>OZ022416.1:40992751-41378492 GCA_963989365.1 Rhimphoctona megacephalus | reverse complement strand
TGGGTAAAAGAAAATCGCTGAGTACTTTTTTTTTATGTTGTTGCAGACCAGTGGTGTAATCATCAATCATGAATTATTATGATCTTGTGGCCTTTCTCACATTCCGGCAAATCTGTCATCGAGGTCTCGTCGAGTTCCCATGATTTGTTTAATACCCTCTGAATTACCCAATTGTGCCGATAATACGGACTAATCGTGTGAGCGCGATTTTTGCTGCTTCTTGGGCATTTGGAATTGCGCCTTCGTTCGAAAAGATTGGTCGGAAATCTCGTGCAAAGATGAAACTTACGAGGGCACCAAGAATAATTTATTGGAGTTAGAAAACAGTAAATGGGTTAAAGCCGCTGTTACTTAACGACAGCAGCACCGTAATAGGGGATTCAAATTTTTATAAAGTTTCAAAAAGATTAACCGAATAAAATTTATCACGAAATCGCGAACATTTAAAGTTATCCTTTTTTATGGGGCTTACATTTGTCGACTCTTTGTTAAAAAAAAAAGCAATAACGGTGCAGTAACTCGAACAGAATTATAAATTGAACTTAACTTCAAAATGGAAACAAAAATGTGTGTGTGTGTGTGTGTGTGTGTGTGTGTGTGTGTGTGTGTGTGTGTGTGTGTGTGTGCGTGCGTGCGTGCGTGCATGCGTGCGTGCGTGCGTGCGTGCGTGCGTGCGTGCGCGCGTGCGTGCGTGCGTGCGCGCGTGTGTGTACATATATATTAGGGTGTGCGGAAAAAATCGGTCCTTTTTTTTCGCTTGCATCCAGCAAAAAAAGTTGAATTAGGGTAAGAAAAGAAGCATCCTAGAAGGACAGTTTAAAATAAAATTATTTCAGTCAGCGCATTGCATTTGAAGATTTTCCATAAGAACAACACAGGAAAATAATCGGATCTATAAATATTGTAAAACAACTCTTGTGAAAAAAATCAGACAGAAATTCCACCAATATATTTTATAGAAAATCGAATTCTCTACAAAATTCGTCGTTATGAGCAATAAGCTCTGAACAACCATTTAAATGTTATTACTGTTCAAAGATGAATTAATGACAATGTTTTCATTTAAACGGCGATCACACTCAAATCGCTTATTTTACGGACAAACTTCTATAGAGTTTTTTATAGACAATTTTCTGCTTTACCAGAAAAATTCCATGAAATCATCGTGAAAGTATTCTTCTCATAATTACAAGCATTTCTTGTTTTATTTTCAAGATATATCCATTTTTTCTGCTTACAAACTGTCAAACATACATTTCAATAAAATATTAGCGTCTATTTTTGAAAAGCTTTATTCATTGTGAGAAATTTAGTATAATCAGGTATGACAATAAATAATTTAAAAAAAAACGAAATTGTTAATTTACTGCTTTTACAATAAACCTACTATTATTTAGGTTCTTTTATTTTTGTTTGTATTTTGGGATTTTTGAAAAAAAAGCAAATTAAAAAACGTGTATTTTCTGGATATAATTCAGTATCAACCTCCAGAATATGATGTAAATCGAATCACTGGAAGAGAAATATGGATTTTTTTGTGCTAAATTTGCTAGCATCTTTTTCCTGCAGCATTTTTCAATCTTTTTTCAGAATAATTATTCGCTTTCAAATATTTTTTTTTCTTGACACTTTACGAGTTGTCTCATTTTCATTTTGAACCTCTTGCCACAGCGTTATCTCATCTATGAAAATTAAACAACCAATTTAAAAAAAAATAGAGACAAGATTTAAAATATTATTGAATAGAAAAATGAACTTTTGATTGTTTGTGAACTATGAAAATTTTTATCAGTACCATATTTAATTGGAAATTTTGTATGCATTTCGACTTAATATCAATTGCAATTTGATTTTACGAGAATAACTAATTTACGTTGATGATAGAAGGATAATAGACCTCTTGAGTAATTAACTGCTACTGTTAATAACTCATGAGTTCAATTAATTAATCAAAGACGTGGGTAATATCAATCAGGTAAGTAAAACAAGAATGCCTCACTTTCCGAATTGCATTCATTTTTTTATGAGGCCAGGTAATGTTCATTCGAATGGACGTTACCTAGGCGTATTTGCTTGGCTCTATTATTCTTCTGTTGTCAACGTAAGCTAGTTATTATCCTAAAATCGAATTGTAATTGAAATTAAGTTGGCATGCATAAAAAATTTTCAATTAAATATGGTTCTGATTAAAATTTTCATAGTTTACATACAATCAAAAACTAATTTTTCTATTCAATAATATATTTAATCTTTTCTCAATAAAAAAAAAAAATCGGTTCTTTTTTTCTGATAGATGAGAAAAAGCTGTGGCAGTGAGGTTTAAAATTAAAATCAGACAACTTATAAATTGTCAAGAAAGTAACTTGTAAATAGTCAAGACTTTGTAAAGTGTCAAGAAAAAAAATATTTGAAAATGAATAATTATTTCGAGATATGATTGAAAAATGTTGCAGGAAAAAGATGCTAGCAAATTTGGCACATAAAAGTCCATATTTCTTTTCCAGTGATTCGATTCACAACATCATATTTTCGAGGTAGGTACTGAGTTATATCCAGCAAATACACGTTTTATAATTTGCTTATTTTTTTCCAAAATCTCAAAATGTAACACAAACAAAAGAACCTAAATAATAGTAGGTTTATTGTAAAAGCAATAAATTAACCATTTTCGTTTTTTTTATTATTTATTGTCATACCTAATTATACTAAATTTGTTACAATGAATAAAGCTTTTATTACAAAAACAGACGCTAATATTTTATTGAAGTTTATGTTTAATAGTTTGTAAGCAGGAAAAATGGTTACATTTTGAAAAAAAAAACGATGATTTCAATGAATTTTTCTGGTAAAGCAGAAAATTGTCTATAAAAAACTCTATGGAAGTTTGTCCGTAAAATAAGCGATTTAAGTGTGATCGCCGTTTAAATGAAAATATTGACATTGATTCAACTTTGAACAGCAATAACATTTGAATGGTTGTTCGGAGCTTATTGCTCATAAGGTCGAATTTTGTAGGGAATTTGATTCTCTATAATAATATGTTAGTAGGATTTCTGTCTGATTTGTTTCACAAGAGTTGTAATACAATGTTTAGAGATCCGATTATTTTCCTGTGTTATTCTTATGGAAAATCTTCAAATGCGATGCGCTGATCGAAATAATTTTATTTTAAGCTCTCCTTCTAGGATATTTCTTTTCTTACCCTAATTCAACTTTTTTTACTGGATGCAAGCGAGAAAAAAGTACCGTTTTTTTCCGCACACCCTAATATATATATTGAACACTACTTATTTCACTATTCGATATTTGTGAGATTTGTCTGGTGACAAAATAGTTAAGTCACGACGAGAGATAATATCTTCATCAACAGCCAATTTTCATGCTCCTCGTATATAACTACATATAAGTATGTAACATTATGTATAAATGTATATATACAAATATTGCATAACAAGAAAACGTGTGTCGTGAATGAATATTTGGGCTTTTGGTACGATTGAAATTTCCAATTGGGTCGAAAGCACTCAGATTTCGCTTTCATTTCGTTATCATTTCGAAACGGGATGTGAAACAATATAGGTAATCCATATAAACCGGTCTTCTATACATATATGTATCGAATATTGATATGGGTATAGATTTACACACATCATTGGAATAGTACGAATACAGAGTACATATACACCGGAAAATTTCGCAACTCACAGCCGGTACTGTCTGCTCGAGCGTCTATTAATTTTCGATACTTCAATTCTCGTTCTCCGATGTGCCGCGCACATTGGTCTCTCTATCTTTCCCTTCCTCTTCTTCCTATGTATTATCAACTATCCGGTCACACGAAATAGTACATTACGATACGTGTGACCTAAGTAGCCGATTATTGCACGGCGTGAAGTTAGCGCCTGAGCGCAGCGAGGGTGCTAAACGCCGTGCATTAATAGGCTACTTAGGTCACGAGTATCGTATACTATTTTATAGCAGATGTGACATAAACCCGCCCCGGACCCGCGGCGGGGGTGGGGGCGGGAGCAGGGGGGGTTCGGGGGGGCGCAGCCCCCCCCCCCCCCCCCGATGGATCAAATTATTATTTTAAAAGTCACATTCAAATTATTTTCATTTTTAATTCAATTATTTTATTATAAATTTAGCAACCGCTTTCGTCTGTTTGCACAGTCTTGTTTTTGGTTGTGCACGTTCGTGCGACAGTGCAATTATTCATTACAACATTGCCGCAAGGGCCATTTATGGTAATATTGCAATTATTAAAGGTATAGTTCGGCCTAGGCCCCTCCTCTTCAGTTAAATTTTGAAAATATAAGTTGATGTCCGGATGATAGAGATAAGCTCCATTTGCCTGTTTTGGTTGGATCGAAGTGGAAGGGGTATGGATTGGAGATGCTGTTGAGGTTGAAGCGGCACTATTTTCATTTGTGGCGCTTCTACCCACGTTGACCCCGGAAGTTGACGGTTCTGGCTCCGGTTCCATACCAGCGATAGTGCGTCTGGGTCGATTTGTTAATTCTATTCCATCTGTAATTTGCTCACAAATTCGTTTTTTATTTTTTATCGAGTCAGCAATGTACCCGAAAGCAACCGTCGCCGATTTCCAGCCTCCGTGTCGCTGCAGTGCCGCTATGTCGGCACCAGCGTCAACCAAAAGTGTTGCCGAAGTCCGGCGGAAACTGTGACCTGTAAAATTCTGCGGGTCAGGCAGATTTAGATACTCGGCGATGTCTCTGGGTATCGATCCGAATTTATTTATACCAACAGGCTGTTGGCAGCATTTTCCTTTTGAGTACCGAAGAAAAAATCGATCAATGGGACAATTTTCCGGTCTTGTTTGCATATACTTCCAGCATAAGTGGTACAATTCATTTGTTATTGTGAATGATCTCGGAACGTAGTTCTTCGTCTTCGGAACTTGGACCAGAAGAACATTATCTTCCACTTTTTTAACATCACCGACGGTGATGTTAACAAATTCTTCTCGCCGCAATGCCCCAGAAATCCCGAAGATGAGAGCTACCTGAACATAGTTTTTTGCGATAAATGATTTGAGTAACAGCAAAAATTAAAAGATGTATATTATTGAAGTTTTATTTATCTTTTCGCATAAATATAAATCGTCCGGTGCTTCGTTTAAAAACTTGGAAATGTTTTCTCGAGAAAACACTCTCAATTTTTTTGGCCGATACCCCAAACTATTTTTCTTTAAAAACGCTGTTAATTTTTGATAACGACCAATTTCAACGTTATCGTATGTGCTTATTGTGCATTTCAACATTGAATACGTTGCCCATAAACTCGGTGGCGAGTATTTTTTCGATAATTGTGCAAAATATGCGAGAAGTACGTCTTCACAAAAGGAATTTGACTTATTCTCTTTGCGCCATTTCTTGAATACGTTATACGCCGCTGTATATAGTTTTTTGGATTTTGTGGGCAACAAATTCAGTGTCACCGATTTCGCCATTTCTTTTATCGCATCCGGAACAATGAAATTGTTCTCATCTTCGCTAAATTCATTGCCCGAACTGTCCATTTCTGACCGAAAGTTACGATTTCCGCGAAACGAACTATAGGTCAGCGTTTCTCTTTGATTTCGCTGTCGCTTTTTCTACAACACGAAAGTGGTTTCAGGAGAATCGCTAACCTATCCCTGTCTTGTCATTTGTTCGCTGTGAATTTTCAAGCTTCAAATGACATTTAAACATGTTTTCTTTCATTTTTTATGCATGTGTGAAGTTAGTTGATTAATTTACGCACCGTGCAGAAATAGGCAACTTAGGCCACGGAAAAGCATGCGTAAAGTGCGGGTTTAGGTCACACTGTGCTATAAAATTATTATTAATTCTAATAAATCACCGCACTTTACGTATATTGATATTGAAACGACGAAAGGTTAAAATAGAAATGTACAGAAAATAGTGTGTTGACATTCATACGATTTGATTCCAGCTCTATAGGTTTTTGTTACTAAAAATTTAATATGTATTTTGTACATTCTTCAAGAACACCAACGAAACTAAATAAGCGATGAGAAAGTTTGTTTCGAACGTAATTGAATCATATTGCTCATTGCAACGTATATACACGCATACTGTTTGTGGTAATATTAACGTAGCCAAAAACAGCATAAATGCTGTGAAAATGCTGAGACAAGTACATTTATGCCCTCCAAATATTCGTTCCAGTTAATCCCTCCCACCACCCAGCGCCAAAATACCGATCCCCACAAAAAATTACAAAAACCCGTCTAAGACGTTCATGCAAAGATCTCCGCACAAAAATCCTTTCTAAAAACCAACTCATCATACAAAGTTTTATGGGTAACCGCTTTCATTATCTTATCAAATTAAGTCAAATTGTACAGAGGTGATAATTTCATTCTCGTAAATGTTGTCAGTTCACAAGAAGTTGATAAATAAATAAAGATTACTAAAGTATATGTGGTCAAGTACGCCGGACTTTATTATGTTTATAAAATCTCCAATTATGTTCATATGCCATTTCTCTAATATTATATGCTTATATTATATTATATAATATTATATGCTTTATTACAACGAATTATTATCCTATGATTTGGAACTACAAGGGCTTTCAAAAAAAATACAGAATTGTATTAGCCTGCGTGAGCTTGAACGCTGCCACACTCTCATTTGTAATATTTGTAGTATAGTTTTATTGGTAACAAATTGATTAAAGTTTACTGTCGTACATAGAGCGGATACGCACAGAGTACTTGTCCGGCCCGAAAATTTTTCGACTAGTCAGCTAAAAATATGCTTTTTTGTTCACGGCAAATTTTTCAACCACTCCGAACATTCGGATCTCCTGACGCAGATTTAAATCTTACCGGCCTTGGAATGCAATCAATTGATGATCGCTCTTACATGGCAGGCTTATTCCGTTTTGTAAAACCTGTTGTAGTAAAAACCGGTGTAAAATTGCGTGTAAATGGTACCGGATTACTTATTTCGGGTGTACAGTACCGTTTAGACGCTCTGTAACTCCAGTTTTCCCCCGGATGTTACAAAACCGGAATAAACGTGCCGTGTAAAAACGTGAGATATGCTCCACCCGAGCATCAATTCATCGATAACAATTGGTTAAAGGAAAGGAGGATAATTTGGGATACAAAACAATCCGCATATTGTGATTCCAAATTAGCTGTGCTTACTTTACTAGTTAAGGCCAAAATGTATGGTAGATTAATGTTGACTTATGTGACAAATTTTATGAAAAATTTTCGGGCCGGACAAGTACTCTGTGCGTATCCGCTCTACGTACGATAGTAAACTTTTATCAATTTGTTACCAATAAAACTATAGTACAAATATTACAAATGAGAGTGCGGCAGCGTTCAAGCTCACGCAGGCTAATGCAATTCTGTATTTTTTTTTTAAGCCCTTGTAGTTCCAAGTCATAGGATAATAATTCGTTGTAATAAAGCATTAATTAGAGAAATGGCATATGAACATAATTGGAGATTTTATAAACATAATAAAATCCCACGTACTTGGTCATATATACTTTAGTAGATCTCTATTTATTTATCAACTTTTTGTAAACTCACAACATTTACGAGAATGAAATTATCACCTCTGTACAATTTGACTTAATTTGACAAGATAATGAGAGCGGTTACCCATAAAACTTTGTATGATGAGTTGGTTTTTAGGAAGGATTTTTGTGCGGAGATCTTTGCATGAACGAGTTAGACGGGTTTTTGTAAATTTTTGTGGGGATCGGTATTTTGGCGCTGGGTGGTGGGGGGGATTAACTGGAACGAATATTTGGGGGGCATAAATGTACTTGTCTGAGCTTTTTCACAGCATTTATGCTGTTTTTGGCTAGGATTTGTCGACTTTTTGTATGAAATTCATAGCTTGTTAATTAAACATGTCAATATTATGTACGTACTCGGGTATGAAATTCATAGCTTGCCAATTAAACATGTCTATATTATGTATGTATCTGAGTGATGCAAAAGAATTGACATTTTTTTCGGCATTGCAGCAAAATATGGTAACATTTTATCAAAAAGTGATTCTCTCAAGAATTGAATCCTGAATAAAAATTTTAGAGGTCGCTCAAGCGATTTTTTAATGATTTCGGCTAAAAATGGATACATGATCGAATTTCGAGCTGGTGTATATTCGCACTAAAAATACAATGTGAAATATTGATCTAAGAAGTGTTCAAATGAATTCAATCTCCGTAATTAACCGTCAATACTTATAAAATTATTAGATTACTTAAAACGTACAGTAGTTCTGAGAAGATGCGACGCATAAAAAAAGAACAACGAACAAGAAAAACTTGAAATTTTTTTTAATTTTGTAAAAAAAATTTCAAAAAATGTTGCACCGAAACATCCGTGTCAACAGATCAACGGATCGGAAAATATTCCATAATAAATTATGCCGAAGAAATACTCCAATAGCATCAGAATGCACCGAAAGTTTTTAAATACAAGTAATCATAACGAAACGAGATTTTGAAACAAAAAAATATACATATAGAATTTCGAGAGCTAAAGTTTAATTGGAAAAAATAATTTTGGCCGAAGTACTACACGAGTTTTTGTTTTATAATATTTATTGATTACGAATTATTTCTCATGAGCAATAGATAAAAAAAAAATTAGTGAAATACTTATGAAATTTTTTTTTCTCAAATCAAATATCTTTTCGCTCCAAATCATTTCGCATCGCCCGATTCCGTTTTGGGTTGCAAGTGCAAATAGAATTTTCATGTATTTAAGGTCTCTACCACTCTAGGGTGGTTTAAAACCATATATAATTAAAACCTAGGGTTGTATCATACACCATTCTCTCAGTTATATAAAAAACGAAGAGAATGGTTACCAAATAAATTTTATTATTGCATGCCAGAGACATTTTATGGTAAAAGAGAAGAGGTACTGTTTTTGACTCCGTTCTAGAGTTTACGTTCGGAAAAATGAATTGTTGGGGCTAGAGTTAATAAAAAAAATTATTTATTAAGGTACTTTTCAAAAGTTTATTTATTAAATTACACTTTATTTTTTCTCTATCACTCTTCTATCTATATATATAAAAGTTACTTCAACCAAAACTGAAACTGACCGCGGTCTTTATAACCTCACGACTGTTCAAAGATATCAAATGTTCACCGAATACGAGTTTATCATACACCATTCTCTTAGTTATCAAAAAAAAAAAAAAAAAAAGAGAATGGTTTCTAAATAAACTTTATTACTGCATTCAAGGAACATTTTATGGTAAAAGAAAAGAGGCACCATTTTCGACTCCGTTCTAGAGTTTACGTTCGGAAAAATGGATTGTTGGGGCTAGGGTTAATAAAAAACATTATTTATTTAGACACTGTTCAAAAGTTTATTTATTGATTTAAACTTTATTTTTGCACTATCACTCTTCTACCGATAATATAATAAAAGTCACTTTAATGAAAAGTTGAAACTGACCGCGATCTTTATAACCTTACAACAAAGATATTAAATGTTCACCGAATACGCGTTTAAATTCGTGATCTCGACTATGTCTAACCAAAAATCAAATTAAAATCAGCAACCGCTAAACGTCAAAAAATGTGTGCGAAAAATGCCACCTTTTTTTGATGATTTGGAAGGATGAAATATTAATATTTCCAATATGCGTTAGGCTACAGAGTTCTAAATAGTCACGATCGAAAGAAAAAAAAAATAAAAAATACGTGAACTAGCAACATCTTTTAAAACGTTGTAATTAATTAAATATCGCCGAAACAATTTTCGAAAACCGTTCGAAAACGCTCTGCATGCTGTAAAGACTCTAGTAGCGACTCGTCTTCGCCATCTTATAGTATACGTAATCGTACTTGTCTCGAGTCGCTACCGCGACTCTAGATCTTGTTTTAGCTCTCCAGTGTCCTTTACGTAGTACATCGTTACAGACCGCTTGACAGAGGTAGGGATACTCTGTACATTTTTTAGATTCTTTATCAAAATTTGGACTAATTGGCCATTATAAAAAGCAAAAAGCCAGTAAGTATATTCAAATGAAATGACACTTGTATAACTTACTATAAAGATCACTCCGTTTATTTCGGTACAGTTCAAAATTTCATTCAAATTTAGGATTTGAATGGTGGATCAGTCACCGCGTTCGCTTCAGATTTTCGAAAGTAAAATTTTTCCACAACGTTCGTCCGATCGAAATAAAAAAGTTGTAGCCCACGGAGAAAAAAAGCAAAAATGGGCTGAAAATTCTTTATTACGATTGAACGAACGATGTGAAAAAATTTGCACTTCGAAATTTGCACCTATCTCTCTCACACTCACGCGGCTGATCCATATCCTTAAGGATGTATGCCCAAAATATACAATTTAAGTTTGACCTTCAAATTTAAAATATTCACCGTATAGTTGTTACGTAAATTATTTTTCTCAGTCCCATTAAAACGCATGTTATTCGTAGCGGAAGTAGCCTAATTTGAAAGAAAATAAGAAAATAAAGCCCGTTATGTATAAGCGTAAAGATTTAGAAAAATATTATTAGAAACTTTATTTTTTTTACTTAAAAAAAAAAAACCCCCCGATGTCATCGTCGTATTTGTTTGAGTCGTTTGGGTCATGTGCGAAAACTGCTACTACAACCGCCATGTTAAATGTGCGAAACATGGAAATATGGCAACGTTGCATGCGCGGGCAATACGAACCGAGTGTGCAGTAGTAGTGAGAGAAAATAAATACAAGCGTGATCTAATCATGAAATGTCAATGAAAATATATAATGCAAGATAAACATGAGCTATATAAATAAATTCACCAAAATATAATTTTTTTTCAGTGTCGTTCAAACATCTTCGTTTCTCGACACTCTTCACAACACTCTCAAGTCACTGTTTTCTTTTATGTGTGGTAAATTTGCCTTTTTTGTCTCTGAGCACAACACAAGAATTGTCACTCATTTTCCTCCCTCACATTATACACGAAAGAAAAGAAATTAAACAATGTATTATGTTAGGAAACTAGCTGTCAAACGACACACTTTCCGGCACTGTTGCCAAATTTTCTCGATATATAAACGGAATTTTTTGATTGGTTGATAGAACGGACATTAGCTCCAGTAAAAAATAGTCAAATGAAGAACTAATTTTTCTTAAAGTTAATAACTGTAACTTTCATCGGGTTGATTTGTTATGTATAATTAGTATTAATTAATAAAAAACATATTTATGATTGATATCTTATGTAATGATCTGTTTGAAAAAACAAATAGATGTACTTCGGATTTGACTGGGCATACATCCTTAATATGAAAAACACTTATTAGTTCTCGCACTATTACTCTTTATCTATTACTAACCAAAATCGAGTCTTAAAATAACATCCGTCAGCTTTCACATCCGCGATCTTTGTAACCTTATTTTTTTAACCTCACAACTGTCACTATTAATATAGAATTTCACATCCGCGATCTTTATAACCTTTTTGAACTCACACCTGTTCATTGTTATTACATGAAGAAAAGTCAATCGGCTGTCACATCGACGAACACAGTCTCACATATCACCAGATTTCTAGTTACAACTAGTGTCGCTAGACAGCAACCGCAAAACGTCAAAAAATGTGTACGAAAAACGCACCATTTTTTTGACGATTCGGAAGAATGAAATATTAATATTTCCAATATGCGTTCGGCTACAGAGTTCTAAATAGTCATAATCGAAAGAAAAAAAAAAAAAAATACGTGAACCCGCAACATTTTTCAAAACGCTGTAATTCTTTAAATATCGCCGATACAATTTTCAAAAACTGTTCGAAATCACTCTGCTTACTGTAAAGACTCTAGTAGCGACTCATCATCTTCGACATTATAGTATATTAAATGTACTTGTCTCGAGTCGCTACCGCGACTCTAGATTTCAAGTCTTCGAGCTCTCTTCAGAGCATTCTGGCATTTTTTGAAGGCTGTCTTTGAGTTTCTATTATAAAGTTCTTTATTAATGGTCCCGTTCCCACTGAAATCTTATTACATCCGCAATCTTTTATCATTCTACTTATTTTTATTTTAGTCCACTATTTACGATAAATTAAGTTTCTAGTATTGATAATTTCGTGCACGGGAAATATATATATGTATCTACATTTTACTGGGTAATTTTAGAGTACACTAGGCGATTTAAACGTGCGCTTCGCGCGCGATAACTTCTTGCCTAACGTTATTTTTAATTGTAAAATAAACTTCAATATCATTGAAGCTGTTAGAATGAATTAAAAAAAAAAAAACAAGTTATACATAAAAGATTATTATTTATTATTTACTTACTCAAATTTTAATAAAATCTTCCTTTTGTCGAGATGTGTTAAGAATAATTCTCGTTCGCTATTGTTCTTTCATATTCGCAACTTGTCAAAAACAAATTTGTTTTATCATAGATATTTTGAAAGACCAGCTGTCATTGTGACGTTTTAGTCATACCGAAACAATCAGAATCGCAGAAAAGCGACGACAATGAACAGCTAATTCACGCGTCACAACCCTACTTTATAAAAAAGAAAACGTATTTAGGCACCGAATTTTTCTTGCATAATCACTAATTTATAGAAATCTGAATTATTGCTGATTCTCGTGTCATCAGAATAAAAAGTTTCACGTTCTGCATGTACATTCAGTTCCAAGCGATTTTTGCGAGTATCGCTGTTGTTATTAAAAAAAAAATGACAGTTTGTTTCGCTCGAGTAAACATCGTCCCAACAGATTTTTTATTTTTTCGTCCGCCACTCTTTTGTTTCAGAAAGATATTTTACTTTTTATAAGGTAAGCTCGCGTACCGCATGTATATATTTAATGACTTTTAGATCAGCTATAATCGACAACAACCCCCCTTTGCCTGCCTCAACATGACGTTCTATAATGGCATGAGATAAAAACAATATTTCAATATTAACAATTAGGGTTCGAGAATTATTTGATTTTTTTTCCTATTTGCATTCTTAATGTTCAAAAAATATACTAGATCGTGCATGCGATATTGAAGGCTGTATCTTTCGAATGCAGTGAAATTTTATTTTTTCTCAATATTGTTGAAAAAAAGCTGGAACAATCTTGATGATTTGAAAAAAAAAGGGAAATCAGATACAATTTAAACAATGTTTATTGTATCGTTATTTAATTATCTTGAATACCATATGTATACGAAGCCAGTGCAAGGAGGGTGAACAAGTGAGCAGCACTCTCATGAGGCACATAATTATCTCGAGTCTCATGTATATCTTGAGGGGGTCGAGAATCTCAAGGGACTCATTGCAGGCTTTGAATATCTCTACTTTCACGTAATGTAATGCGGAAAGCTTAAAGATTACTTTTGGAAACAAATTTGACAGGGAAGGATAGAGTTTAATCGCGAAATTATTAATGATAACCGAAATTCAGCACATTGCTGACAGATTGCAAGTTGCAGTTTAAAGTATTCGGTTATGAGTTCCCGTATCGTAAACAGCACTCAACAATCTTACATTTGTTTTTAAAGTAAAAGTGTATAAATATACTTATATCGTGAGATAGAGCAGGCGAAATCGGGAATTTACGTAGAAAAAAAAGGAACATTCCAATTTATCAGTTGAACGAACCTTCCATCAAAAAGTTTGCGAATAGATAAGCAAACTCATGTTCATTTGTAAAACACGAGGAAGCGTTCGTGAATAAAATGATTGATGGTACGATAAAAGTTCAAACTTAAATCATCGCAAAAGCTCTCTTTTCAGGCCTCATGACAGGTCGCTATCAGTGTTTCTGAAGAAGCATCCCAAATGCATTATTCTTGTTTGATAATGATTCTTATACCTAAAATCGAGCTTTTTACAGTATAAAATCGTGCTTCAATCACAAATGCAATATATTCTCAGGGTACCCTTATTGTGCACGAATGACATCTTGTTTTTTGACTCGGATTTTCTTCAGGAAAAAAGACATCCGATCAACGCGGGTTTACATACTAACAAACTAAACTGTTTAGTTATTCAAACATAAATTATTTCATTCTAACATGGTAAAAGGGTCTCAAGGGTCTTGTACGTTTTCCATGACATATAATTTAGAAATGTATGGTTTAAATATATAAAAGTAAAAAATCTGGAAGACCGTGTCTAAACCACGAACCTATGTGCACATTATGCCAAACTCGTTAGCGCTCGTTGCATTATTTATTATATCTCTTGGAGGCGGTTGTGTTGCTGCCAATTCTCTTTCTTCCTCCATTGCTTAAGCCAACCACGGCGTACGCCCGGGAGGTAAATCGAAGCTTCACTAAATTCATATATACGTAGGTATCTAGAAAATCTATGTGGATAATGTCTCGGTTGGGTTGGGTCTGTTCGACGATCTGGTACAGAAATATGCATACAGTCAAGACGGTTATCTATATCCAGATTGTCTCAATCCCTCGCACCCTTTCTATGACCCGATGCATCGCAATGGCTGCACCTCTACAATATTACTCTGTGGCACTCTCTGCTCAGGCATTGTTTCCGACAATGATAATTAGAGATAACCGCGAACAGTATGGTAATTCAGGTTCCGCAATTTCCACTTTTCCACCGTGAGTCTTGATTTATCTTTTTACCACCGCATCACCGCTGAGTCAATATTTTACCACTCAATCAACATGCTGTTACCAATTTTTAATTTGAATTACCGAATGAGAAAAACTTAGAAGCATTACGACGTTTGCAATAGTCTTGAGATAACCTCGCGACGATAATAAAAAATGATTTTTCATTTAGTTAAGCTCATGAAGGCTGCCGAAGGAGCCTCAATTATTTTATAGGTCAGAGGAACTTGGGAAGTATATTTTATTTCTATATGTCGCGGGATGGTAATTCAAGAAAATTCTTGCAACAAAATCATGATGAACAAAATGAGGAGAAAATATTTCTTTAAGGTAGATCGGTGAATTTGAGCCATCCAAGGTGAAGGGCTGACTATTTTTGTAGTTTTACATAAATACGGGATGAATTGATATTTGCAACTTGAACGCCATTTACCATTTAGTTTGGTAGTATAATTAATTCGTAAACTTGGACTGTTACCAGACACTTATCCCTACGAGCACAGGAAAATCGTATGCACGTCAAGACTTATTGAATTTTTACATTCGGTATTTCCAAGATTTTCGTAATAAAAAATGGATCACTGTATTCCGCGAATATTCCTGAATATAAAAGTGCTTGGATTTTTAGACATTGCCGTTAAAAATGGACAGAAAAATAAAAAAGTGTTCATTGTGAAATCATTCAGATTTCAACAGGAATGAAACGGGAAATGGCACGAGAGCCCTTAGTAGCTCTGTATTTCGGCGTCTGCTAGCACATGCCTTCAAACGTGACAGTTTGGCAATTTGACTGGGTTTTTCTTTCCTGTGCTCGAATGTTTCTACCGTATTTGATAAATATCGATAGAATTAATGGTGATAGGTAAACTGACAAAACCTTTGCCGTTGCGTAATTCCTTTACGTAAATACACTATATAGGTTGTAAGTAAAACTGACAGTTGCGGCAGTCGACAGTAACGGCCATGACACGTTTTACAATCCATTACGCTCGTCAAATTTCAATTATTAAACATCATATCAAAATATCCATTCTCCGCTGTTTATATTTTGAAAATAATAAAACCATAATTGTAAAGTCAGTTTTGCATTTGCAAACTTTGGTCTACAATAGATACTGCGAAGATCACGTAGCCGTCAACGATCTACCTTAACATCTCTCTCTCTCTCTCTCTCTCTCTCTCTCTCTCTCTCTCTCTCTCTCTCTCTCTCTCTCTCTCTCTCTCTCTCTCTCTCTCTCTCTCTCTCTCTCTCTCTCTCTCTCTCTCTCTCTCTCTCTCTCTCTCTCTCTCTCTCTCTTCGCTGTATTTTCTGTCTTTTTTTTTACACATATATTTCCTACTGTAGTTCTTCTTCCATTGCCATCTACATTTTATACGTACCAAACTCACGTTCGATAATTTAGCAAGCAAAGCAATCGTCGGAAAAAGCAGCTGTTCTGGTAGTGAAGTGAAAACGGAACTAATCGTGACATTCGTCTAAATTTTACATTTGTCAGAAATAATTACAAATTTACTTAATGCATAAAGTATTATTTTGATTATGAAAATATCATTCTGTAAACTTTCTCACAAGTTTTTCGTATCTGTGTTAAAAAAATTTACAAAACGAGTGAATCTTATATACAGTGGCGTGCAAAAGTTTCGGGCCACCCTATTTTTTCCAGTTAATTCATAAAATATTTTATTTCTCCACTCGTTCATTGTTCAAAATATTCAAGAGCGTTAGAATGAAGGTAACAACGTCGTATATTATATTTAATTATGGCGTATTTTTCGTGTACTACGTGGAATAACTTTGGTCGGTGTGCAAAAATAGAATCTAGGAAGATTCGTCCCCGGAATATTCGTCTCGGAAAATTCATCCCCGGAAAATTCGTCCCCCGGAAAACTCGTCCTCCGGAAAATTCGTCCCTGGAAAATTCGACCCTGGAAAATTCGTCCCACGGAAAATTCGTCCCCCGAACACAACAAACCAACACAACTAAGCAAGCGTGTGTGGAATCGGTTCGCGCATGTAATCGGGGTGCGTATGGAATAGTGAGGCGGATGAAATCTTGGAATGAGTGCTGAGATTTGTGGAAAATTCGTCGAAAACAATTTGTCGATAACAATTCGTCGAAAAAACATTTCATCGAATAACAATTGGTCTTTTTTGTTATTGTTTGAATAGTTGGACATGTGGAAATAGTAGGGTGGATTCGGGTCATCTTTAGATTGTTGTTTGAATAGTTGGGCATGTGAAAATAGTAGGGTGGGTTTGTGTCATCTTTGGGTTGTTGTTTGAATAGTTGGACATGCGGAAATAGTAGGGTAGGTTCGGGTCATCTTTGGGTTGTTTGAATAGTTGGACATGTGGAAATAGTAGGGTGGGTTTGGGCCATCTTTGGGTTGTTGTTTGAATAGTTGGACATGTGGAAATAGTAGGGTGGGTTCGGATCATCTTTGGGTTGTTGTTTGAATAGTTGGACATGTGAAAATAGTAGGGTGGGTTCGGGTCATCTTTGGGTTGTTGTTTGAATAGTTGGACATGTGAAAATAGTAGGGTGGGTTCGGGTCATCTTTGGGTTGTTGTTTGAATAGTTGGACATGTAGAAATAGTAGGGTGTGTTTGGGTCATCTTTGGGTTGTTGTTTGAATAGTTGGACATGTGGCAATAGTAGGGTGGGTTCGGGTCATCTTTGAAGTGTTGTTTGAATAGTTGGACATGTGGAAATAGTGGGGTGGGTTCAGGTTATCTTTGGGTTGTTGTTTGAATAGTTGGACATATTGAAATAGTAGGGTGGGTTCGGGTCATCTTTGGGTTGTTGTTTGAATAGTTGGACATGTGGAAATAGTAGGGTAGGTTCGAGTCATCTTCAACCAATCGCTTACATTGTATATGTGCTTGAAAGAATAAAGGTCGCGTTTGTTTACATGCAACAATCTGCGTGATCACGCGTTACTGTACAATGCTTTGAAATATTCTCTATGTAGCGTATAACAAAAAAATTACGGAAATATCCAACTGAATTGTAGAAATATCCAATGGGGACGGATTTTCCGGGGGACGAATTTTCCGGGACGAATTTTCCTAGGGACGAATTTTCCGAGGGACGAATTTTCCGGGGACGAATTTTCCGGGACGAATTTTCTGGGGACGAATCTTCCTGTTACCGCAAAAATATCGGGCCACCATATCGCCGCGGCTTCGTACGCACAGTTTGTTTACATTTGTTTCCTCATCAGTTTCAAAGCATGTCCTTCAATGGAAAATCAGTCTCCTTTTTGCCGCAATGCCGAAACACACGAATATTCAGCTTCGTGAAATCGTGTTAAAACTTTCATCAGAAGGAAAAAGTTCTCGTGGTGTTGCGGAGACTTTATCTATTGGCAAAAGTACCGTTAATCGTATTATTACTAAATATAAATTAACAAACTGACTGTATGACAAAAATCGAAGCGGTAGACCGTGAAAAACTTCGAATCGCGTCGACAAAATTATAAAAAGGAAGTGCATTGTAGATCCACGAAAAAGTGTTGCAAATGTTTCTCGGGAATTGCGAAGTGAAAATCTAGCTGACGTTAGTCGGAGTACGGTATCTAGACGTCTCAAAGCTGCGGGGCTGATTGGACGTGTTGGTGTAAAAAGATCATTGATTAGCAAAAAGAAAAAGAAGGCTAAATTAGACTTTGCGAAAAAATATCAGCGTTGGACGGTATCAGATTGGCGGAAAGTACTTTTTTCCGATGAATCGAAATTTCAATTATTCGGAAGTGATGGTTGGAAGTACGTAAGACGTCCAGTAGGTACTAAATATAATGTAAGGTACCAAATTACTACCGTAAAATACGGTGGCGGAAACATTAAAGTTTGGGGAGCATTTTCTGATGATGGCGTTGGTCCGCTGGTGGAAATTCATGGCAATATGGACGCTGCTATGTACAGGGACATACTACAAGAGCATACGCTCCCATTTGCAATGAAAAATTTGCCGCGTGGTTGGGTTTTTCAACACGATAATGATCCGAAACACGCTTCGCGTCTTGTCAAAAATTTTCTTCAAAAAGCCGGAAAAAAGTCCGCCTTCTTGACTGGCCATCGCAGTCACCGGATTTAAATCCTATTGAACATCTGTGGCAAGACCTCAAGCATCGTGTTGGAATGAAAAATTACTCCAGCAAAACGGAATTGTGGAACAATTTGCGAAGTGAATGGGAAAAATGGCCACAAGAACGAATCAAACAACTAATTGGGTCTATGCCTCGTCGGTGCGCTGCAGTCATCGCTGCTAAGGGCATGGCAACAAAGTATTGAGTCGAGTGGAGAAAACCAAGACATGCTTCCTTATTTTTCAAGTTTTTTGTTATTTTTTTCATACCCAAAAGTACGCGATCCAATACTTTTGCACAGCCAGTCATAAAAAATTGTTGAACAATTAATGATTTAAGATCGATATCAATGTATACAACCTATTGTTTCCAAATATAAGTGATTACGTGTTATAATTACTTGTTTGTTTTTCTCCCACCACCATATTTCTGTTCAATGTGCATAAAAAATAGGGTGGCCCGAAACTTTTGCACGCCACTGTATTCTATTATAACTGACAATTTCCTACATTTTTGTCTATCGTTGAAATAAAATGTTTCGCTTTCCCAAAATAAAAATCTCTGATGATACCGAATAAAATGGCATCAATAGATAATTGTAAGGCTCATTGTTTATCCACAAAAATAAACTGATTTTTAGATTTTTATTCTCTATATGATTTTCAAAATATTTTGGACTTTTTCTGATTTGAATATTTTAGAAGATTAAATTTTTATGAAAAAAAAAGCATTTTTTAGGAGGACCCGAATAAAATTGTTCATAACATCTAGGGGAGATTGTCGATCAACCAAATTTCGTTGCAATATTTTATCGGGTTCTTTTGATCAGAATGCAACGTTCAAAACTGAAAAGAATGCGAGTTTTTGTTTTTTTTTTTACAAAGTACAATAGCACGGTACTTTTAAAGGTATGCTATTGGGCTGGAAAAGTTACGGCACGCAGCGGAGTCCGAGAGAGAGGGGCGGGGGGGGGGGGAGGGAGGGAGAATAAGAGACACGAACATAGGAGCAGGGCCGTTACGCGAAGCGATAAACTCTGGAAACGCGTGCTCTGCATCCCTTTGTGGAATCACTTCGAGGGTGGGAATGAACCGGAGCTAGGTGCCCAGGGCTTTAAATTGAAGGATACTCAGAGGCCTTGATTTTCTGAGTCTCAGTGACGTGAAAATCAAAGCTTTTACGGGAACGATCTGGAGCGAGGCAAATACGTTCAAAGCCCTACGTGATTACTAGTTCCACGCATTTAAAGCTGTCATTCAAACGCATTTTCTCTTTTTTATCTTTGCAATTAGAGTCATGCTTCGAAACTGTTTTATCAAAAAAACTACCCGCCAAAAATCTTTTGTCTCACTCATTGACAGCACGAAGATCCAGTCGCAAGAGTTCAAAATTACATACAACTTTTTTCTCGCATTTCGTCGAACGAACTCGTTAATTGGCAAAAATGAGTACTATATTTCCGTGAGTATCTAATTTCCCGGTACGAATTCCGAGTGAGATTCTTCTGCAAATAATGAGGATTTTTTCGGCCTCCCTAAATCTACCGAATCTCCGTAAATACAAAAATAAATTATACACTCATGTTTCCAACATTATGAACCAGGTTTAACATTTTCTTTATTAAAAGATTCCAGATTTTGCAAAGTTCCCCCACTCTTCGCATTCACTTCGCGTCTCAAAGAAATTTGCGCGTACGATGTTTCACGGCGTAAGAGGCCTTTGCAAATCGTTTGAATTCGGGCCAAGATGCGGAGTCTCAATCTCCCCCTCGTCCTTGGGCACACGAGTTTTTTCGTTTAGAATCTGGCACGTAACTACCCAAGTTGGAATGAAAATTTCTCATCACCGACCTTTTTTTTTACCGATACAATAAAATTGTTTGAGTGAATAATGAAGAACTGCGAGCAAAAAATTTCCAATTTAGAGTTTTTATCGTTTGATCATATACGGAATTTTATTATGCTTAAACAAACTTGTTTTTTTTTTTTTATGTTTTACGAATACGGACACAGCAAAAACTTATGTTAAAGTTTTCGAAGGATTTATTATTCATGGTGTGTAAATTGAGCGGTTATTTTCTATCTTGTTGAATAGTTCAACGTTTGCATTTCCCAGATTTGAGATGGAGGAATTGTGCTGTGCTTCTCTGCGAAATGTATGACGAGCGAAGGTTATGCATGCTGCTGGATGTTTTCAGGCTTCATTGATTATATTGCAATTAAAAACCGGAAGAGGTCAGTTGATATATTTCGAGGTAAAGGCAGAAGCGGATGAATATCCAGTGACGTCGCACTATGTCGCAGAGAACAAATTTAGTCGTTACTACTAGTTTAGAAAGGAAAAAAAAAATATGAAAATTTTTGTTCGAACAGCGGTCTTGCTTGATTTTAACATAAACCGTCTGACAATGAGATGATTGCAAAGGCATATATGTTGAGATAAGATCATTGAGCATTTATATGCAAAACTTTTTATTGTACTTATCCGCCCGGAATTCGATTGGCTCGACGCCGGTCTCCGTGAATATATATTTTAGTCCCTGGGCTCTTTAACATTGTATACGTCTGACTTGTAAAGGGGAGTTTCTACTTTTCCCACAAGGTTTCTCTCTCTATCGCCGTTTTTTGGCGCTCGTGCAGAGAGCACGCTGTGCGAGAACACGACTCTCGCTATTCTCGAAACGCCCAGCTATTGTTATCGCATGAATTTTCTTACAAACTTTCGAGCCACCTCTTCTCCCTTCTTTTTCACAAAGAAAAAAGCTTTTTGACTCTCGTTGCAAGCGAAAAAGTAACTTTTACCCGAGGATTCGTCAATTCATTTATACACATTTTCTCTTTTTTTCCGCTTCTCATATTTCTCAAGATTCCGAATGACCTACATTGTCGTCGTTCACGCAAAGGATCGATAAAAAGACAATTTTTTTCATACATATCTTCTCGTACGAGAAAAAACTTTCGTGTTCTTATCTCGTTCGCTTTATCTTCATAAGCAATATTTGAAAATGACTAACAAACCTCTCGAAGAACAACGGAGTACAGACTTTATCCAATTATCGGGATTTCGTAGAGAGTACAAATGACGTTTTTCATAAGAGCGATTAATTCAATGCCTATCTCATTATTCAGAGGTATGTAGGCACACAGGGGAAAATTGGATGTTGAGCTTGTTTTTGTCGTGTATTGATTCCACAAGCGAGGTCTCGAGTTCTCCATAAAGCTACGTGAGATTTTCCGAAGTGGGTCGACGGAGGAGAGTCTGAAAAAAATTAGAAAATCGACGACAACTTAAGTTCGGGACCTGAAAAAGTTGGTTATTGGAGTTTAAGGGTTTACGTTGTATTTTTAAATCATCGTACGTCATCGAGTGTATTTTTTCTTTTGTTCCGACGACTCTTGAATGTATTATTGTCACGCGAAATTTCGCCATTCGCTCGCTACCGGTTTCGTGATTTTTTCCTTGGGGCGTTAGCGATCCTGACTTTTAATTCACTTAGCGCAGGTTGCCGGTATCGTGAATATACCTCAGCAGGGTTCTATTCGAGCTCACTAGCCTTCTCATTAAGCCAACGTTTATGTATAATTTGCCAATTTAGCGAATAGAAAGCATACTTGATGTGTTTATATCGTCGTTGGCCAGTGTGCTCTTTTGATAAAACGGTTAATTTATACACTAATGGAAAAAATTAAAGGGTCAAAAAAATTTTCGAAATTATTCAGTGATTTTTGACAGGCTGTATTTCAGTGAAAAATGGTCGTTTCGGAATGTTGAAAAAAGGATTTTGAAGCTGCAAGATTCTAATTTTCTGATGTTTTAGCCAAAAAATTTTAGGAGCTGCGATTGTTGTGCAATTCTGAGGAACAGCGCGACAAAAAATTTTTGCCATTTTTTTTTTTCGAATTCACGAACTTCGAAAAAATGTTTTCAGCTAATCCATTGTATAGGCCGGATAGTTTGTTTAATCAGCTTCAATTTGCTTTTTGTTAAGGGGCCAGTCCACTTTGGAGCCACGAAAAAAAGGCTATTTTCGCGATATTTTTTTTGAGAATTTTATAAAAGATATGAATATAAAAGTTGTTGGGCTTGAGAAACAAAGTCTTGAAATACATTAAAAAAAAATTTTAATTTATTTTTATTCATTTTTAAGTACAAAAACTATAGTTTAACGTAACGCCTTAAAAATATGTGGGCTAGGTAGCTCCATCACAACTCGGCAACGGCTTGTCTGAAACAAAAAAATCAAAGTCCATTAGATTCAGTATGACACCAGCTACAAAATGACCCTTGGATATAAAGTTTTATCAAAAAATAAAAAAATGGCAGATGAAAAACGAAAAAAGTAAAAAAACGCGTTTTTTTCGCAGTTTTTCACAAAAAAAGGGTAAAAATCAAAATTTTAAAACCATCGAGGGTCATCTTGTTGGGAATCATGTTTACAATATGTGGTTCAAATTTCAAGAGAATCGGTTTATTAGTTTTAGAGATACGATGGAGCTAAATTTTGAAAACGTTGTTTCGAGAAAAACGCGTTTGAAGTTTATACGCTCAGGTAGACGAAATGAGGTCCTGACGTTCAGGTAAAAAAAAAAAATACTTAGAGAGCTCGGATTTTCATAAAATTTTGACACAATATTTCTGAATGTATGTACTTTCGAAAACAGTAAAAAAAATCGATTTTTTTTAATTTTCAAAGTGGACTGGCCCCTTAAATTACGATACGACCATTTTTTGCCGAGATATCGAACCCTTTATGGAAAAGGATCCTTTTGTCTTCAACCATCGATATCTCAGTAACGAATGACCGTTCAGGAAATTCAAAGATGGTTCCAAAAACTGGAATAAATCTCCTACAAGATCCAATTATGATTTTTTAGAAAAAAATTTTTTTTTTATCCTTTACATGAAATTGAAAAAATAGGAAAATAGGGACAATTTATGGTTTTTTAGAAAATTGGCGACCAAATTAGAAATAACCATGGAATGACTGATGTCCAGCGTGACTTTTACGGTTCGATATATCCAAATAAACCCTGTGAAATTGCAAATCGATCTAGTGAACCGTTTCTTTGTATCAGACAGTCAAACTTTTGAAAAAAATGGAAGGGTCACGTTTTTTGCCACTAAACACTTCATAATCAAATTCATAAAAATGGGAAAAATATTTTTTTTTCAAGTTTCCTCATATTTTTACCTCAAACAACGTTTAAATTGATGAAAAAAAGAAAAAAAAATTTTTTCGAAAAATTTTTGAAATGCTTGAATTTTTTTTTTTGGAAAACTTTCTGGGCACTGTAAAAAATAATGTCCCATTGTCCAGCATGATTTCAATAATTTCACCGCCGGCATTAGCATTACCCAAAGCGTACCACGTGGAGGTTGCACGGTCGGATTTACGCTTCGTACACCCACGGGTGTGTGTGTGTGTGTGTGTGTGTGTGTGTGTGCACGCGCGCGCGCGCGCGTGTGCGTGTGCGTGTGCGTGTGCGTGCGTGTGCGTGCGTGCGTGCGTGCGTGCGTGCGCGTGTGTGTGTGTACTCACACTCTCTCACACACATACATACGCGCGCGCGCGCACACACACACACACACACACACACACACACACACACACACACACACACACACACACACACACACACACACACCCGTGGGTGTAAGAAGCGTAAATCCGACCGTGCAACCTCCACGTGGTACGCTTTGGCTAATGCCAATGCCGGCGGTGAAATAATTGAAATCATGCTGGACAATGGGACATTATTTTCTACAGTGCCTGGAAAGTTTTCCAAAAAAAAAAAAAAATTTCAAGCATTTCAAAAAATTTTCGAAAAATTTTTTTTTCTTTTTTTCATCAATTTAAACGTTGTTTGAGGTAAAAATGTGAGGAAACTTGAAAAAAAAAAATTTTCCCATTTTTATCATGATTATAAAGTGTTTAGTGACAAAAAACGTGATCCTTCAATTTTTTTCAAAAGTTTGACTGTCTGAAACCAAGAAACGGTTCGCTAGATCGATTTGCAATTTCACAGGGTTTATTTGAATATATTGAACTGTAAAAGTCACGCTTGACATCAGTCATTCCATGGTTATTTCTAATTTGGCCGCCAATTTTCTAAAAAACCATAAGTTGTCCTTTTTTTTTCTTATTTTTTCAAATTCATGTAAAGGATAAAATTTTTTTTTTTTGAAAAATCATAATCGCATCTTGTAGAGGATTTATTTCAGTTTTTGGAACCATCTTTTAATTTCCTGTACGGTCATTCGTTACTGAGATATCGATGGTTGAAGACAAAAGGATCCTTTTCCATAAACGGTCCGATATCTCAGCAAAAAATGGTCGTATCGTCATTTAAAAAAAAGCAAATTGAAGCTGATTAATCAAGCTATCCGGCTCATACAATGGATTAACTGAAAAAATTTTTTCGAAGTTCGGGGACTCGAAAAAAAAAATATTTGCAAACATTTTTTGTCGCGCTATTCCTCAGGATTGCGGGACTGTAGGATTCCTCAGGATTCCATTAGTGTAGACTCAACAAAAATATTAATGAGAACGCCACGAATTCAAGTCAAGACTGAATATATAGATTTTCAACATTGATCTTAAGCCTCTGAACAGAAATACTACGATTTTTCGTTAGAGTTTTTATTTACTCCTTTCATTAGTTCAGTTTCGCTGTATTTCATTAAATTATGCTGGACTATATTAAAATGAGTAAAATACAAAACGATTCTTTATTTTACTATAATAGTTGCCGTCTATTGGTTTTAATTGGTTGTTCAATGATTAATATAGCTGTAACACGGCAGGTAAGGTTTAATCAGGTAACGATCGATCCACCTGTAAAACGCGCACCCTCGTTATATATTGATCATATATATATATAAATACACAAATATATGATTGTACTTCTGTTCACCTTGCGGCGTTCATACATGCTTGGATTTTTTATAATCTCATTTTCGTAAGCGTATTTTCTCGCCCGTAAGTGTATATACATCAGTCGGCGATAACTCCGGGTGTACGATTATACTATTTTCGAATTATACGGGAAAGATTATGACATACATGTACACGTATAGAGATACGGCACGACCTGCGCCTTTGGCAGGATCGATTTTTTTTTTTTTTTTGAGGTATTAGCAAGAACGATCTCCTAAATCCCATAGAGAAAACAGTCAGACCTTCGCTATAATTGATATCAACTTCTTCAACTCACTCCGGCTACCACACTACTTGAATTCTACAAGGTTATAATGAAAAGAAGCACTTGCAACGATTTAGCAATTATGGAATATCGTAAATCGAGTAAAATAATACCACCGATTCTTCTTATAAAAAGTTTCATGTATTTTCCTTCTTCAAAGGAATGAATTTAATACTTACTAAACATTTAGTTCATTATTAAATTGATTTCCGACTGAAAATGATAATTCATTGTTGATTTGCTGGGCGACGGAGCATACAAAAGTCCCGGAATGAATACGAATGAAAGCGGGTATAGAAAACTATATATAATAAAATGTTCCTGCACGAGGAGTTAGGGAATCGTCGTAGGTAAGGGTTATTCGACGAGGCATTTACTTCCTCGGTTCTTTCGAGACTCTAGTCGTCGTTGAGATACCTGATATAGGATATATAACGCGAAGAGAGCTCATATATAGGTAGAATATAGAGCAAGCTTCCGTTCTCCGTTCACGCGTTAAGGTTGGGTATCAAAGATGTAAGTAACCCTGATGTCTCATAAGGTTACATGTGATCTTCCTAGTCGGATGTCTTTCCAGTTTGCGCGGAGGTTGAAAAAAAGCACGCGTCTGTAAGCCCGGATAAAAGCGGCGGGGGGAGAGTGCGGTGGGTGAAGCCGCTGTGAGCGAAGCTTACCGGGGAATGAAACGTGGGAAGAAAAGACGGAAAGATGAGAGAACGAATGAGTAAACGTGCTGGACGGGAGGTGCTAGCAGAGGTAGAGAGAGAGAGAGAGAGAGAGAGAGAGAGAGAGAGACGAGGGGGGATTGTAACACGGGATGGGCAGAAAGAGAAGGAAGAATGTGAGGATAAAATGGTGAGACGGAGCCGTGAAATGGCACTAGCTGTTTCCATACGGTAGGGAGGAGGGTGCCAGAGAGTAGTGCGAAAGAAGTGCTGGGAAAAGGAGTTTTCCTGTGTCCTTGTGTGCGTGTATATTTATATGAATCGAGACAGAGACCGATAGAAACGGAGATGCACAGAATGACGAGATAGTGAATACGACGGAAAGCTTGGTAGGATAGAAGATGGAAGGAGAAAAAGAGATGGTTCGCGACGGGCGCGAGAAAAGCCATTTTGCTGGCGTAGCATGCCACATAGGTGGCCGGCTGCGCGTTGTTACGAAGCCGATGCAATCGCCATTATTTGTTCAGAAGGTGCTCTCACGCGAAAGGCATTCTCACGTCGTTTTTCCCAGCTTATATAGCTACGTTTATTTCTCCCCCGCCACTGGCACCTTCACCGTCCCATCCCTACGCGATAGCTAAATATGTATGTCGCGCTCCTCGTAGTTGCGTCCCATTTTTCCTATCGTGGCTCAATGTACTTACTACAGTATCGTGCTAAGGATACATATATACGTATAATTTTCATCCCCAATCGCAATAGAGAAAATGAGAGAACAATTTAAAAAGGAAAACAGCCACCCACTCTATCCACTGTAATGACTTTTCTTTTGTCTTCAGTTCTCCTTTACGCTTTCTTATCCTTTTTCTTTTTCATTTTATTTCTGATCTTCTGATCAAATCTTTTATTTAAATGCATCGTTGCCGTCTGCAAGTCGCCACCATTCTTATGTTGAAATCAAACAACAAGCTCAAGGCCCCACTTGCAAATGTTGATTCGAGCGAATTGGAAGGCGTTAAGCTTTGGGTAATGGGATATACGTTGGGCAAATTCAGACAACGGAGCTTCAGATTGGAAGATAGATTCCTCTTGGAGCTCCTACATCCCAGTTGTCGTCATTGTCGTATATCTCGTCAACTTTGTTGCTGTTGTTGTTGAGTCATCTACTGAAAGTTGGTCTAATAAAATTCTGTCGTGTACGTCGAAAACGATAGATTTGTGTTGACAGCAGCAAAAGTAGTCTTCTTATATTAACGTATCTATGGATAGGTATGTGATGCACAATTCGTTTGTTTTCAATGCGTCATCATAACGCTCTCTTTATAAATTGAGAACGCATTATACTTAATTGAAAAAATATCAGTAACGATAGCATCGTGCATGAAGCAGGAGATATATGAAAAATACGTTCCTTGGTCCGGATTCAGTATTATTTTGCAAGCTTCCTGTTTTCCTTCGTTACGATCCTTCCTCGTATATTCCACAATACTCTAGTTTCGATTAACCAAAGATCATCGCTCTAACTATTATTGCCGTTATATCCACATCAATAACGATATTATTATATCAACACACATTTCATTTCGATCTCTCCTCCGATTCCTCTATGACGTAGCAATAACGACAGCCCCGGACTTTGTTCTATAAATTTAGCGACGTAGAGCTATTCACGTTCCAAGAATGGGGTCGGTCGTTTAGAAACTCGTTGAATAACTACGAGCGTCCTTATTCTTTTTCTTTTTTTTGAACGACTATAAAATATATGCGGGCCTCGAAAGGGCATATCACGAGCCAGCAATCACGATGTGATATATACGCCTATAAAACGTAATTTACGGTTGTTCGGTTATTCCGGTATCCTGTTTGTGGCAACTCATAGTAAATTGACACAAATTTTAATCGACGATGAATAGCGTAGTATCGATCTTGCTAACATTTTTTTTCAATAAAATTATGCATTAAGGAAGTTCACGCGAATCTAATGATAATCGAAAATTTCAACTTTGAGGGTTGAAATTTGGAAATATTATAGAAAAATATATCGTACATCTATCACCGGAATTATTTTTGGATCCACCGTCTAGTTGTCAAGAAAACAATTTATGAATATCACATAAGAGCACATGTATAAGGATTCAAAAAATGTGATGTTCATAAATTGTTTTCTTGACAACTAGACGGTGGATCCAAAAATAATTCCGGTCATAGATGTACTGTATATTTTTCTATAATATTTCCAAATTTCAACCCACAAAGTTGAAATTTTCGATTATCATTAGATTCGCACGAACTTCCTTAAGTAAAAATTGTATTGGTTTTGGCTCACCAAAGGAGCTTCCGATCTGACTATAATATTTTCATACGACTGATCGGGATATTAATTAAGGAAGTTCTGCTCGTACTTTGAGGGACCCGCGGGACGCCGGGGGTTCTTATGCTTATACACAGGATTAGCCGCACTGCTGCCAACCTGATTTTTCTATCTTCCTCTCTCTCTCTCTCTTTCTCTTTCTTTCTTCTTTGTGTCTCTCTTTTCTGCTCTGCGAAGTTGCCGCTCCAAAGGCTTTTGCGGCCATATCCCAAGGAATTCGACAAATTTTCATAAGTTAATTCGTTATATCTCATGATATGCGTGATAAATCAGGTCCATTTTTTTCTATGTCACTGTAATATATAAGTCTGTACTTAATCCAATTTTCAATGAGCCACCACCTTTTTAACTACATAATATTAAATTATTTCATACGTCAAAACAGTACGTGCCATAAGGCTCTGTGCAATTTGGAGGAGGTAACTTTACAATTTTTTATCGCAGAAAGTAGGTGGTCAATCTTGTTTGAATTTTGCAGGTACACGCGGAATATGTTTCCGAAGGTGCTATTAAAATTTGAAAGACCTGCCATCTTTTGAGATTTGATCAGAACTCCCTTAAAGGTTTAAAGCATTCGATCAAAAGGTGTACCCAAGTTCTCAGAAGTTCCTGTTTTACCGGAACTATGAGCGATAAGAACTGCATAGCTTTCAACAAAACCCAGTCGGACTTGGACAATCTACTAAGCTTGTCCAAACGGGAAAAACGTTCGAGAGAAACAGCGGAAAAAAGACTACTTTTTTCCGCTGTTTCTCTCGAACGTTTTTCCCGTTTTCAACTCACTTTACACCGAGTCTCAGCGTGATTAAGAGTCGCGATAGCGACTGGAGACAAGTACATTTATATATAGTGTAACGATACCGCCTATTCACGTGCGCGACGCGAACAACTGATCCAGGGAGACTAGAGAGAAGGAGTGAACACAGGATAGGCCAATTTGTAGTTCTAGCGTGCCCAAAACACGTTGATGCTATAGTTTCTGGTTTTGCCACTGCAGCGCTGGTGACCGAAAGTACTAATGCATATAGTAATAATAATCCTCAGCGACGTGAAACTGACCGTGTACTTTGCGATCGCAGCGCCTCTCATTTTCTACCGATTTTTGGGAACACTTCTTAAGTACGGTATGTTCACTCCTTCTCTCTTGTCTCCCTGAACTGATCGTCCGTCGCCACGGTCTTGTATACAGATCTTGCAACTGTAGATTTTGACGTGGTCCTCTTAACGCGTTAAGCCGCTGGCGTCGCTGCGCTCGAGGGATATTCGGTGCGACAAAGATGACAATAGTCGCGCATGCGACTCACGCGAGCATTAAACTTGAAGCCAAAATTTTTGTTTATACATTATAATTTCTATGAATATAGTTTGTTTAAAGAAAGAAGGATGTGTATCAACTAACAAATCCATAGCCAATGTATTTTAAGTTAGTTGATTTGCCACTTTTTGAGTCGCTCACTATTCGATGGCACTTTAAAAACCGATCGTTTAATTTTCAGATTGTTGTAACCCGTTTTACAGCGCGGCACAACACAAGGCTTCATCATAATTCGAAAAAAAAATCACCACTTTAAATCATGCACGGAAATAATAATACTGCACTCACAAATTGTCACACGTCACATGCGAGAGGATTTAACAAATAAAGGTTATGTTGATATATCCCTCTATCGCTGCGCCACCTGAATTCGGCTTCAACAGTGGAGTCGCTGCTTTCTATTGAAGTTCTACCGAGTTGCAAGACCTGTATACAAGACCGTGTCCGTCGCCATACTGAGCGAGCGCCTAGCGGACAAAACCGACACTAGCGTTTTCAATTATTGTTCATTTGTTATTAACTTTTGAAAAATACTATCGTTCTTGCTAGAAATGGAAATAATCGATTATTAAAATTCAAGGAGAACTGAGAAAATATGAAATTTTATAAAACGATGTAAAATTGGGGAAATAATAATTCTCGCGCATGCGCATTGCGAACACACCATGCACTCGGCCAATAAGATTACAGAGGCCAAAACGAAGCTCCAATAAGAAATTTTAGAGACAGAACGATTCATCGAGATTATTTTAAGGGCCAATCCACGTCCAGTAAAATAGAACAAAGGATTCTCTCGGGTATAAAAGACCGTGCTCAGAGGCATCGAGAGCTCATTCTCAGCTCATACCTGGCTCTCTAAAGAGACTAATAAGAGGCTCTGATCAACAGAAATTCTCTCTGCATGATTCCGGCAGCAAGCAACCTAAAGCCTTCCTATATAATTTCACACTGAGAGGGCAGAAACCGTTCGGCTTCGTTCAGTTTAAAGATTTGAGGTGCGAGATTTCCTTTCCATTCACACTGGGAGGGCTGGACCCATTCGGCTTCGTTTGGGTCAAAGACTTCTGGTGTGAAAACCTTTCCTTTGTTTTATACTGAGAAGACAGGAATCATTCGGGTTCGTTTGATTTCAAGATTTCATACTGAGAGGGCAGGAATCGTTCGGCTTCGTTCGATTTTAAGATTTTCGGTGTGGAAACCCTTTACTCTTCCTCTAAAAATTATAAACTTACTGTTCGAATCAGATTTTTGTTCAATAGTTGATATTTTAGAATCAAGCAAATAAAGTTTTAATTAATTAAAATTATTGTTTCATTTGAGCTTCTGGAGAGTCGAGCCGGGCCAAGACAATAAAAATTAAAAACAAATCAATAAATTGTTCAAAATAATTTAATTATTGTTGAATTATATAGAATCTTGGATAAAAGTATTCTTGTATTATATCGAATCATAATCAAATTTTTCATTGGCTAATTTGGACAATTTAAAATCTAGAATTGATTTTTGAATGAAAAATCGATTATTTCTCATTATTAATCATTGATTGTAAAGAAAGACACCGAGCTTTAATAGAATTATTATTCATTATTATTAAATTATAAATTGTCATTGAAAACAAAATTAAACGACACGAATATCATTATTTCCATGTAAAACAGATAATAAACAAGATCGAGAAATAAAAAATAGACAAAAATACGCGAAATAAATAAAAATTTTCTTTATATGAACAAAATTGCTGTATAACAAAAATCATCTTTGTGTTTTCATAAATAAATTATCTTGTTATTTTGTTAAAATCAAATCCCTGTCCTTTCTCGCTTTCTTTCATACCTGCTCCTTATTATTAAGAATAAGCTCGAATTCACGCGTAACGACGTGTTGCATAAAACATACCGTTACAATAGATACACCTGGCAAAGATGAGATCGCTACAAGACTCTTTTACTCGAAGAAGGGCCGCAGATCCCAAATGTTTTCAAAAATTTTTGAAAATTGTTTCCGTAATATTTAATTAATTACAGCATTTTGAAGGATTGTCGGAGTTCACGTATTTTTTATTTTATTTTTCTTTCGATCGTGACTACTTAGCAGAGCTATGTAGCTGGGCACATATTAAAAATATGAATATTTTCTTTTTTCGTTGCATCAAAAAAATGTGGCTTTTTTCGCACACATTTTTGATGCTCATAAGTTTTTTTTTCGTAGTCGCTGTCCAGTGACGCTAGTAATACTGGTATAAAAATATGGTGATATTTAAGATCCCACGTGAATGTGACACTGACTATACCTATATATTTATGAATAGTTTTAACTTCCCGTTTATGGTTATGGAATGACAGTAGTGAGATTATAAAGATCGTGTAAGTGACAGCTGACCAATATTTTTTTCGTCAATTTTGATTTTGTTTAGAGCAACAGTCGTGATTTTTGGTCAGTACATTACTTAATAGTGATAATGCGAAAACTAAGTGTTCATCATATTGATTTCAACGAACTGTTCCCAAATAAATTGTGTGGAAGGAATAATCTTATAAGTAAATTATATACACTACCGCCGAAAAGTTTCCGGACAAAAGTTGAAAAAAGTTTCGGCGCTGTTTTTGATGCCATTTCATCAGTAATATACATAAACGAATTTTATAAATGCCATTTTCAAGGGGAGGAATTCAGCTTAATTTTGCTTTTTTAAAAAAATTTCCACGATTTTTTTTACGACCAGCACGTCATTTCGAAAACGACCATTCTTCGTCTTTTTTTTTCTTTTACAGTTAGACCGAGTTTTCAGAAAAAAATTTTTTCTTCCATTTCCTCAATCGGATCCTTAAAGAGGGAAGCTTAAGCTTCAGTTTTGCTTTTTGTAAAGTTCGGTGCAATTTTTTTTCGCCAAGTTATCCCGCTTTTGGCGAAAAAAAACAAAATTTGGAAATTGCTGCGTAACACAAGAAGTATTAGGTTTGAAAGGAAATCTCAAGGGGGTAAAAAGTTGCGCCTGTGATTGCTGAGTTCACCAGAATTTTTTCAGATTTTTTTCCGAAATTTTTTTTTCTTCGATTTTCAGTTGAACCTCAGGTATATTGATTGTCGTAAATTCAAAACAATGTGCTTTGTGATACAACGTCAAGAAAGAAAAAAGTTTTATTTCATAATTTTGAATCCATTAAAAAAATTTTCTGATTTTTTTTTTTTTCAATTTTTTTTTCAAACTATTCTTGGTTCGAACTCTGATGAATTGATTCGCGTATTTCAAAAATTATGGGGTTGTGATAAAATATCTAGAGGGAAAAACTTGTATTTTTCAGTATTGAGTGCATTGGAATTTTTGTAGATTTTTTTTCGAAATTTTTTTCTGATAAATTATAAATGGTCTTAACAACTGTTTAAGGGCTCTGTCTATTTTGGATGTATGAAAAAAACGCTATTTTTATTCATTTTTTTTAACACTAGATTTACCAGACCAGTCATTTTGACTGGTCGTGCAATTTCAATTCAAAATTCCTACTGCATGTAACATTTACTTTCCAAAATGATGTTATGACTTTTGTAGCTATAAGTAGAGAATACATTTTATGAACTTAATGTTACTTTATATATATTCGTAACAAATATATTTTTTGTTATTGACACTTATACCAGTACCAGTCAAAATGATTTAAATAGCTGGTATATCTAGTGTTAAGAATACTGTTATGTTTATTGATATAAAACTTGTTAGGCTTAACAAAAACATTCGTAAATTACAAAAAAAAAAAAATTTATTGATTTTAACCACTTTTTTTAGTCTGAAGATGCCAGGTAAACAGGAGTCGTCAAAAAGTAGGTAGGTGTGCGCTGTTGAAAAAATCTGAACAACGGCCCATTCGAAACAAAAAAATTGAATGGTTTTAGGTTTAGTGTGACAGTGGCTATATCCCGTACCTCTAATATTAATTTATATGCAAAAATAACAAAATGGCGGACAAAAAAAATTAAAAAACGTGTTTTTTTTGCATGTTTTTTGCCAAAAAAAATAGTAAAAATTAAAATTTTGCAATAATTCTGGTACGGGATATAGCGATAAGTGTACAGAATATGTGGTTAAAATTTCATAAGGATCAGTTCAGTAGTTTCTGAGATTTTTTCAATCAGCGGTTCGAAAACGTTGTTTCGAGAAAAACACGTTTAAAGTTTTAATTTATAAGGTGAACAAGCGCGCTTAGGTAGCGTTCAATGTATGGAAAAATACTTTTAGAATACTCTGATCTTTCTGAAATTTTCAGAGAATATTTTTAAATATATAAACTTTCGAAAAATGCAAAAAAAATTGATTTTTTGAAAGTTTTAAAGTACACAGATCCGTTAAAAGAATTCTCATGTATAAAATAAAACTACACACCTTTAACATTTTGGTTAGACTTCAATAGTCTAACGAAAATCTAGTTTTGTTTAATATCTCCAAAAATTGAATAACCCTGTAAAATTTTAGCAATTTTGTCGAAAAAGCAATTTGCTATTTCGTTACATGATATTCGGAGACTCCCAGAGGTGTTCTGTAGAAGTGAGATTCAATCTTCTTATTCACGCCATCCAGTTAATTCCACATTAGTTCTGCTCGGTTAAGATCGGGAAATTAAGGAGACTACTTTATTACTTGCGGCTTTCCATTTTTCCTTTATTCTGTAAAATTGAAAAGCGTGTGTTTTTAAAATCTAACAGGAATCTTCGGAAAAGGAGTCTAGTTCGAAAAAAAAATTGGAAAAAAATCAGAAAATTTTTTTAATGGATTCAAAATTATGAAATAAAACTTTTTTCTTTCTTGACGTTGTATCACAAAGCATATTGTTTTGAAGTTACGACAATCAATATACCTGAGGTTCGACTGAAAACCGATAAAAAAAAAATTACGGAAAAAAAATCTAAAAAAATTTTAGTGAACTTAGCAATTATAGGCGCAACTTTTTACCCCCTTGAGATTTCTTTTCAAACCTAATAGTTCTTGTGTTACGCAGCAATTTCCAAATTTTGTCTTTTTTCGCCAAAAGCGGGATAACTTGGCGAAAAAAAATCGCACCGAACTTTAAAAAAACAAAACTGAAGCTTAAGCTTCCCTCTTTAAGGATCCGATTGAGGAAATGGAAGAAAATTTTTTTTTCTGAAAACCCGGTCCAACTGTAAAAGAAGAAAAAAAGACGAAAAATGGTCGTTTTCGAAATGACGTGCTGGTCGTAAAAAAAATCGTGGAAATTTTTTTAAAAAAGCAAAATGAAACTGAATGCCTCCCCTTCAAAATGCCGATTATTAAATTTATTTATGTATATTACCGTCGAAATGGCATCAAAAACAGTGCCAAGACTTTTTTGAACTTTTGTCCGGAAACTTTTCAGCGGTAGTGTATATAAACTCTTGTACTCGTGGCGGCTTACTAGTCGGTATTTTACATGGCTTCAAGCAAGAAGAATTTTCATTGGAAAAAAAATTGGCTCAAAGTAGATCGCTTATTTCTTGTTGCCTAAATTTACACAATGTACTATGCATGATTAATAAAAGTTATTATAACCTCGCTAAACAGTACGGTCGAAAGCTTTTTTCCGTTCAAATTCTTTTAGCAGAAAACTTTGTTAGCATAAATTGGTTGTTTCGCAATCTCAACAAGAGAATGAATACATGAAAAAATATTCTATCGGAAATAAAATGCTCAACAAGTTTTGAAATGTAAAAATAATTAGAATGAAAGAAACCCAAAACGGAATCAGGTGATACGAAATAATGTTGAGCGAAAACATATATGATTTGAGAAAAAAATATTTCATAAGTATTTCACCAATTTTTTTTATTTACCTATTGCTCATGAGATACAATTCATGATCAATAAACGTTATAAAACAAAAACTGGCGTTGTACTTCGGCTGAAATTCTTTTTTCCAATGAAATTTTTGCTCTCGAATTCATTTAAACACTTCTTAGATCAATATTTCACAATGCATTTTTATTCCCGATATAGCGGCGATACAGTAGCTTGAAATTCGATCATGTATCCATTTTCAGCCGAAATCATGAGAAAATCGCATCGGCGACCTATAAAATTTTTATTCAGGATCCAAATCTTGAGAGAATCACTTTTTGATCAATTTTTACCATATTTTGGTGCAATACCGGGGAAATTGTTGATTTTTTTACATCACTCAAGTACGTACACAATATAGACATGTTTAATTGGCAAACTATGAATTTCATACAAAACGTCAACAAATCCCCGCAAAAAACAGCATAAATACTGTAAAAAAGTTGACTCAAGTACATTTACTCCTCCCAAATAGTTGTTCCGGTAAAAAATTCTCTTCTGAACACGAAACCCTAACAAATTTCCTCCCAAGTTTTTTTGGGATTCCCTCCCAAAAAAAATAATCTAGCAAAAATTCTCTAATTCATATCAAATCTCTCGAATAATTATAGGAGAACTCCACAAAAATTTTTTCAATAAATTAAAAACTCAAAAAAGGTTTTAAGAGAGCCTTACAAAGATTTACCAATAAAATCATAATCTTACAAAAGATGCCAATTCAAATCCGACGAAAAATTAAGTCTAAATTTTACAAAAATAAATTAAAACTATAAAAGGATTAATAGTAAAATACATTAAGGCCTATTAACCTCTAATAAAAAATCTTCCAGTTAATTGAAAATACAGATGTACTACAGTACAGTTGTTCTACACAAAAAGAACCGGAATAAAAAAAATTTCGAACGAAAAAAATTAGAATGAAAAAAAAATTTCGGCCGAAATACTTCGCGAGTTTGTAGCCATGAGTGAATTAAGCGAATTGAATTAAATTCAGCACATTGTATGAATTAATCAAAAAAACTCGCCAAGTACCTCGGCCGAAATTTTTTTTTCATTCTAATTTTTTTCGTTCGAATTTTTTTTTTGTATCCGAATTTTTTTCATTCTTATCTTTTATCCTGGTTCTTTTTGTGTAGAACAACTGTACTGTAGTAAATCTGTATTTTCAATTAATTGGAAGACTTTTTATTAGAGGTCAATAAGCCTTAATGTATTTTACTATTAATCCTTTTATAGTTTTAATTCATTTTTGTGAAGTTTAGACTTAATTTTTCGTCGGATTTGAATTGGCATCTTTTGTAAGATTATGATTTTATTGGTAAATCTTCGTAAGGCTCTCTTAAAACCTTTTTTGAGTTTTTATTTTATTGAAAAAAATTTTGTGGGGTTTCCCTATAATTATTCGAGAGATTTGATATGAATTAGACAATTTTTGCTAGATTGGTTTTTTTGGGAGGAAATCTCTTTTATAACTTTTTGTTAGGGTTTCGTGTTTAGAAGGGAATTTTTTACCGAAACAACTATTTGGGGGGAGTAAATGTACTTGTCTCAACTTTTTTTACAGAATTTATGCTCTCATAAACTTCTTCAAACTCTTAGAACTCGCGAGATCTCTTAACGCGTCCATAATAAGGAAAGATTGTCTTTCCAAGTACCAAGAGGATTTCCGTTTGATCGTTCTCACCGGTAGTCCAAAGAACAAGTTTTTGTTACAGTCATAGTTGGAGTGTGTTTATTCCCTTATTGCAAAGGCGTTATAAGGCCGCTGGACCCCCTTTGATCACAGCTCGTTGATTTTTCAATCTGTTCTTTGTATAAGAAAAAAATGTGTGTATTCAGTATTATAAACAATAATGATTTTCTGTACAATTAAATGGAAAAACTTTTAAAAAGTAAAAAAAAACGCTATATAGTAAAAAGTTGCACCTTCGGTTATTAATTTGTTTCGAAGAAATAAAAAAATTACATCGCTATATCGATGTTGGCAAAAAACGTACGTATCACGGGAGATAAGAAAAAAAGCACGGGCAACAATACAGTTAAATGAATCTACTGATTGGATAAATAATAAACTCAGGGAGAACCTCTCATTCGATCACAATCACTCGAAATGCACCGTTTGATTTTTTTAAGTTAAGCAAATCCTGAAATCCGAATCCACACCGGTGACCGTTCGATCGGAACGAGACCGGGCTCATATGAGAACTCCTAAAATTAGCTATAAGACAAGATTTTGCTGCTTTCAAATCGATTAACTTAGGCCCAATTGATCAATCAATTATTTGTTTTAATTATACATTTTCCAAGAAGTACTCCGTGGATCAAAATGGTGATTTGCGAAAATGCGAGCAGAGACTGCTGTACAAACAAAATATCTGGAGAACGAAGTGAATTTTATTCACGCGTATTCACAAACGGTTGTACAAAAAATATTTCAGTATGTAAAATGTACTGATATAGGAAAATGTGTATGTAAAAAAAAAATTACGTATTTATGAACATGTTCTACTCATAGAATTTCGGCTGTGGTTGAGCTGTGAAATAGAACTGAATTTGACTGTAAATTCAGCCAAGGAGCACAGCCCTAGATAGGAATGTAATTTTTTAAATTGCGACGAAACTTTGGAACGAGCTCTCACCCGTATGCTCGTTGGATGGTTTGTAATAATTAATATTCCGTTGCTTCCGGTTATGCATTCTATGTTCACGCATCTACATAGATATATATTTTCCTCGTCGTGGTGTGATAGTTCCGTTGCAGCAATCCGCTGGATTAGACCCACTTCCATTTGTTCATACATGCAATTTAGACTTTTATCAAGTTTGCCGGGCGTGTTCATATATGTGTGTGGATTGAAATATATAAACATAATAGTGTTTAGGCGGAGGTTGCTAATTTGAAATCCTGCTTGTAAATTTATTCTACTTAGCCAATAACAGTAGAAAATGATTTTAAATAATACTTGAATGAATCACATGGATATATAGAACCGGAAAGAAAAGCATTTGTCGTCGGCATTCAATAGTTTTTTTTTTCTTTCAAAAACAGAGCTATGAGAAAAACGTTGTTTTATGGCTCTTCTCCCACAAATATTGATTGAAATAAGAAACGATCGGGATTTCCATTTTTTTTCGGGTCAAAATACTGTAATAATTCAAAGTGCTACATTTTATTTACATTAAGACATTACGATTGGTAAAAAAAATCTTTGCTTCGTTTTTCGGTCGGTTTTTTAGAGATTTTTTTCAAAAATATTGATTTCTCGACCGTAAATCAAGATTATATCAAAAAAATCTCCAAGAGGTAATTTTTCTGAATTTTATCACGAAAATTCGATTTTGACAAACGAATGATAACTGATTTCGGCGTCGTTGGATTAAAATACCTTAAAATAAGCTATTTGAAAGAATATTCTCCTCTATGTCGCCGTCTCTCTCTCTCCCTCTCTCTTCCTCTCTCCCTCCCTCCCTCTCTCCCTTTCTCCCTCTCTGCCTCTCTCTCTCTCTCCCCCTCTCTCCTCCCTCTTCCTCCCCCCCCCTCTCTCTCTCTTCCTCTCCCTCTCCCTCCCCCTTCCCTCTGTCCCTCTCTCTTTCTCTCTCTCTCTCTCTGCTCTCGTTGTCTTTCTTTATTTCTAACTGAACCCCTCTCACTTGACTCTGTTTTCCTTTTTCGTCTCCGGTACATGAGTAAGAGACCGGTGAGCAGATTATGGCTTCCCGCTAAATTGAGCAAACCTGCTGCTACCTTCGGTTCTCCAAGTACTTGCATACTTGTAAGTTTTAGTTCTGTCCCTCCCGACCTGAAGTTGTAAATTCGATAAAGTCCATCTACCAGTGGCAATGTGCTTTTCCAGCGCCAAAGACATGTACAAGGAAGGCTATTCTGGACATTTCCGTATCTCATGTACAGCAACCGTCTCCTATCTGACTTTTAGAAATCACGGGCCAATCGAATTTTCGTTCACTGGTTCCAATAATTTAATTCCAGCGTCTAATCTATTTAACGGAAAATTTTCATTAGAATGACTCTCACTATGTCGTTGTTCTGTTTGCAGAAGCTCATAGGGCTCTCGAACTACTGGAGGACTACCATGCGAAACTTACCAGGCCCCAGGACAAGCAGCTTCGACTAGCCATCGAGAGGGTCATTAGAATCTTCAAGAGCAGACTCTTCCAGGCACTCCTAGGTAAGTTATATTTTTTCAAAACCGAACATGGATTTGAAATGATTCTTTGAAATGAAATGAAATGGTATCTTTAAAATTGATTCAAAATTCTCAATTCATAATAATATCATGGATATTCATTATGCATTGTCGCTCTTAACCTATTCACGAACATTTGGACAAATGTCTGAGTCGTTTGTAAATGCATCTGTCGCCTCGGAAACTTCTAGGGACTGGAATCCGAGAATCTCATATCACATGGCTTCTCTGATACTAACGGAAAGACTTGTCATCACCGATGATATTTCTCTTTCCAAAATGAGTATTTCAACTTGAGCCACATTGAAATCGTTGAACGCGTACGAATATCCATCAGTCGTGCCTGCGTCCTGATAACTCATGACAACAGACGTCTCGGAATAATACAACGTTTAACATTATTGCTATATATGCGGGTGTGTTATATAGTATATAGACTATATATAGATTGGTATGTAGAATGTACGAGGGATAGGGGGTAATGGGATCGGTAAGGAACCCAGCTTAAGTTGAACCTAAGTTGCTTGACGAAAGCTTCATACATAACGTCACGACGATATTGGATATGTATACATGTTTCAAAACAAAACTGAATCGCTTGCGGCCACCTTGCCGACGTCAGGGAATCTACCGATATATTCTTACGTTGGAACTCCCGCTTGGATGCGACACAATCTATTATGACTTACCTATGACAGCTTCTCACTGTATTTCCATCAAGTCCCGGGATTCTGTAATAATAATGCACGGTACACGTTGATGTGTAATTTTTTTAGCTCCCACGCTTTCGATTAAGGGAACCGTATGGTCTAGAGCACGAAAATTTCACCTATTTTCACGATTTTTTTTTTGCCATAAAAAATTTAAAAATCGATGTTTTAACTTTTCGGGTTTATTACTATCTTTATTAAGTATACAAAAAAATTTTTTTTTAATTTTAAAAACAGTGTTTATTATCATATAATTGGCATTGAAGACGACCCTCTCGAAAAATCCGACCCGGACGGTGAAGATCGATCCGAGACTTCTACTCATCTGAAACACAAAATTCAAGAAGATTCTTAATCAGAAAGAGTGCAGTTATGGTCGGGACTAGAACAAATCGAAAAAATTAAAAATTGACAAAATGGCGCGCTTTTGAAAAAAAATTCGTAAAATCGGGTTTTTTTTTCACTAGTTTTTTAGTATAAACAATAAGAAATTATTTAAATAAAATTATGATTGTAGTTCCGACGATAGCCATACATGTTGTGAACAACATATCCAAATTTCAAGTGATTCGGTTGAATAGTTTTTTTGTTTTCACCTGCGCAGTGCCGAAAAAAGTCGTTTCGAGATAAATGAGTTTAAAGTTTGAGGTACAGGAGCGCGCGGACCGCTCTCTACCTGCGTTATGGGCTGTAGAAGCTGTAATATTGAGAATTTCCGCATGAAAATTTCACAGTATATTCTTGAGATACTATACTTTCGACATATCGAAAAAAAAAAAAATCGATTTTTTCAAATTTCTAGACCATACGGTTCCCTTAATCAATCTTCACACAAATTTGTGATTCACAGATCACAGATAATTTATGTTGATTTGTAGTTTGAAGAGAAGAATATAAATTGAATAATAAATCGTTTATTAATTATTAACATTTCAAAATTATAATTTACTTTTTACTTAAAATCCTCATTTTTCTTCCTATGTTTTTCGATACGAGATTCGACAATAGACCGTTCCTGAAACGGGCTGAAACTCCATCCTCAACGATAAGACAAGGTCCTTTAAATCCCCTTGATAAATTAATTGGACCGTGCTTTCAAGATCTTGCAGAAGCTTTACACGTTTCCTCTTAACGGGGTCCCCCCGTGTGACGGCCGGTTTTTTTTCGCTTTTTTTGGGATTTTTTTTGACGAACAATAAAAATATAAACATTTGAACTTTTTACTATATATTTATTGATATTTCAACAGTAAATCAGAATATTTTCAGACCAAAATCTTCATCACAATGTGTGTTGCACCACTCTAAAGGCACCCATGTCGAAAAAAAGTTTGTCGACTTTCTCCATGATTCCGGCTGATTGGCTTATCTGACATCAAAAAACCAAACGGCATTTTAATCTGTGAAGCTGTGGCTATCGAATGAACTATAATCATTCGAAAATATTGAAAATTGAATAATTGACATGTTTTTGAAAAATGATTTTCAAATTTCATGATTTTTTTCGATTATTTTGTTATAAAAAAAAAACGGCTCGGAATTTTTGCATTATTTTAGTTTAATCGATGACTATATAATATATATATGTGCTGAATCTACCATTAAAATTTCAAAGCAATCGGTCAAACCGTTTTTGAGATATCGTGGAGGCTAGTTATAAAAACGCAGTTTTAAGAAAAACGCGTTTAAAAGTTCAAATATGATTTAAATTATAAAATATTTACTCACCATTAATCTGCTATACCTGATCCATAGAAAATTCCTTCTTCTTCCTCTTGGAAGTCCCTTAAAGCTGCTTGCTGCGCTCTTGTTTCAATCTTAGCTTGTTTCACGACATCGCTCACGCGCCGCTCGGAGCGAGCGATACGTGCTTCATCACGGCGGTGCACGTAAGCATGCGCTTCGTGGCCAATTGGACATCCCATTGTCGCCAATATTTTTATGACTCCTTGAAATCCTTCGTTGAAGATAATTGCAGCCAAAAATGTTGCAATCTCAACGATTTTGACGCCGGAGTGAAGATGCTTTGGAGTGAAAGTCCAGATCAATGAATTCAGAGATTAATTATTGTTCTGCGTCTCTGCTCCTAAGCATCGGGTCAACAGTTCATCTCTTGACAAGTCTTCATACACAGGCTTGATAGCTGCTTAGACTGCTGGTGTTAAAGGTGGCTTGTCGTGATGGAATTGACTGAGCTCACTCTTAGCTTAAGCCTGCCGCCATTTGCACCAGCTGTCTTCGCCCTCTGGGCAGTTTTGATGCTGAGGATTTTCATCTGACGAACTTTTATGAAAAAAAGTGGCCCAAACTTCTTTCTTCATTTCTTCAACACAATCTGAATGCATTTTTGCATTACGGAGTCACGTCCCCATTCTTTTCTCTACATGGCCCACGCATTCTTTTTTTGATACTAAAGTTTCTCCGTATGGTTCGGCATTTAAAATTCCGTTAAATGTTTTACTATCTCCATCACCTACGTACGTTAGATACTTATCACCTACCATCACCTACGTGCGTTAGATACTTAGATACCGACCTCTCGACCAAGCGCTCCGAACACCTGGTCTTCTAACTGCTGTAATTTTCCAACGACTTCGAATATTGGAAAATCACTTTACCAGCATATTCTACACATGTATAGAAATCAATTTATGCAAAAAAAATCAATTTTTTCAACATATCATACGGGGTGGCCCTAAAAGAACGCTTGCATGGTAAGCTCACGCTCTTTGTCTCGGGGAAATCCTTTTCGAAAATTTTCTCCTCCACCCCCGCAGACAAGGAAAATTCTTGATGAACATCCCCCGTGGGCGTCTTGATGATATATACCCGTACAGATATTCTGCACAAATGAAAATTCCTTCGAGATATTTCTCATCTTATTTCCCTTAGGATCGCGAAATGTTCAATATATAATTTACAAGCATATAATTTTGTATATGAATACAGCATCAAAACTATAAACTTACTGTTCGCCTCTTTAATATCGTTCTTTGTTCAAATGATGTCAAATAAAGAGTCATATTTCATGTGACTATTTATTTTATGATTTTTTTTTCATTCGTTTAATTTTTTACAACATATATATAAAACCTACGAAATGAGTGAGATTCTCTTATTTTTTTGCCTACACGAAACGCCATTCGTTTAAAAAAAAAAAAAGGAATAAATCTAGAAATGCCAGAAAGCACGTATAAGGATGGAGAATGTATATACAGTAATAAAAGCCTTCCTTAATAGTGTAAAGACACTCTTGGCTGGTCCTCGACGCCGTGGGCTCTTGTCTTCTCCTCAGCGCAATACTATTTTCTCTATCTTTTCCCTTTACTCAATGGCGACCGTCGTAAATTTAAGAGCGTCGAAGAATCTTTTTCAGAACAGATGTAACGTATCCGAAGCGATTTTACGGTTCGCCAATGTTTTGCACTCTACTTTGATAGTTTTTGTCCTTTCTCAAAAGAAAAAGAATCACGAAGCTCACTGTATATTGAACGAATTTCCCGAAACAATGCTCTTTCGAATGGATAGCGAATTAGTCTGGGAGTACCATGGCGTAATGATTTCGAAGGTTGGCAATAAAACTATTCTAGCTATAACAAGAACACGAATGCTTGACAACATTTCTCAAGCTGCTTCCAAATGACACTCAAAACTGAACGAAACGAAAATTATATGACAATTGTTAATGTTAGAAAATGTTGTATGTTTTGGATGAATGCCATGCATGTGAACTATCACGTATTCCCGGTATTCGGAGCTTCTAGGCTTTCTCGATTCCGGATAAATAACCATCTTGATTTGGCCAACATTCGAATTTTATCGAAAATTATTAACCAATTATTCGATAAAATCCAAATTCCTGACTAAACAACGAACTTATATGTGCAAGAAACCTTGGTAAGACTCATAAATCTGAAACCATCCCGAAAATCTCAACGGAGATGGAAGTTACCGGGTTGACTCAGTTTGGCATGCTGTTCTTCCGGTTTTTCAAATGACTAGCTTGTTCAATGAAACCCTGATTTGGGGGATACAGATATCTGAAAACACATAACAATATATAGCAATGATAATGACCGTAAAAAAAGGCTTAAAAATGGAATTAAAACTATTGCAAAAAGTAATAAGAATTTTATTGTATAGTATCAATAAATTTTAATAATTGGTAGAAAATATTGAGCGATCTATCAGCAACAAGATTGAACGAATGTGAAAATAGTGTTTAATCGCTATAAAAAAAAAACAAAAAAAAATCGCGACGCGGATGCGCGTGACATAAAAAGAGTTGACTACGTTGAAAAAAAAGTTTTGCATCCCCGGAGAAAAACGGACAATCGTGTACGGGGGATCGCGGAAGGAATACCGGGCACGAATCGCAGAAATACGATGATTGATCGTCCTGGACGTGTCTCGTGGAATCCGAATCGAATATGAAAAAGTTACAGTTTATGTATTCTGTGCTGGAATGCATCGACGATTCACCTCAAAATCCTATTTATTCATGCATTTGAATTTGGATTATATATTCACATACACACAGCAACGCCAGCAAGATGGATGCAATTACGACTTCTGGTATTACAGATCATGGTATTACATATCAAATAAAATGCAGATCGACGCCTCGATCTCGTTTTCAACGATCAATTGACACGAATGATTGAGTGTGATTTATGATAAAGTTCTGGGCGTTAAAATTGCATGCGCGCTTACTTCAATTTAAAAGTTCGCCTTGTAATTTTCGAATAAATCATCGACTCTCGTGAAAAAGTATTTATTCCGAACATCCTTTGAATTTATTTCTTTAAAGCGAAAAAATTGATCCATCATTGCTGAATGCTCGTTTTAAAAAACTTATTCGAAGTAAAACAAAACCTTTAAAGATCTTTTAATAAAATTAATGAGTTGACAAGTCATACATTAATTCTCACTACGTGTTACGAGTTTTTTTTTTTTGCCAATTCATATTGGAGACTTGAAAAAAATGTGTACAATGCTAAAGTAGCTTTCAAAATAAACATAAATCACTAGAGAGCTTGAAAAATTAATATAAAAAATTCCAATATATAACGTCATTCTCTTTGAAAATACGAAGGGCGGAATTTTTTTCATGCCACGTTGAGTATTTGCTAGGAAATTCAAGACTCTTTGGTCGGTGTATATTTTTATCTTGAACACACTTTTCACGTAAATTCGCGTTAACACGGGCCTCTCAGCGGAGTGTTCGGTCGTTCGATGTCACTTTAAGAAACACCTGGTCCGGTAAAATGGATATGCATTTTGCCCTTCAGAGGGAATTCATATGAACCAGTAGTGAGTATTCGTACGTAAACGAACGTATTCCAGTATAAGGCAAGTTTTCATATCCGGGCATCTCCTCTACATTCTTACACTGCATAAGTATTTGTTTCTATATATGGGGTATTCCATGTCAAGTGGGCCACCCTGAAAATTTTTATTTTTTGATTTCGCTCAAATTTTTTTCTATTATTGTATCCATTGAAAGAACCTTTCTTGATTTTTTTCAAATTTTTTTGTCCATCCATTCACGAGATATGATTTTGTTTTCGAAATTCGATGATTTTTTTTCAAATGCTTGTAACTTTGCGAAAAATGGACCAAATTGAGCTTCTTTTTTTTTGAAATCTTGGTTTTTTATTGCACTTTCCGAAAGTGAAAATGAAAAAATGCATGATGTCCATCTTTTTGTCTGTTCTTTAGCTTGAAGCAAAAAAACGTTGATTTCAGAAGGTTCGACATTTTTAATTTTTTTCAAAAAATTCTCTAAGAAACTTTGACCTATTCAACTATTTTTGAGACTAGTTTCATCGTGGCAAATTTATTCCTTCAATTTTTTTCTTAATTTTATAAATTTTTTTAAAATGAAATATTTGTTTGCTGGCACAGTAAGCCATTCAGAAATGTAATTTCGTTACATCCAATAATTTTCCATCGTAATTGACCTTGATGTCGGGTATGTATATGAAATATCTCTCGTTTATTCTTAATACATTTACCATAGAATAGAATACACAATAGCGGATTTATTTTCATGTTTTTGTAGTGCACATTCGAAAAGTCATTCAACCTCAGAAGCTTTTGTTTTTCTCGCCCACAAACCACAAGAAAAATTGGCGTGACCCGAAAATCAGTGACCCCGAAAGCCTCTGAGTACCAATTTGGGCATGAAAATTTCAAGGACGTTCCGAGATAATGATTTTTTATCAATAAAATGGTTATTTTTCGACGTTCGTTCATTTGTGTAAACAAAATCACCAGTTATTGCAAATTATTTCACATCAATTTTTATTCGTAAATATGCAATTGATACCAAAATATGGAAAAAAGTTTGAAAACCGAAAGAGAACTACGGCAACTACTCGGAAAATTGTTTTGGAAAAAGTGGGATTCCATAATCCCACCGTGCTTGAAAGGGTTAATCATAATTACATCAGAATCCTTTTTCCGCAAAAACACACACAACATTGTGTACATACTGGTTTGCCATCACGCCAATTTTTCTTGTGGTTTGTGGGCGAGAAAAACAAAAGCTTCTGAGGTTGAATAACTTTTCGAATGTACACTACAAAAACATGAAAATAAATCCGCTATTGTGTATCCTATTCTATGGTAAATGTATTAAGAATAAACGAAAGATATTTCATATACATACCCGACATCAAGGTCAATTACGATGGAAAATTATTGGATGCAACGAAATTACATTTCTGAATGGCTTACTGTGCCAGCAAACAAATATTTCATTAAAAAAAACTTTATAAAATTGAAGGAAAAAATTTGCCACGATGAAACTAGTCTCAAAAATAGTTGAATCGGTCAAAGTTTCTTAGAGAATTTTTTGAAAAAAATTAAAAATGTCGAACCTTCTGAAATCAACGTTTTTTTGCTTCAAGCTAAAGAACAGACAAAAAGATGGACATCATGCATTTTTTCATTTTCACTTTCGGAAAGTGCAATAAAAAACCAAGTTTTCAAAAAAAAAGAAGCTCAATTTGGTCCATTTTTCGCAAAGTTACAAGCATTTGAAAAAAAATCATCGAATTTCGAAAAAAAAATCATATCTCGTGAATGGATGGACAAAAAAATTTGAAAAAAATCAAGAAAGGTTCTTTCAATGGATACAATAATAGAAAAAAATTTGAGCGAAATCAAAAAATAAAAATTTTCAGGGTGGCCCAGTTGACATGGAATGCCCCATATGTGCATGGTAACTATCTCTTGTAGCTCCCACGAGACCAGCGCGTCGTCTGGGAATGCACATTACAGAAATGTATGTAGAGTAGTAGTAGAAATGTATATCGAATAACTTTATCGATATGACACAAGTAGATGGCAATTTCCATACAGCGACCCTTTCGTTTCACTCGCTCCGTCCCAAGTTCACATTTCGTTACTATCCCTTCTCTCCAACCTCTTCGGCTAGTACGTACGACTTTTCCGAGTCCTTGGAGTCTCTCAGCCGACTTTTGTGGAAGTATGAATTTATGTGCTCCCATATAGATTATAATTATTATTGACGAGAGTACTTTCAATCCCCGTAGCTATAGGGAACTCCATAGTAGGTACGAGTATCAACGGTGCTACCATTTCTTCGTTATTGTTCGAGAAAATCATTTTTATGAGCATTGAATTGAAAGCAAATGGAATAGGATGAAAGGGATTGAAGGAATTGGGCAATATAAGCATTTTCTATTAACTATATAGTGATTATCCTTCGGAAGAATAAAGTTTCGGTACTTCGCATGCCGAAAAATTAGCATTTAAATATGAATAACACACGTGATACTATTATTTGTTTACGCCTGTTGGATAATTTTCTCTTAAATATGCTTAATGTCACGAAAAATTCAAGGAAATAGCTCGGGGAAGTGTACAAACGAGCACGCAGAAGTACAGTAATAAACGTATGTGACAAAGTCAACGGGAGATATGCAAATATCGTACCGCATTAAATGCTTCTCCGAGCTTATTTCCTGGTTTAATATTTATTGCTATTCGGGAACGCTCCGCATATATATATTGTTAGCTTCTCTATTCTTAGGGGGTCATTAAACTCTCGTAACATTGCGCCGAGTGTTTGCATAAAATAATTATTATTTTAAGGTTCCTAACTTACGGTTCTATTCTTGATAATGACCAAACCTGGGTATTCGTATTTTCTAAAAATACCTATGAGTGTATTGAAGTGTTTCAGAACAACTTTTTTAACCGTCTTTGATCAACTTTCGGAGGGAGCTTGTGGGACGAATTTTATAATTATTTCTCATTCTATTGTGAGAAATATTCAGTAAGAATGCAATGATCCAAGATCCAAGATCGTTAAAGCATATGACAAAGTTTTAAAATGGTGACGCGTAGCCATTTCGTAATTTTCTGGTGTAGTTTATATTTATTGGATTTTCACAACATTTGATTTTGGCGTGGAGAGGAGAATATTGAAGTCTTTATAAGTAGTACGTTCATCCTGGCATATTTTTTTCGAATAGTAATTTCGTCTAAAAGCTTTCACGTACCCGATCCGTATCTCAACGATCGTTATGTTGTAAAGCATTGCAATGTTACGCGAAACGATTGTGGCTTTTCTCGTTGGCTCGTTACTCTTTCTTAGCGTCACGACGAGCATTCTTGTTACTTTTGTATCGATTCGCTTCTGATATCCTTATCCTTGTCTATACATCGACTTTCCACTAAATGTGTTCTCATAACTTCCAATGGTGAACGACAAGTGAGTGGAATTTTGCGGATCTTTCGGTACTGTGAACGATTCCGGGCCCTTCCTCCCCCCCTTCCTCTCTCTCTCTCTCTCTCTCTCTCTCTCTCTCTCTCTCTCTCTCTCTCTCTCTCTCTCTCTTCTCCTATTCTTTCGCTCTATACCGCATTCTGAATTGCTATGGCACAGACGAGAATTCTCTGGACCCGATGGCTGTATGGAGGTTCATGAAATATCGCATCTGTTCGAGAGTCAACCAACTTTCACGCGTCATATATGTATATAACTTATAATGGGAAAAGTTAAGCACCGCGCGACTGCTTCATTAATACTATTTGGCTCCGTCACGAGCAAATGATGAAGAGAAGTTTCAATTCTCGATGTTTATCCGCGAAGGTGTTCGTGTGCTGGACGTGGAAAAGTGAACGAATTTACTTTTGAGAGAGTGGTTTTGATTTCCATGAGAGGCTTTGAATTTAGATAACAATTTTCATTCCTCGGTTATCGTCTGCTTCAGGAGAACATATTTGCAATCTTTGAGAATCATACAACAGGGTTGCTTAAAAATATCATCCATATTTTTGTGCAATATTCTTTCTCATTTCTAAAGATTTGAGAACTCGTCCTGTAGAATACCTCATCACCCTGCTGCGGATCGTAAGTGATGCGGTAGTGTTTATGCGAGCCGGGTTTGCTTCGCTAAGAAATTGAAAGCTAACGTGCATTACTTTTATTTTTTTATTTGCAAAGTGTTCAGGCTGTAGGTTAAACAAGTGCACGTATAAGGCATATATGAAAGGCATTTCGAGCTAAATCGATGGTTTCTCGATCCCCACCCTGAGATTTGAAATAAAAGATTTTTAATCGTAATGCCTTAAAAAGAAAAAAACTTGAAAAAGGCTTCTTTTCTGCTGTTCTATAATTTTCTTTTTAATACTTTGCGTCAAGATGCAGCCGCATCTCTAGACGATTATTCGAATAACAAGTTAATACCGGATCGGTGAGGGTTTAAATTTTGCCCCAGTATTTTTTTATTACTTTCCAGTATTGGCTATCGTCATTATTTGGTACACTTTTATAAAAAAATCAAAAATCAAAATCAAAATAAAATCGTAAATCTAGCAAATATAATTGAAATTGTTCAAAATAACCTTAAAACGATGAGGGTCACGGATCTGTTCGTTTGGCCTAGAATATCTTTGAGGTACCTCGGTGGTTGATCATTGCTGTACTGTAAATTCAAAGAAACTGTCTCTGTATGAACACCTTGCGCTTGCATCATGAGAAAAAGGCCTCTTTCATTTTGTATCGTTGAGATGAAAGTCTCGTCTCGTTTTTCTTTGCCTTTTGGACTATTCATCAAACAAGCAGCAGCGTCAGTAGCTCCTCTCGTCGTGGCCGTGGTCACCTATCTTTGAGAGATGAAACTTTCGTCTTACTTATTTTTTCCTGATGCTAAACAAAAAGTGCACCTCGTCATGTCAAAATGGAAAGTCATCCGAGCGATTTCCGAGTACGGTAAGGATATTTTTGTCTCTCTTTACTTTCGTTTTGTAGATCAATCCAACCACAATAGCCCTTACAAAACTATATTTCGACATGTTAAATGTTCATAATGCATCTTCAATTTAATAAGATACTGAATTTTTGTTTAGCATAAAATTCCACTTGATTGTGTTAACAAACATGCCAAGCTATGTTTTTTACATTCAAATATTCATGAAAAGAGCATATTTTCGACTTGCCGGAGTTTTATAAACAAGAACGTAATTCCAAAATCTGTCAAAGGGATTTGGTGGCCTTTCGAGATTCGTTTCGAAATCTCTCCTTCATATTCACCCTCTTAATTCGAGTAATCCTGGTTTCATTACAGCGGAAACCGTTCAGTGCGCCGAGAACTCATTACGAAAAGAGAGAGACAGAGAGAGAGAGAGAGAGAAGTACATGCAATCCATATGGAATAGAGAACTAATATAAAATCGCAATGGTAAAAGTGAATCAGGGAATCAGGGTGGCGTTCCACATTATACACCACTGTAAACTTACTTGTCTGACTATAGTTTTCTGCTACCACTGTCGCGTCGTTTTGCCCCTTGTGAGTCCCTGTAGACGTGTCTCAGCATCCTACACGAATATGTCTACTATTTAGATTAATTCTAGATTAAAATTTAGATTAGTAGTAACGTAGCTCACATTTTTTCAAAATAACAATAAAATAAATATATTCAAATAATAAATAAATAAAATAAAAATAAGAATATTTCATTCTTATTTTGAAAAAAATGTGAGTTATGTTACTATTAATCTAAATTTTTTAAAATTTTGTTTTACTTCACTTTCATTTAATTTGACAAATATAGAATATAATCAAAAGTAACTAATGAGAGATAGTATATATATATTGTACGATTTGAAACAAACGGAATGAAAAAGCTCCATAATTAAAGTTACAATATTATATACAATACATTACAATACGTTTAGCGTACGCTAAACGTCGCTACGGTCAGGTCCGTGTTTCCTAAATAATTTTAATAATTTTGGAGCAGGTATAAAAGAAACGTGAGAAACGCGGATTTTGTGTTCAAATAAATAATAAGAAAATTAATTTATTCAATTAAACAATGCAAATTTTCCGATTTTTGTTACAATAAATGAATATTTGTTTTATTTCGCGTTCGGGTTATTTATTTGCATGAATTTAATTAATTATCCGGATTAGAACGGAAAGAACCGGTAACAACTCTGTTTATTTGTCGATAACTATTCAAATGATGATATTTGTTTCTAATCGCTTTTCGCGTCAGAATTTTCATTAAAATTAGAAAAACAGCAGTAATAATGGTTAAATAATAAAAACGATGTCTTCGAGGTTAATTAACAATAATTATCAAGATAATCGATAAATCTTTGTCTACAGAATAATAATAATAATAATTAAAATATTTGAATTATTTGATATTAATTAATAGGGCTTTATGTTGCTATGAAATTCACTTGTATTTTATAGTGAATAAAAAAAATAATTCGAAATTTTAATAATCCAAAAGTGGATTGACTCGATATAATGATAATTTTTAATTTTTAATTGATTTTATATAATGGCTAATCTTACCGCAGCCTTTTGGATTATCGAATTCAGGATTATTGATGATTTTAAGGATAGACGAGGATTGCTGAGCATAATAAGTGACGCAGACCGATTATTTTTATCAAAAATAATTTTGAATAAAAAAATTCAAAATATCAATTTAATTAGCAAATTTTAATTAAAAGAGAGCAAGCAGGCTTCCCGTTTCCAGCAGGCATAAATTCGAAAAGATAAAAATAATTAAAGGAAAAGTAGTAGTATGCAAGCTACGGGCTCCGAACGTCACCGAACGACGCCGATACCCCACACATCACAGGTGAGGATACGGACCCCGAGCTATGGGGTGTGAACGTCTCCGAACACCTCCGATACCCCGAGCACCCACAGGAAAAAGGAAAAATGTAAAAAAATTAAAGAATGACCTTGGACTATGGGAGTTGAACGTCGCCGAACCGCTCCGATACTCCAAGCATCAAGGAATAATAGGAAAAAATAAAGAAATGAGGAATTGACCTTGGACTATGGGAGTTGAACGTCGCCGAATCGCTCCAATATTCCAAGCATCAAATATGATAAGAAATATAGGTTATTATGCTGCTGGAACTGGGAAGGATCTCTGCTGCTGAGAGCGTGTTGTCTCTCCGAGCTCTGTTTCCAGAATGAGCAAAATGCGTCCACTGCTGCTGTGCACGGCTTTTTATACCCAGCAGATCCTTTGTTCTCGAGCTCGAGTTTCGATTCGCTCGCCGGGTAGTCTCGAACCCGTTCTGCGCACGCTTATTTACAATAATTTTGTGATTCGCTCTCCATTTTCCCCACTCTCGCATTTTCATATTTCGATTCGCTCAACGCTACCCCGACTTTGCGCGTCACCTGCGCGAGCATTCACACTTTTCGTAATATACAATTTTTTATAACAATTTTATCGTATGTAATCATTTTCTATTTTTATTTAAACATTTCGCGAAGATTTTTCCGTAATTAAAGTGTTTTTAATTAATTTTGAAATAACGAAAAACACACTCACTCATTCGTGCTTTCTCTTGATTTTTCTTCATATTTTACGCGTTATTTTAATTACAATAATGTCTTTTTAGTAATTAATTATCGAAACGTGCAAAAAGTCACGTACTCACTTTTTAGTTCCGGTTTTTCACGATAGGCGGCGGCCAGACACTTTCGTAAGTGTAGCTTCGCCGTTAGCACAGTGTTCAAGATGGCCGCCGGCGAAAACAGCCAACAAACGCACGCGAAACGTGGTCGCGTCGTTTTCGCAATATTCCATCAAAAATGTCGGAGGTCGGACATTATATAGGAATATAAATCAGGATAAAGTTTTTATAAGGAAGTGCCGAGATACCGCGTAAGTGTTTGCGTTACAATATATATACAATATAATATAATATATACAATATATATAATACATATAATACTATATATAATATAATACAACATATAATACAATATAATATATACAATAATATATACAATATAATATAATAAAAATACAATATAAAATACAATACATAAAGTAAAACTACAAATGTATTTATCGTCTAGGCTTTGGGGCTTGCACCTAATTTGCCTTTTCGATTAAATTCACCATTGTCGAATGAAAATCAGACAAGTGCAGTTTGATATTCGATATGGGAATTGTATATTTCACCGTGAATTATCTAATATTCTATATTAATTGAATTATAATATCAGACATACTTGCATTCATGTTAAACTGTTTTCTTCATATCTTTCGTAACTATATAGTATGATATATCTAATTCTTTGTTCGATCGAAATTTTGATACTTAACAAAAAATCAATTTATTCTAAATCGAAACACCGATGTTTACAGACGGAAAAGTGAATGTTTCTCGGTAATTCCCAAAATCAACGATGACTTTGAGGATTGGTCGAAAACAGTGTTGAAGGACAACAGTGAGAATAGCTATATACTACTCGTTTGAAATCAAATATAACGCTTACAAGGGTATAGAGTGAACGCTAATCACGCTTTGGATTAGTGAAAACGAATGGGCAGAACAATTGGAGTCGATCAACCGACAGCACTGGGTCGCTTTAAATTGAACGGGTATGTACATCGATTCATTCGGCAATTCATCCAAACCAAGCGGTAAAATGAGCTTGCAGATATAGACGTTGTACAGATCTCACAGCAATGTTTAACGCGTCGAATAGGACGGTCTGACAATTGTAGGATGCCTCATTTAACTCGATGCAGCTACAGTCCCAGAGCGTCCAACGATTAACGATAAAATACTCATGAGCGTACGGTATTTTACAACACCCAACTTTATATTTGCATATCAAATTAAAATCAGCCTTAATGTTTTATAAACAATATTTTAACCACGATTAGTTTTCAGTTTGTTTAGGTTGATATTTTATCAATTATTAGTTACCTCATGTCAACAAAGTTGCAATTCGATTAAATCGCTTCATTTTGGTAAATTATACTATGAGCCTTTGTGCCAATTTGTTCGTTGAACAACTCCATTAGACACAACCTGAAAACCCTTTTATAAGAAATTCATTTCACAGTATCGTGTTGAAGAAATACATTCGAATTAAAAGATGAATTTACGAGCGAGCGGAACAATCTGTACTACGTTTATACATACCCGAAGCTTGAAGTCGGGCATAAACTAATTAAACTTGACCGGGTCTCTCTCTCTCTCTCTCAGGCAGGCTGGACAAACTTTTCATATAAATGCTTATCGCACGAACACGTATAGAAATTCTTTTACTATTTCCGCGTGCTATTTCTAGCACTCTCTGCCACCTGTAGTTATCTTCGCAACCTCTTTACCACTCTTTAAGACACCACTCTTTGGCTACCTCCTTCAGTCTGAGCTTAACCTTTAAATCTTAAGCTTATGGTTTATGCTTTATTTTTATTTCTTCATGGCTTATTCGGTTATTGTATGTTGTTTTGTAGTTCTATTTTTCATTGTTTTTCATTATCATTATCTATGTAACACTTTATGTATATATTACTTTGTATTACTTAGTTTATATGATTATGTAAGTTTCAATTTTGCCCAATAGCAGTGCTAGGGCGTACTAAATATCAAATCAAATCTCTCTCTCTCTCTCTCTCTCTCTCTCTCTCTCTCTATCCCTCTTCCTCTCCCTCTCTCTCCACTCACCGACTCTCCCCCCATCAAACAAGCTAAAGATAATTATTACTCTTCACGACTCAGCACGCAAAATGATCCATTGAAACTTTGGAAGGAATTAGCTCGCATTGACCTCGGAAAGGCTAATTCGAGCTCTGCTTTAAACTTTTTCTTAAGTGATCGCTTAAACTCTTACTATACTTCAATTTCTAGCAGTCTTAATACCATGGATCGTAGTGAAGTATTTTGTGCGCTTGCATCGTTTTCTCGTGGTGAACACGTTTTCTCATTTGCATGCGTCACTCCTGACTCAGCACTAAAACAGATTCAATTATTAAAAACTAAGTCCCTTGCAGTTGATCCTGACAATGTATCCATCTTCGATATATGTAATGCAATACCACTGATTGCACATTGTTTTATTGCTCTTTTCAATGCTTCTTTAACCCTTGGCTATTTCCCGGCAGCATGGAAACGTGTCTTCATTCGACCGTTATTGAAAAAGAAATTGCCTCAATCGCCTTCAGATACGCGACCTACTGCAAATTTGTCGATGGTTACGAAAATAATTGAACGCGAGATATATGATCAGACCTCAAGACACTGCGAATTACATGATATCTTTGATAATCGTCAATCAGCCTATCGTCAAGGGTTCAGTATTCAAACAGCTTTAATACGGATTTGTGACGATGTTCGCAAAGCTTTCGATATAGGCTCACTAACAATTCTTGTTTTGTTTGATTTTTCTAAAGCATTTGACACGGTCTTACATTCTTACTTACTCACCAAACTGAAACTCATAGGTTTTGCAGATCATCAACTGGGCTGTATATATTCCTATCTAACTGATAGAATACAAGCTGTTGTTGACGATTCCGATATCTGTTCGCAATGGCTGAGTACTTCTATGGGCGTTCCGCAAGGCTCGGTTCTTGGGCCACTACTATTTACCATCTTTATAAACTCGATTGCGGAAAATTTTAAGTATGCTGAACACATGGTATTCGCGGATGACACGCAGATTTATCTATCGTGCAAACTGCATCTTCTTAATGATGCGCTAGCAAAGATTAGCCATAATGCTAATGTTATTTTTGATTTTGCTCACCAAAAATGGTCTTATGCTGAATATAGCCAAAATAAAAATACTCACCCTCGGAAGGATTGCAAGGGCTCAGCAGTTGAGTGTTGACCAGTTACTTCTCGTCTCTGTCAATAACGTTCCAGTGCCGTATGTGCGTGAAGCACGAAATCTGGGGGTCCTCATCTCTGACAATCTCATCTGGAATCGGCACGTGGATGAGATATCGCGGAAAGTGTATGCCTCTACAAACTCAAAAATCACCATACCCCCCCCCCCCCCCTCTCTCTACAAATTTAAGGAAGAAGCTTATAACTGCGTTCATATTTTCCCTGATCGACTATAACTGCCTGGTCTATCACGGTCTAACTGACGAGCTTGATACCAAATTACAATGCCTGGTTAACGCTTGTATACGGCTTATATTTGACTTGAGGAGGGATGTTCATATCACGCCATATAGGTTGTCACTTGGCAGATGTTCAGGATTGTCCGTGGGCATACATCGGAATATGTACTTGAGTTGTTTAACTCGGTTAATGATATAACCGGAAGATCGAATCGACGTCCAGGTGCTACTTTTGAGGTTCCGTTCCATCGAACGGTAACGTTCGAAAATTCTTTTCGCATTTCTGGGTGTTATTTTTCAAGGGTCTGACACTTCATACTATTCGGAGATCTCTTATTTCTTCTTCTTCTTCTTCTTCTTCTTCTTCTTCTTCTGTTTGGCTAGCCTCACTTCCCTCGCCCGTCAGGTTAGCTTGGCCATTGGTATAAACTGCTTCGGCCAATGTTCGATTATGGAGTCATTCGTCCATGAGATTAGGGTGATGAGTGGAAGTGTAACTTGCGCAATGCTTCTAGGTTAGGAGCATTACTCCTTTACCGTGTGTGTTTATTTCGTGATATTATTTATTTATTTATTTATTTAAATGCTTGGATATTTGTTTCTTTGTTAAGCATATGAGTTTTACTGTTTAATATTTATATATAGTTATTTTAATTAATTATAAAGTTGAGCTAAGTTAAGATAGATATTACTCCAATTTCTGGATCGAATTTACCTTTTCTATCTTCCAATTATATTGTCTCGTTTTAATTGAGTGATTCCATAACTGAGCCAATTCCTGGATCTTTGTTTGTATTATATTCTCTAACGATTGTTGATTGTTAAATGCGTGTAAAATGTTTGCAATGCTATTAGTGAAATAAAGGAAAGTTTATAATTGTATTTTGCGCCTCTTCCGATAGATCATCATGTAGTCCCCTCTGCTTGGCTAAAATTACCACATGTTTAAAGCTAGGGAATTTTGTCCCCAGCCTTAGGTCGCCTGCCCGCACATTCTCATTCTTCTGTTTTGTGCGAGAAGAACCACATGTAATTTAATCGTGAAAATTTTTTCAAACAAAATGAGTCCAAAAAGATCGCGAGACGACTCTTCAGACAAGGAGACATCGAGCAGAATCGAAGAACGATTAAAGAGACTCGAGAGATTATTGGAGAAGCGTCGTGAGAAGAAACAGCGGAAAAAACATCGACGTAAGTAAGAGAATTCACTTCCAGGTTATGCCGGGCGTTGAGACATCAAAGAACAGACACGCATCGCCTCGTCCAGGCTCTAACCTGGATCGAGAGGTCTCGACAGACTAATAAAGGATGCGCAGTGCCTCGTCCAGGCTCTAACCTGGGTCGAGAGGTCTCTATAGAGACTCGTAAAAAAAAAAAAAAAAAAAAAAAAAAAAAAAAAAAAATGGGCTGCATCTCGCCAGGCTCTAACCCGGCTCGAGACGTCCATGCATATATATATATATATATATATATATATATATATAGGCTTTGGAAAAAAAAAAAAAAAAAATGTCCCCGTGTAACATGCACGAAAGAGACAAATGAATTCGTGGCATTCCCAAGCCTACTACGGGTCCTAACCCATCGTGCGGAAAAATTTCCGATGACAGATTCACGCAAACACACGAAATATATGAGATCGTTTATTTTCATGTCAGGAAGCCGTCACAGTTCGAGAGAATCCCGGAACTCACGTCATGAGCGGAGACGGGTCTCGGATAGAAGCTCCGAAAGGAGAGAGAGATCTCACTCTTCAAGAGACGAAAGACGTCGACGCGGAGAGAGTGTCGATAACGAACATGCGATTAACAATCGTAACAAAGGTCAAGATATCGATGGAGAATCGGACGAAGTGAGCAGCATTCCGGAAGAGATTCCCGGCAATGTTCGTCCACAAATAGAACCTGAACAGCAGGCTGGTGAAACTAATAAGAACTCGGAAACGTCCATTAATCCAGAAATTCTAAAAATCATGGGAAAGCGGATGTTAGAGGAGCGGAATCTCGCTGCAGCAATTCCGGAGGAATTGGTGATTCGATGGGGGGAAATTTTGAAAAAAGGCATCTCTTCTGAAGAAAAGGATGACTTAATTAAAAAATACCCTCCTCCAATGAATGCTATTAGCATTGACCCGCCCTTATTGAATCCCGAGGTTAAAGCTGCGTTAACGGAACCGGTCGCTAAGAGGGACGACCGAATCTATACGAAACAAAGTAAAATCACAGCTTGTCTTGCGGCGGCAGGGAAACTTTTTCAAGAGGGTCTGAACGGGTTTCAAGAAAAGCTCCCGATTCTTGAGACGATCAGCGATCTCAGTAGACTACTCGCTGATCTTCAACACGACGAATCAGCAATTCGGAAAAGCTTGATTTTGGCCAACCTAAATTCATCCTTTAAGGACGTTCTGAATGCGTCTTCGCCTGATCAATTTCTTTTCGGGAAACAACTCGAGGAACAGTTGAAGACGGCAAAGGCTCTGGAAAATTCCAGCAAAGAGCTTAAGGTCGTACAAAAAACTGTACAAAGAATTCCAAAAAACTCGAGCTTCCCGCCCCGTCGATCCTTCAACTCTCGACATCAGAGTGTTACGAACGCGGGCGGGAGAAGACAATCGACGACAACCCGGAGTCAGAATTACGTGTCGAAGCAGAGAAACTTTCGGGAGCGGCAGGACTTCCGGACCAACAACCGGAAACAGGACAAGCGTCAACATCAAGGACGTCATTGAGCGATGTGAGTGTAACGGCTGGTAGACTCAGGTTTTTTGGGAAACTTTGGGAATCTCAAACTACTGACGATCGTATCCGATCGTGGATCAAGGGATATAGAATTCCCTTCATTTCAAAGCCATTCCAATCCAGTTTTATGAAAAACAATCTGAGCTCGAAAGGGGATCTTATCGCTACTACTCATTTGATTACTGAGCTTCTCAAAAAAGGAGTAATTGTTCCTTGTAATGAGTCTCCTGGCCAGTTCATCTCAAGCATTTTTCTGGTTCCGAAGTCAGATGGTAGAAAACGACTGATTTTGAATTTGAAACAGTTGAACAAGTTCGTTCAGACAGAGCATTTTAAGCTGGAAAACAGGAAAATAGTAGTTAACCTAATTAGCAAAGGTTGTTTTTTAGCAACGATCGATTTGAAAGACGCGTTCCATGCAGTTTCCGTGGCTGAAGCGGATAGGAAATTTCTAAGATTTCGTTTCAACAATATTCTATACGAGTACACTTGTTTGCCTTTCGGTTTGTCCACGGCACCCTATGTTTTTACAAAGATCTTGAAACCGGTTGTAGCAGGATTGCGTCGTCAGGGTTTTCTATCGGTTATCTACCTAGATGACTTGCTCGTAGTAGGACGATCCCTCGAGGATTGTCAACGGAACGTCCATGCCACTTGCTCGTTATTAACACGCTTGGGCTTTACTCTGAACAAGGAGAAATGTCAATTAAATCCGAGCACAAGATGTAAATATTTAGGGTTCTTGTTTGACTCAAAAGAAATGTCCATTGAACTTCCGAAACAAAAGAAAGAAAAGGTAAAAGTCCTGGTCAAGAGATTTTCTCGTCTCAAAAGCTGTCGCATTCGAGAGTTTGCGGAATTCGTGGGTACCTTAATTTCATACTGTCCGGCGGTTGCATATGGGTTTGTACACACAAAGAATTTCGAAAGAGCCAGATATCTAGCCTTAGCAAAGAACAACAATCTCTACGACAGGCAAATGACGATCGACAAGGATCTTCAAAAAGATTTTGATTGGTGGTCGAACGTCATCAAAGACACAAATAACTCCATCAGGGCCCCTGTGTTTTCTTGTGAAATTTTTAGTGACTCGTCTTTGACAGGTTGGGGCGTAGTTTGCGGGGGAAAGAGATCGCACGGTTTTTGGACCGATGAAGAGCAAAGGAGTCACATAAACGTTCTAGAACTGAAAGCTGCGTTTTTCGGTCTGAAAATTTGTGGGGACAAACTTGAGAACTGTGATATCCTAATGAGATTAGACAATACCACAGCAATAGCATACATTAACAGAATGGGAGGTATTCGTTGCACAGATTTGAATGAAATAGCTCGAACAATATGGGAATGGTGTGAAAAGAGACGAATCTGGGTTTTTGCATCATATATCAACACTAAAGATAATTTCGAAGCTGATTTCGAATCCCGCAGATTAGAAACAGAAACTGAATTCGAGATATCGTACGAGGCGTTTAACAAAATTATCGATAGCTTCGGAAAACCTGACGTTGACTTGTTCGCTTCACGTGTCAACGCGAAATGCGATTCGTATGTTTCCTGGCTCCGTGATCCGAGTAGCATAGCAGTCGACGCATTCACAATATCGTGGAAGGACCTCTTTTTCTATGCATTTCCGCCATTCGCGGTAATCCTAAGGGTCTTGCGTAAGATCAGAGACGAAAGATCAAAAGGCATAGTTGTCGTGCCAGACTGGCCATGTCAGCCGTGGTTTCCCCTATTCCATTCGCTTCTCATCAGCGAAATAATTGTTTTTAAGCCAAACAAACACCTTTTATCCTCCTTGAATAGGGAACCACACCCAATGTGGCACAACCTTACCCTGGTTGCCGGAGTATTATGCGGGAAGCCTTCCAACTAAGAGACATTCCCAAAGATTCCATGGACTTGATGTTTGCATCTCTCCGATCTTCCTCCTGGAAGCAATATGATTGCGCCCTGCGGAAGTGGTGGAAATTTTGCAACAGAAAAAACCTCAGCCCTTATGATGCATCAGTCAAGAATGTTCTCACCTGTCTCACGGAGGAGTACAACAACGGCGCGTCTCACGGATCACTGAACTCCCTTCGGTCAGCCGTTTCTTTGATTGTTGGACCACATATTGGCCAGGATCAGAGGGTAAAAAGATTATTTAAAGGAGTAATGGAGTTACGCCCATCAGCACCAAAATACGATCAAACATGGGATCCCAGAATCGTTTTAGAACACTTCAATTCACTGGGAAATAACAGTAATCTGTCCCTGGAAACGCTTTCCTCAAAGCTTGCTACCTTGCTGGCTCTGGTAACAGGCCATCGTATGCAAACACTGGCCCTGATAAAATTAAATAATATTGAGGACCGTCAAAATGCAATCCATATTAAGATATCGGATTCCGTGAAAACATCGGGTCGTAATAAGAAACAACCCTTATTAGTATTGCCCACATATGAGGAAAACAAAAATATTTGCGCAAAAACAACGCTTGAAGAGTACGTTGAGCGAACCAAGAGTTTGCGAGGGTCTAACGATCTGCTATTTATAGCATTTAAAAAGCCGCATAAGGCTGTTACTCCTCAGACGTTAAGTCGATGGGTGAAGAATGTTCTTCTTCAGAGCGGCTTGGATACAAAAATTTTTTCGGCACATAGTACGAGACACGCTTCGACCTCGGCCGCGAAACGAAAAGGAGTAAGTATAGATGTAATAAAAAACACTGCGGGATGGACATCCAATTCTCAAACGTTTGCTAAGTTTTACGACCGGCCAATCGTAACCGATAAGGAGGTATTTGCGAGAGCGATATTAGATAATTAAGAACGTTTGTCAAATTTATAATCCTGCAACATCTTTACCTTGATATCTATTCATTAATTATTGTCATTATCAATCAAATTCGTTTAAAATACACATAGTTCTTCCTCGATCTGTTCCGTAACTTAACACTTTAAACATCTACATGATGATCTATCGGAAGAGGCGCAAAATACAATTAAACGATTAAACGAACTTACCTGGAAGTGAAGTTCTATCGTAATTGTATGAAGCGCCTCTTCCGATAGATCAGAGTCCCGCCCTTCTCAAAGAACCCAGCTCCGGTTTTCGGAGACTTTCCCAGAAGTTACGGAATACTTTAAAGAAATGAGAATGTGCGGGCAGGCGACCTAAGGCTGGGGACAAAATTCCCTAGCTTTAAACATGTGGTAATTTTAGCCAAGCAGAGGGGACTACATGATGATCTATCGGAAGAGGCGCTTCATACAATTACGATAGAACTTCACTTCCAGGTAAGTTCGTTTAATCGTTTAATTTCAATATATAAGGTCTGTGGTTTCTTTTATTTCTTGTGCGAATTTAACTAGAGCATTGAGAGTATCCTCAGAGTTCGAGAAGGCAAGGCTGCGTATCTCATAAGGTGGAAATTAATTCAGCTTCCTCAGAATTGAGCAAAGTTTTGCGGTGTTTGTTCTGAGGGGCTCACACGCCCAGAAAACATGGTTAAGGTCTTGTATAAAGGGTCCACAGGGACACATATTAGAGTCCGCTAAGCCTATTTTGTATAAATGCTATCTAGTTCCGATATGTCCTGATCTAATCCTATTTATGAGAGAAATAGCATTTCGTTGTAATTTGAGTCCCTTCAACCATGGAGTTCTCAGTTTTGAGTGAATGTTGCGCAATTTATTATATATTATGTCTTTGGTAGTGAAAGAGTTTATTAAATTCGTTTGTTCTTCTGTATCTATAATATGTTGGATTCTTTGAGCTATGTATATGGCAGTAGTGATATGTTCCTTGTATATTCCTTCGGTGGTTGCTTTTTTAGCTAATTCGTCTACTTTTTCATTGCCAAGAACTCCTCGATATGAAGGGCACCAAATAAATTGTATTTCTCTATTTCCTAAGATCATTCGGGAGTAGAGTGATTTTATTTCAAGACAAAGAGGGTGTATTTTAGCGTTGATCTCGGAGTAATCCAGGGCCATCAGGACACTAAGTGAGTCGGTTATTATCAGGATATTCCTATGTGTTAATTTGTTTTTTAAAAATTTTAAAGCTTCGATAATGGCGCAGGCTTCTGCCTCAACGATATTTGCTAAGTTAGACGTTTTAAAGCTAATGCTTGTGTTGAGTTCCGGAATGTGATAAGCGTAACCCACAAATTCAGCGTCTTTAATTTTTGAGCCATCTGTATATACTAAAATAGAACTGTTATGATTGCTGGCTAAATTATTTTTTATTTCTTTTTGGAAGATCTGATTAGACTTTTTCACATTTTCAGATAGAATTTTTTCGCCTATTTTTAGAACTGGCTCAATGGCTGTAAGCTGAGGAAGTAGCAGAGTTTCAAAGCAAGGGATATTTTCCCTTCTTTTTATGAGAGCTAATGAATTTTTATGTTTCATCCACATTTTATACGGCATGGAGCGGTGACATTCTGGAGGTGTTTTTCCTCTTTGATTTAGGAGTCTCTCCGAAAATTTTATTTTTGGAATTAATGGGTGATTTCTATAAGAGCCCTGGTGAGATATCTTATTGTTAGTGTCTGAGCTCTGTTTACTAGGGATTGATCTTTCGCAAGGTCTATAAGGATGTTAGTCGGAGTAGAACGGAAGCATCCCAGAAGAATACGGAGAGCGGCATATTGTAAGGAATTGAGTGATTGAAAATATGACTGAGCCGCAGAGCTCGAGCATGTTACCGCCCATTCTAGCCTGGCTCGAATCAGTCCTACTTATACCATTAGAAGGGTAATAGGGTGAGCCCTCCATGATTTGGTCGCGAGTGATTTTATTATGTTTATCCCCTTTTCTGTTTTGTTTTTAGTTTCCTGGATAAAAGATTTCCAGTTAAGGGGACCGTATGGTCTAGAAATTTGAAAAAATCGATTTTTTTTTTTTTCAATATGTCGAAAGTATAGTATCTCAAGAATATACTGTGAAATTTTCATGCGGAAATTCTCAATATTACAGCTTCTACAGCCCATAACGCAGGTAGAGAGCGGTCCGCGACACGAAAACGTTCAAAGCCTTATTGGACACAAAGCCTTACGGGGATGATTTTTTAGTTTGCAAAAAAGAATGTGTTTTGCATGTTAAAAAACGTTTGTACAAACGTGCTGTTGATGCGAAAAAAAAACATGCACAAATAAAGAAAGCAACAAAGAAATTGACAGAAAAAGAAGAGGGAAAAAAGACACAGCGGAAATCGATAAATAAAACACCGAAGCGTCAACAATTGACGAATAAATTATTGCAAGAGCTGTCAACTTATTACGGTCTAGCAATTAGACGTAATTCAGATTCGACTGAAGGGATGAGAAGTGAAATATGGGCAGCATATTATCACAAAATTTCAACAGATGAAAATCCGCAACACTCGTACTGTCCTCCAGGTTCCGAATCGTGGTGCAAGTGGCGTCAAAGTGAGGCTGCAGGTACTTTAGACACCTACGAGCACCCACCTGCTCTGTGCGATGAAGCACAAGAGATATTAAAACCAATTTATGAAGAATTGACAGCAGAGACTTTATTGGAAAGGTGTATTGGCAGTAATACGCAGAACAATAACGAAAGTTTCAATGCTTGCGTGTGGCACCTTGCGCCGAAACATCTGTTTGCCGGAAAAAAAATCATTGATATTGCCACTCACATTTCCGCTTGCATATTCAATGAAGGATTTGCATCCCTATTGAAAATAATGGAGACCATGGGCATAACAATCGGGCCACAAGCGGAGCAACTAGCGCAAAACCGAGACGAGCTGCGAGTATCGAGCGCCAACCGTAGGAGCACGGACAACTCCAAAGAGGCTCGGACAGCTCGAAGAAATGAAAGGAGTGAGGAAATCTTGAATTATGAACGTTCCGAAGGAATCCTATATGGTGCCGGAATCGCGGATTAACTGTAAGTATTCAAAATTTGCTCAATTTTTGAAAATATCTGTACCTCAAACTTTAAACTCATTTATCTCGAAACGACTTTTTTCGGCACTGCGCAGGTGAAAACAAAAAAACTATTCAACCGAATCACTTGAAATTTGGATATGTTGTTCACAACATGTATGGCTATCGTCGGAACTACAATCATAATTTTATTTAAATAATTTCTTATTGTTTATACTAAAAAACTAGTGAAAAAAAAACCCGATTTTACGAATTTTTTTTCAAAAGCGCGCCATTTTGTCAATTTTTAATTTTTTCGATTTGTTCTAGTCCCGACCATAACTGCACTCTTTCTGATTAAGAATCTTCTTGAATTTTGTGTTTCAGATGAGTAGAAGTCTCGGATCGATCTTCACCGTCCGGGTCGGATTTTTCGAGAGGGTCGTCTTCAATGCCAATTATATGATAATAAACACTGTTTTTAAAATTAAAAAAAAATTTTTTTGTATACTTAATAAAGGTAGTAATAAACCCGAAAAGTTAAAACATCGATTTTTAAATTTTTTAAGGCAAAAAAAAATCGTGAAAATAGGTGAAATTTTCGTGCTCTAGACCATACGGTCCCCTTAAGTTTAGTGTCCATTCGGACTCCCAAGAATATAGCATTTTTATTATTTTTAATACACGTTCCATTGATCTTAATGGTTTTTTCTTCAAGATTATTTTTTTTTGCTGACGATAATGAATTTACTTTTAGCTGAACTCACGTTAAGCCCAAGGTTATTTAGTCAACTTAGTAATATTTCAATTGCGGATTCTAACTTTTTAATTCCTTCATCTATGTTTTTGTCTCTTCAATAAATGACTATATCGTCCGCGTATTGGAGTGATGAACACTCACTCCCTATATTTTTATTTACCTTTCTCAAATATAAATTGAATAATATCGGACTTCAAACTGATCCTTGAGGGAGGTCTCGGTCCACATTTCTGCGTTCTATAAAAGATCCATTTTCATAAAAGTCAACTCTGCGGTAGTCTTATTATGTAAGAGGGGATTTTTAATTCATTCAGGTTTGAGATAAGTAAGTTTGGAATCACGTTATCATACGCCTCTTCTAAATCCAAAAATAAGGCTATGACGTTTACTTTTTTAGCAAAAGAATTAATAATATCTGTATTGAAAATTAGTATATTGTCTAAGCAAGAGCGAGCTTTCCTGAAACCGAATTGCGTATTGGGAATGGCGAAGTCCGTTTCCAAGAAAAATTCTAATCTGTTCTTAATGAACCGTTCAAATATTTTTAATAGACACGATGCCAGCAAGATCGGCCTGAAGCCACCCTTCGGTTTTGCCATTAAACAGACGTCGTAAAAGGTCCAGTCTGCCGGTATAAGTCCGCTATACATGATTTTATTAAAGAGCTTTTTTAGAAATTCTACCATTTTTCCAGGAAAAGTTTTAATCATATCATTATTTATCCGGTCTTTGCCTGCAGCTGATCGTGTCTTTAGATTTTTGATAATATTTTGTAATTCTTTCTGTGAACAAGGATGTCAGATACTCTTTGAAGTATTTGTTTCCCTAAAGTTAATACATGGCGATAAAAAGACAGACGGAGGGGTTATTTTATTTATGCTTTTTTCTATTTCTTCTTTCTTTTTATGGCTTGTCTCGATATTTGTTACCTGGGGGTTTGAATTATGAAATCTGCTGCAAATTCTCATAATGTCCCAGACTTTTTTGTCGGCGTGTTTATGTCAATGTTAGACGCGAATTCTTTAAAAGAGTCTTACTTCGTTTTTTTTAGGAACTTTTTGGTCTTTTCGTCTTCTTGGATCCAGGCTTCCAAGTTTTCTCTGTTCATACTCTTTTTGTATTTTTTGAAAGCTTCCCTTCGGGCTACAGCTTTACTACATTCTTGGGTCCACCAAATTTTTGGCTGGTGTTTTCGTATGTTTTTATGAGTTAGGGATTCGCTATAAGTATCTCCAGCTTCGATTAAGCTTTGGTTAATCGTATTATACATGTCTTTGCATTTTTCGAAGAGATTTTTATTAGTTATGGGTCCCCGGGGGGTTAATTCGTTCAGCGATGTAACAAATTTTGCCCAGTCTATTTTTTTTTGTAACTATAGATGATCTGCGCTTTTGATTAGACGTATTGCGGCCGAAAATTTGGATTTCTATTACTTGATGATCGCTCCCCAAGTTATCGTCAAGTACTTTCCATTGGCAAAAGGGGCAAGATTAGCACTCGCGAGAGTAATATCCAAAACGTCCCAGTTTGTGTTCCGGTGAAGGTACGTAGGGGAGTTATTATTTAGAGGGACTAAGTCGAAATTGTTAATTATACTGTTAAGTGCGCTTCCGCTCGGATTATTGTTTCTACTTCCCCACACAGACGATTTCGCGTTAAAATCTCCCCCTATTATATACTTTTTGCAGTTTTTATTAAGGAATAGAATGTTTTCGAGGGAGGTGCTCCAGGTTTTTTGTGGAAGTTTAATTTGGGGAGGTTTATAGCTGCTTGTTATTATAATATTGTTATTATTTCTGAGTTTGAGTTCAATCGCAATCGTTTCTAAGCCTTTTTCTAACCAGTTGAATTTGTCAAGTGAGAGTAAAACAAAATTCAATTTTTTCCTGATGCCTATGGCCACGCCTCCACCAAATGTACCGATTGGTCTGTCTTTTTCAACAAGTCCTGGGATTTCGTAGGTTTTACCTCTCAGTCCTCTGCAATTCCACTGTGCAATTGTTATGCCTTCATGTTCCATCGTAAGAACAAAGGTATTAGACTGTCTAAAATATACTATTATAGATCTATTTTTACTGAATGTTGCAGAGAGGTGCCAGAGAGAAATTGCAAGGATTATTTGATGATTTTTTTGTGGGTAATTATGGAATTATTACTTTGTTCTGGGAGTGTACATACATTGGTATAGAATTCTTTTTGGTTGTTAGTGCTAACAGTTTGGGAGACATTGGGGCTAGACGTACAAGATGGGTTAGCCACATTGAAGGAGTTCTGGTGATTTCCATCGAAATGAGGAGCTGGCGAGACGACACATGGTGAAGATTCTTCAGGAGCTCTCTTTTCTGGGATGAATTCCATATTGTTTGACTTTTCGTTTGTTGAGCAGGCTAAGATTTCTTCCTCCTCTTCCCCTGTAAGATTACCAACATTATTATTAAGAGGCTCAATATAGAGGTTGTTTCTCTTTGGAATTTTTCTTCTCGTTGTGTGGGATTTGTTTTGCTGTATTTTAGTTTTCTTTTTTTTGTACTCATTATTTCTTTCCGACTCTTCTAAAGGGGGGAAGTTATCTGTAAAGTCTTTCGTGTTTTGAGGCGTTATGAACCATTCGTTTCCCGTTAGAGAGGGCAGTTTTTCTATTCTTTTCTGGAGCCATGATTCTAATCTATACATGTTGTCTATGCGATTTGCCTTAAAAATTTCGAGAGCTTCTTCTCTGCCGATATTAAGTTGCGCTTTGAGTTTGTTGGTGATTTTTTTTTTTTATGAATGTTATGCAGCTAGAATCGTTAGCTGGGTGGGGTTCACCACAGTTAACACAGATCGGTTTTGTCCTCTTGCACTCCGATTGATGGTGTTTGCTACTACAGAATGCGCACCTTTGAAAACCTCTGCATTGCTTTGCTAAATGGCCAAAGCGTTGGTAATTTGGGCATCTTCTAATCTGCTGTTCAAATGGGGTTTATACTCTTATTTTGTAAATTATTATTTTTTCTGGGAGTAAGTTCCCCTCGAAATTAATTTTGATTGAGTTAGTTGGAGTCAAGATTATGCTATTATTATTGTCTTTTGTGGCTTTCAGAATTCTGTCAATTTTCAGTATCCGAATAGGCTAGCTGAGCCATTCTATCCCATCTTGAATTTCTTTTTCTGTTAGTGATGGATCGATATCTCTAGCTACTCCTAACCTTGAAATCTTACTGTCGGGTATGTAAGCTTTCCAAGAATCAGGTAAGAACGATTCTTGAGAGTCTATCAGTTTATTTGCATCTTGGTAAGTGTGTAACTTAACCTCAACGAGGTTTCTGCCTTTTCTTTTTATCTCTTTAATTGAGTCGCTAAAGTTTTTCAACTTTTTTCCTACGATCATGGGGTGGATAGCACCAATTCCCTTATGCTCACGTGTATCTTTTGATTTGCTTTCTTTGACCTTTAATTTATTGCTAACCATGTTTTCCGGTGTGTGGATCTCAGGGATTCTTGTAATTTGGGAAATTAATACTACGTACGGTTCCTCTGCCTTTGCCAAATACCTGTTTTTTCTCTCCTCGAAGTTCCGAAGATACTCCCTTCTTCTCTTGGGGTTCGGTTCGTTAGATGGTTGTGCAATTGTAGAATTTTCGGCTGCCTTTTCCAGGCTTGGGAGTCCGATCTCCGTAGGCACGTTTTTCCTTTTTTTCTCCCTGGGGTTGACCACTGTTCATTGTTTTGAGATTCAAGAATGATTTCATTTATGGAATCGCTGTCAGTTTTGTTTAAATCTATGTTACTATCTGCCATATTTGGCCTCGTCTTAGTTAAAGTTAAGTTATAAATAATTTTTTCGCAATGTCCTCAGAGTGGTACTAAATATTAGATATAACTAGAAGCTTGACTGTATTGTTTTTTATTTATCTTGGATTTGGAACTTATTTTTCGCTTTTATATTTTGTTTTCAAATATTTATTGTAGAAATAATTATTTATTACGACCGTGTTGTTCACCCATTTCCGATCCTCGTCCTCGTGGTAAGCATGTGGTTCGAGGCTGGATAATGGCTGTCTCGGTTGAATGTGCACTGATTTTCGTTTGATTCGGAGTGGATTTCTTTGTTTAGATTGTAGGAAAAAAGGAAATATTTGAGATTTTTTCTGTCTCAGTTTAGGTGGTTGTTTAATTGTAGTTTTCACTTTTCACAAATCACGATCCGGATCTTTTACACGGTTATTTTGGTATTTGATTTTACTCCTTTTCAGACTTTTGATATATTAGCACGTGTGGTTGCTCCGCCGTCTTCCAAGCGAATCCCGAGATCTCTTATTTGACATGCCTCTGATTGGTCGGCTAAAAGATTCGGAGGCCAGTTGCGCCAACCTCACATACAAAACTTAACAAGTTTTTTGTTGGCGATACTGAGTCTCGCTCCGGTATAATTAAGCCATCGCCATGACACATTCTATCTCTCTCGGACTCACTCGTCTCTGTTAACGAACAACACCACTGTGACCCCCTATTTTTTTCACATTTTTCAAGAATTTTTTTTTTGTGGGAAAAAAAGAGATATTCGAAAAATTTTTTTTGGGTTTTGTTCCTTGTTTATTAATGTATCAAAAAACATTTTTTTCACATTTTTCACGCCGCATGGTGGCGCTGGGGAAGCTCTCGCGTCATCTCCGCAGTGGTTCGCGGCACGCAGCAGAACTCTCTTCAACGTCGATCTGAAAAAAAATACCGAGTGTTTTCGTTAATAATATGATATTTTGAAGAGAAGTACTTAGGGATTTGGAAAAATATTGATTTTTAAAAAATAGGCACGCCTTTGAAATTAAAGAATGATTTTTGAGCAAAATTTCTCGTCGAAAATAGGCTATAACTTTTATAATTATTGAGATATCGAAAAAATCTTATGTACTTCTCTAGATAATCTACTTTTATTGATACAGCAAAAATTTGAAGTCGATCGGATAAAAATTGCTCGAGTTCTGCTGCGTGCCGCACTCAAAAAAGTGGTTTTGAGAAAAACGCGTTCAAAGTTGGGACCCCGAGCGTCGCGGACCGCTGCACCGCTCCACAAAATATTCAATATCTACGAAAATAATTATTTTTTCGACCTGGGTCCAAAGGCATTTCAATCTTAAAAGTATTTTAGATTTTTTAAAATGGTTTGCAAAAAATCGACTTTTTGAAGCCGTCACAGTGGTGTTGTCCGTTAATCAATTTTCATACTTAACCTCGAAATCCTGAAGTGTTCATTCAAATTTTTTAAAAAATATTATAGGTCGACTATTTTACATATGTCGCCACGTTTTAATTACGATATGAAGAAAGACACAAGCGTTTTGTCTATTGAAAAATGAGTTTTTCATTATTTTTAATGAAAACTAATGATGAATCAAACGAGCCCGATAAGTGTATGAACGATTTCGAGATCAGTGATTTCAATTGCGAGTTTGGTGTAGTGGACCCGGTCACCTCATATACTTGGAATATTGAGAGCGATTCCGGATGATGTAGTTCTTTTTCTTCTACTTATTTTTAATTCATTCTTTTTCCTTTATTATATTCAAATTGATATATAAAAAAAATTTCACACACAATTTAAATAATAAGCAACTTTTATGGTATCCATACAAATTATTTTCGTTCGTCAGCCATAGTTTATAACTATAAAAAAATGTATGTATAAAAGTATCAGGAAATGTAATTGAAATGTTTAAATTTGTACTACGGGATAGCATTAAAATACCATTTAAAAAGTAATATTTCGTTTGTTGTTTGAACTATATTAATCTTGAAATAATAAATAATGTCGGCTCGGAAAAAATTGAACAAATTTTTAAACACCGCAGTTTGTATCTGTACGTAATCAATAAATTTATCAAAGATGACGAAACGGGAAATTCTTTGTTTAAGGGGTTTCGGTACAATTCTATTGTTTTCAAGCAAAGCGCCAACTTCATATAGCAATATTTCGTCGAAAACAAATAAAAAAAGCCTGTTCGTTCGGTCGATGGGAGGAAAACTCACCGTTTTCGTTGATGAATAAATGATTAATTAGTAAACCATGTAGACGAATTATCTAATTTTTGGATACCGGAATTGCAATAGTATACTTAGTGGTTTGGCAGTTTTTCAATTAGTTTTTAAAATTTTTTCTCAGTATTCCATTCGTAAAACTATCATTCACCAATGACCGTAAGCATCTCACCATGTTAAAAAGTGTTTTTTTGATATTTAATTTCACAAAAACGGTGTAGACGATCGATTTAAAATTTGGACGACACATCCAGTATATGTCAAAGAATATATTGTGTAAATTTGAAGTACATTTTGCTACATTTTGCTACTTGTACCGAAACTCCTTAATGGTTTACATACATAAAAATGTGTCAAAATTGGTGTCAATTTCAATCATTTTTTTAATACTGAAAAAATGTATCCATTGAAACTTATTGTTTTTTTGAAAAGACATTCCTGCCAATGAAATCGGAAAATTTCATGAAAAAAAAGGTTGGATAAAAAATTAGTACGCTTCAACCCAAAAATGAAACGAATTTTTTTTCATAATGTTAACGAAAAAAATCCAGTTTTTATCGAGGCCGATTTTTTAAATACATTTTTTGCAAAATGGCAAAGGTTTGAATCGTAATGCCAGGATTTTAAATATTTTTTTACTTATAAAAAAAACCATCACGATTAAAAAAAATCCCGCGAAAAAGACTAGATAATTGTGGGAAGATCCTCTGTACCAATTTTCAGGCCAATCGGTCGCTTAGTTTTTAAAATAGAATGGTTACCGTTTCCAAAAATACCATTTTGAGAAAAAGGCATTAAAGGCTTAAGCACCTTTCAAATTGAGATGAAAATATTTTCCTGATTTTTTTTTTTTTATAAATTATGTGTAAAGGGTGACACCATGGAATACAAATATTTTTGAAAAATTGATTTTTTTTACGAGAATATGAAAAAAAATTGGTTCGTTTGGATAACTGGTGAAAATTTTTCGTGGTTCAAAACTGACATGTTGAGAAATGTGCGCAAGTTTTCCTATTTGAAAACAGTTTGAAAAAAGACGGGAGGGACCACCGTTTAAAAAACTAGCATGGAAAATATTTGAGAAACTAATCAACTGATTGTTTCTAATTTTCTGTGGTTATTCGGACAGAATTATCTATCGTGCATCATAGGATTTTTAATGACTCTTCATTTTCGGCAGAAATCGACAAGTTTGGCCTCGGAAATCGCTGTTTTTTTTGGTAAAAAAACATTGGCTTTTTCTTCACATATCATCGATGTGTGTGTCTGTTTGTGAAATCACTATGATACGTTACGCAAAAAATATTCGTATGTGAATAGAATATATATATATATATATATATATATATATATATATATTCTATATATATATATATATATATATATATATATATATATATATATATATATATATATTCTACAATCCCAAACCATTTTTCTGTCAGTTGATTTTTGGAGAAAGTATATCTAGTTTTGGCATATTTTAAAAAAGGCGTCGTTTCACATAACCCTATCCCAGCCATGTAATTACTTATTTACGTGGAGAAATTGTGAGCGTCTTTCAAAATATATGGTTTCAATGACGAAAAATCTTTACCCAATTACGCCAATGATAGAAAAAAAAACAATTTTTTAATTATTCACATATAACCCCTCTAGATGTGTATGCTCGTTTAATTGATTGAAACAAGTATAAGTATGCTTAAAACAATAGAAGTCGACTGAAAAAAAAAAAAAATCAATAGCAGACTTTGAACACTGTACTTCCAGCGTACTAGCCACTGACGCTTCCCGTTTCACTACTCTAGCTCTGATGCGTGATCAACAATTCAACTGGTATAAATATTGCGAGCCAAAGTTTGAGGTTTTATATTTTGGGAATGCCCAAGAATAGCGATTTTAGCTTATTGTTAGCTATTTGTTAATGTTGATTTCATTTCATATTATTTATAATAAGTATTTTAATTATTTTTTCTTAATATTCACATTTAATACAAATAATTGAACGATTCAATAATTTCTAATGGAATTTCGAAAAAAATATTTCATAACCAAAGTATCAGAATACGGGTTCACAACATATTTTGTGCTGTTGTTCAAAAAACCGAAGCACTATAAAGAAATGTGTACGGACGAACAAAATTTTAAATAGTCTACGGCTAGGAGAAATAAAAAGGAGTGGGGCAGCACGGAGTATCAGAGCAGTGTCGCCACATTTATCGCGTCATAAGCAGAGAAAAATTTTATGACCTTTAGTTGGTCCCATTTCCTCCGAATCTTTTCGGCTGACAAATAAAAGTGGTGCAGAAGATATGAGTATCAGACCCCTGCTATTTTTGGCTTTCATTGCCAGGGGAAGTGACGTCTTCTGCGACCATTGGCGGTTTTAAATCAAAGTTATATAGCTATCTATTATCTATGGAGCGTAGACTCCATGAGCAAAACTAAGAATGCTACGTGTTGAGATGAGCTCGACCATATGCTGTTATACCGACGCCACTGCACACTATTCGTTATTGTGAGGATAAATTAATTAATTATTGTCGCATTAGTAGTCAGGGAGCTGCGCCACGAATATTGTGCAACCGAGTACATTGGAATCATATTACTTTAATTATGTCATTTTATTTTATAATATTGTCACAAAAAAGAATTTTTTTTTTTTATTTTCGTTTTGAGTTTAAGAACTCATTAACTGAAACTGATTACGTGACAGTTATTTTACATTGTATTTCTTCTTAGTTTATAAGGTTCTGTCTTGCTCAAAAGACGTCACGTCAAACTGCATAGCACGTAGATATATGTAGTGAGAGCGCGATAATTATGAACTGTCTATTCTATAAATGGCAATATACAGCATGAATGCTGTGAAAAAACCTGAGACAAGTACATTTACGCCTCACAAATAGTCGTTCCAGTAAAACCACTTCCGCCAAAAAACCAATGCCTACAAAAATTTACTGAATTCCACGTTAAATTGCGCATGTAAAGATCCCTGCGCACAAAAATCCTCTTTATAAAAACCAACTCATCATAATAAGTTATGAAAAACCGCCCTCAGAAAATAATTATCAAACCCTCAAAAAAACCAAATCCCCACAAAAATTTACTAAAACTAACACAAAATCGTCGGAGTAAAAATCCCCTTCTACAAAACCTGTATCCAAAAATCAACTCATCATACAACATTTTATGGAAAACCGCTTTCATTATCTTATCAAAAAAGTCAAATTGTAACAGAGGTGATATAATTTAAACCTCGTAGATATTGGGAGTTCACAAAAAGTTGATACATAAATAGAGATCTACTAAAGAATATATAGCCAAGTACGTGCGATTATACGATGTTTTATAAAATCTGCAAAATATTATGTTGAAATACTATTTCTCTAATACATGCTTTATCACAACGATTTATATTATAATTTTTGGAACTATAAGAACTCCGAAATGTAATTAATAGCTACCGCAGTAGTCAGACGTCGAGTTATAAAATAAAATTGCAATAGCCTGCGCCAGTTCGAGCGGTGCTGCACTCTTATGTATAGAATAATTTTGAAATACCTACTGTTTTCTAATTTACGTTTCATAACATGAACTTATTATTTTATAATACAGCATTACAAGAGTCCTAAAAAAAATTAGTCAACAGTCACAGCAGTGGCTCGATGACAAGTATTGAAAAACATAAAGAAACGCATTAGCCTGCGCAAGTTTGAACGCTGCCGCACCTTCATTTGTAGTATTTGTAGTATAGTCTGATTAGTAACAAATTGATAAAAGTTTACCATCGTACGTTGAGCGGATACACACAGAGTACTTGTCCGGCCGGAATTGAATCTCTTGCCCGCCTTGGAACGCAATCAATTGATGATCGCTATTACGTGGTAGGCTCATTCCGATTTTGTGAGTGTAAATGGTACCGGATTATTTATTCCGGGTTTACAATATCGTTTATATACGCACTTTAACACCGGTTTTCACTCCATCGGATGTTACAAAACCGGAATGAGCGTGCCGTATTACAGCGGTCGATAACGTGGAATATGTTCCACATGACCATTCATTCATTGATAACAATTGGTTAGAGAAAAGGCAGTTGATTTGGGATACAAAATAATCCACATATTGTCATCCCAAATTAGCTGCACTTACTTTACTAATTAAGGCCAGATGGGGCATCAGTTGAGCCACAATGATGGGAGAGAAATGGGGTTTTTTAGTTATCTGTGCATGTGCCTGAAATGTAAATCGCTTGCGAGAGATTTGGACGCGAGACTTTTGTCAGCTATTCGCGTGTCTTAGCGTTTTAAGATTATTTGTGATATATAAAAAATTTATGGTAGATTGATTTTAACTAATGTGATAATCTTTATGAAAAATTTTTGGGCCGGACAAATACTCTGTGCGTATCCGCTCAACGTACGATGGTAAACTTTTATCAATTTGTTACCAATCAGACTATACTACAAATACTACAAATGAAGGTGCGGCAGCGTTCAAACTTGCGCAGGCTAATGCGTTTCTTTATGTTTTTCAATACTTGTCATCGAGCCGCTGCGGTGACTGTTGACTAAATATTTTTAGGACTCTTGTAATGCTGTATTATAAAGTAATAAGTTCATGTTATGAAACGTAAATTAGAAAACAGTAGGTATTTCAAAATTATTCTATAAATAAGAGTGCAGCACCGCTCGAACTAGCGCAGGCTATTGCAATTTTATTTTATAACTCGACGTCTGACTACAGCGGTAGCTATTAATTACATTTCAGAGTTCTTATAGTTCCAAAAATTATAATATAAATTGTTGTGATAAAGCATGTATTAGAGAAATAGTATTTCAACATAATATTTTGGAGATTTTATAAAACATCGTATAATCGCACGTACTTGGCTATATATGCTTTAGTAGATCTCTATTTATGTATCAACTTTTTTTGAACTCCCAATATCTACGAGGTTTAAATTATATCACCTCTGTACAATTTGACTTTTTTAATAAGATAATGAAAGCGGTTTTTCATAAAATGTTGTATGATGAGTTGATTTTTGGATACAGGTTTTTTAGAAGGGGATTTTTACTCCGACGACTTTGTGTTAGTTCTAGTAAATTTTTATAGGGATTTGGTTTTTTTAAAGGTTTGATAATTTTTTTCTGAGGGCGGTTCTTAATAACTTATTATGATGAGTTGGTTTTTAGAGAGGATTTTTGTGCGGAGGGATCTTTACATGCGCAACTTAACGTGGGTTTCAGTAAATTTTTGTAGGCATTGATTTTTTGGCGGAAGGGGTTTTACTGGAACGACTATTTGTGGGGTGTAAATGTACTTGTCTCAGGTTTTTTTTCGTACGCGAAAAGTTTCCCGTAAACAATAGCTCGAAAAACGATTCCCCGAAAACAATTTCCCAAAAAAACAATTACTCGAAAACAATTTCCCGAAAGCAAAATTTCCCGAAAACAATTTCTCAAAATAACATTTGCTGAAAAAAATGATTTCCCGAAAAAACAATTTCCCGAAAAACTTTTTCCCAAAAATCCGATTTTTCGAACAAACATTTTCCTGAAAGAACAATTTCTCGAAAACAATTTCTCGAAAACAATTTCTCGAAAACAATTTCCCAAAAAAACAATTGCTCGAAAACAATTTCCCGAAAACAATTCCACCCTCCTATTTCTACGCGTTCAACGGTTCCACGCATATATCCCGAGATAAGCCTATAAGTCTATCCTACTATTTCTGCATGTCTAACGATTCCACACATACATCCCGAAATGCTACAAGCCCATTCTACTATTTTCACACGTCCAACGATTCCACGCACACATCGCGAGATGCTACAAACGCACCCTACCATTTCTACATGTCCAGCGATTCCACAGACACATCCCGAGATGCTTTAAACCCACCCTACTATGTTCCCATGTCCAATGATTCCACACACACATCCTGAGATGCTACAAACCCACCCTACTATTTCTACATTTCCGATGATTCCACACACACATCCCGAGATGTTACAAACCCACCCTACTATTTCTACACGTCCAACGATTTCACACACATATTCCGAGATGTAACAAACCCATCCTACTATTTCTACACGTCCAACGATTCCACGCACACATCCCGAAATGCTACAAACACCAACCCTACTATTTCTACATGTCCAACGATTCCATACACACATATCCGAGATGCTGCAAACCCACCCTACTATTTCTACATGTCCAAACGATTCCACACACATATCCCGAGATGCTAGAAACCCACCCTACTATTTCTACACGCGATTCCACGCACTCATCCCGAGATGCTACAAACTCACCATACTATTTCTACACGTCCAACGATTCCACGCACACATCCCGAGATGCTACAAACCCGCCCTACTACTTCAACACGTCCAACGATTCCACCCACCATACCGAGATAATGCAAACCCACCCCACAATTTTTACACGTCCAACGATTCCACGCACATCCCGATGAGATGCTACAAACCTACCCTACTATTTCAACACGTCCAACGATTTCACGCATATATGTCGAGATTCTAGAAACCCATCCTACTATTTCTGCACGTCCAACGATCCCACACACACACACACACCCCGAGATGCTAGAAACCCACCCTATTATATCTACACGTCCAACGATTCTACGCACACATCCCGAGATGCTGCAAATCCACCCTACTATTTCTACATGTCCAACGATTCCACATATACTTCTCGAGATGCTATAAACCCACCCTACTATTTTCACACGTCCAACGATTCCACGCACACATCCCAAGATGCTACAAAACCCACCCCACCATTTCTACACGTTCAACGATACCACATACACATCCCGATATGCTACAAGCCCACCCTACTATTGTCACACATCCAACGATTCACATATACTATTCAAACCCGGGCTTGAGGGGTTGCAGGAGGCGGAGACCCCGCGGGATCCGGGTCCAGCGTTGAAAGAAGGAAAAGGGGGAGAGAGTCCACTGTACCCGTGTGTGACTTTCGATTTCGTTAGATTTTCGGTGAGCGTTGAGCAGTACGCACGTGTTCAAAGAAACGGTAATTAATCTCTTATCTCTCTCATTCTCGCTTTCCAAGTCGGTCAGTGAGGGTTTCTCTAATTTGCCGTCAATTTTACTCTAAAAGTTAAAATTGGAAAAGTGTTCGATCTTGTTAGACGCAAATAAAATTCGGTCGCGGCGGCATCTTCGCCTGTTGCCTTATAACCCATCTTTTCGTTTCATTTTTATTGCTTCGTGTTCGAAGTGATCGCGAAGTAGCTTACGATAAAAATCCGGGCAATAAGAATAGTTTCATGGCCGAGTCCGGAAATCTCGCGATATTTTGTATAATTACATCGTTTTCGTCTTAATTTTTGTCCCGTGTTATACGTAAAAATATTCGTGAGAAAATTAGAATGAGAGAAACGATGGTCAAAGTGTGAGTGGGACCGGGAAAAGAATATTCGCGTTTCATGAATAAAAAAATAGTCCGGCCGAATCACCGATTTTTCGTCATTGCCTGACCTCCTCGCCCATTCCGCTGTTGCAAAGCCGGTCAACCGTTCTTTTCTCTCTCTCTCTCTCTCTCGTCTTGTGTCCCTTCGGCGGCTGGCACCCAAATAAAAATAAAGAATTAAACAATACGAGTGAGAGAGTTAGAACTTTTGTGGCGCGTTGGAAATTTCCGTGTGTATATATATATATATGGGGCATTTCATGCCAAACCGGTCAGTCCGTGACCGAGACCATTTTTGATTTTGTCGAAATTTTTTCATTTTCAAGTAACTACTGAAAGGAGTTTTTAGGAATTTTTTTAGATTTTTATCTCAACCCGGTTAAAAATAATGAATTTTTCAAAATTTTGCACGAATTTTTTTTAAGGGGTCCCGGTGGTCTAGAATTTTCAAAAAATCGATTTTTTTTTAAATATATTTCGATAGTATAGTATTTCGCGAATATACTGTGAAATTTTCGTAAGGATATTCACAATATTCTTGCTTCTACAGCCGGTTTAGCAGATAGAGAGCGGTCCGCTCGCTCCGTCAATAGATGTATTGTATGCATCCACCTGCTCTGGACGATGACGCACAAGAAATATTAAAACCTATTTATGAAGAATTAACAGCAGATAATTTATTGGAAAGATGTATTGGTAGTAATACGCAGAACAATAATGAAAGTTTCAACTCTTGTGTGTGGCAACTAGCGCCAAAACATCAGTTTGTTGGCAAAAAAATCATTGATATCGCCTCTTATATTGCTGCCTGTACGTTCAATGAAGGATTTGCAGCTTTGTTGAAAATTATGGAAACCATGGGCATCACCATCGGGCCACAAGCAGAGCAACTCGCGCGAGACCGTAACGCGCGGCGAATATATACCGCCAACCGTCGAAGCACAGAAAATTCGAAACAAGCTCGAACAGCTCGAAGAAATCAAAGGAGTGAAATAGCCGAGGAGTACGAGCATTCAGAAGGGATTTTATATCGTGCTGGAATCGCTGATTAACTGTAAGTATTTAAAATTTGTTCAATCTTTGAAAATATCTGTACCTAAAACTTTAAACTCATTGATCTCAAAACTACTTTTTTTGGCATGATGTTATAGAAAAAAAGAACTATTCAACCGAATCACCTGAAATTTGGATATGTTATTCACAACATGAATGGCTATCGACGGGACTAGAATCATGTTTTTATTCCAATAATTTCCTATTTTTTAAATTAAATAACTGGTAAAAAATACCCCGATTTTTAGAACTTCACTTTCAAAAGCGCGCCATTTTGTCAATTTTCGATTTTTGTTTTTTTTAGTCCCGTCCATAACTGCTGCTGTCCATAACTCATACTGATTGACAATTTTTCTGGTTTTTATTTTTCAGATAAATAATAGATCCAAAATGACTAACATCGTCCAGGTCCATTTTTCGAGAGGGTCAACTTCAGCGGCATTTCTACTATAGTAATTTTTTTTTTTTTTTTATTTCAAAATAAATTTTTTTGTATTCACAATTGATGCTATAATAAGCCTGAAAAGTTGAAGTATCGTTTTTCTTTATTTTTATGATAAAAAAAAAATTCCGCAATATACCTACAATTTTCGAGCTCTAGACCACCGGGGTCCCTTAAATGCTCATAACTTTTTCAGCAACAGAGATATCAAAATAAAATAGAAGGTAATTTTTTTCGTCTTGAATTGCAGTTTCGTAAAAAAAATACAAAAGAATTATCAAAAGGCAATTTCATATATTTTTTTTAGTTTTAATCCAAGAATATTTTTTTTTTTAAACTTGGACCATTTTGATTTTTTTGAAAAAATTCACCTTTTTGTAGACATATTTTTACATGTCTCGAAAAATTCACAGCTTGTGATATCCATCCCTTCTATTTTTTTCTCATTTTTTACCACGTGTGAACCAATAATAAAGAATTGTCAATCCTGGATTATATTTTTTATTTTTTTTCCACTCATAATTCCATTCCTCAAGAAATTATGAATAAAAAAAGTTAATAAATAAATATTGGAACCGATTTCCATGTTTTTTTTTTTCAATTTTCAAACAAACATTTTTTTTTTACAAGCTGGGCCATTTTGATTTTTCTGAAAAAATTCACCATCTTTCATGACATATTTTTATACGTCTCAAAAAATTCGCAACGTGTGATATACATAAATTCTATTTTTTTTTAATTCTCTGCCATGTGTAAACCAATGATTATGAATTATTAATCTTTATTCATGAATATCACACGCTGCGGATTTTGTGGGGCGTGTAAAAATGTGTCGTGAAAGATGGTGAATTTTTTCAGAAAAATCAAAATGGCCCAAGATGTCAAAGTAAATGTTTGGTTGAAAACTGAAAAAAAACATGGAAATCAGTTCCAACATTTATTTATTACTTTTTTTCATCCATAATTTCTTAAGGAATGGAATTATGAATGGAAAAAAAATAATAAATAAATATAATTCAAGATTGACAACCAATAATTATTATTGGTTTACACGTGGTAAAAAATGAGAAAAAAATAGAAGGGATGGATATCACAAGCTGTGAATTTTTTGAAACATGTAAAAATATGTCTACAAAAAAGGTGAATTTTTTCAGAAAAATCAAAATGGTCCGAGTTTTGAAAAAAAAATATTTTTGGATTAAAACTAAAAAAAATATATGAAATTGCCTTTTGATAATTTTTTTGTATTTTTTTTTACGAAACTACAATTGAAGACGAAAAAAATTACCTTCTATTTTATTTTGATATCTTTGGTGTTGACAAAGTTATGAGCATTTAAAAAAATTTCGTGTGAAATTTTGAAAAATTCATTATTTTTAAACGGGTTGAGGTAAAAATCTAAAAAAAATCCTAAAAACTCCTTTCAGTAGTTACTGGAAAATGAAAAAAATTCGACAAAATCAAAAATGGTCGGGGTCACGGACTGACTGGTTTGGCATGGAATGCCCCATATATATATATGTAGAAGCTTGAACGTTTTGTGGAGTTGCTCCAACTCCTCCAACATTTGTAGCTTTCCGACGTGACATTTTTATAACACTTATTATAAATAAATAATTATTAAATCATTTTTATCACGATTAACAATTTATCTTTATTGAAAAGTAAATTTAAATTCGCATATCATTCGATTACATTGACTTCCGGTTTATTATGTCACTTCCGTTTTCTCCTTCTTGTTCTTCTTCCTCAGTTGTTATTTCCATGGTAATCAACCATTCGACAACCACGCATCTCTCCTACACGGCCTTCCTGACCGTCCACACGTCCTCGTGTGATAAGGAAGTAGGTGTTTCTTTCTCTGATTCTTCATCATCTGAAAACGTAGAGTGATGTGCTCTGATCAGAAACCGTTCGGCTTTTCCTGACTAGTTTTCCTTTTCACTAGCCATTTTTACATATAAAATCGTTTGTTTTCTACCACATATGTTATTTATTTTAATACAGTTTCTCTCGCCATGCAGGCTATTTTGCCACTCGGGCTGTTTTTTTTTTTTTATAATCAGGTTTCCTTGCCACTGAGGCCACCTTGCAACTCAGGCTACCTTGCCATTCACATTATTTAGCTACTCAAGCTGCCTTGCCACTCAGACTACCTTACCACACAGATTATTTAGCTACTCAAGCTGCCTTGCCACTCAGGCTAGCCTTGCCACACAGGTACCCCTCTGTTCATTTATTTTATTTCATTTCTTTTTTTTTTCAACATCGTTTTCAAGTCCTTACCTTTCTCATCTGTGATGTAAAAATCAAGCTTGTTAGGAACATGCGGTGTAGGGAAAGGGCGTAAGCGTTCTCGAGCGTACTTATACGTACGGTTCGAGTTAATAAGACTTTTGAGTTGATACCTATCACCATCTAACACATCGGCGATTATAAATGATCCTTTAAATTTAGGCTATAATTTGGTTTGGTTTCGTTCATGATTCTCAATTAAAACATAGTCACCCATTGTGAATTTTGTCACTTTTACTTTGTTTTTGTCAAATTGGATTTTGTTTGCTTTTGTATTTTTCTCTATTGAACAGATAGCTTGTTCTCTAATTTCTTCAATGTTTACTTCTGTTTCATTTTCGTTCGCTACTATTAGCTTCAGTGGTCTGGCTACTCGACCAATAAGTAATTCCAAGAGACTTGCTTTGGTTACTCTGTTTTGTGTTGTGTTGATAACCAACTGGATTTCATCGATAGTACTTTGCCAAGACTTTTCGCGATTAATTTCAACAACTGTTAATATGTTTTTGAGTGTACTCATGACTCTTTCTACTTGTCCGTTAGCACGAGAAGAACCAGTAGCTATTAGATGTAAGTCTATATTATGTTTAACACAAAAGTCGCGAAAGTCTTTATTTGAGAAGCATCTACCCTGGTCAGCAATAATTCGAGTAGGAGCTCCGAAAGTTGTGATACAAGAGTATAAAGCTTTCACAACGTTAGTTGCATCAATATGCATAGAATGACGTAATAATGTAAATTTTGTGAATGCATCAATTTTATTACAAACACATATTCTTTTGTATTATTCTTTCCTCTTAGTTTGCCAGTGATATCGATATGAAGAGTGTGCCAGGGGATACTGATCTTTGGGATAGGATGTAGTTCTATCTGTTGTTTCCCTGAAGTTGGTTTCGATATTTTGCAAGTGTAACAATTTTCGACAAATTTTCTGATATATTTAGACATGTTAGGGAACCAGTAATATTGATATGCTTTTTCTAGTATTTTCTCCCATCCTAAATATACGATTGCTTCGTATATGTGGTTTATTACTGACCACCGGAAAGCTTTAGGTGTTATGGGGAGTCATGTTTCTTGATTATTTCGTTGGATTTTTCGGTGAAGGATGTTTGATTTCAATTGGTAGGTAAGGTCTACTTCTGTTGGTGATTCGTTACTTTTCAATTTTTGTATGATATTTTTTAGTTCAGTATCACGATTTTGTTCAACTTGAAGCCAATTTGGGGATATTTCTGTTAGATTAATATATTTTTCTTCTTGTCCTTCATTAGTAAAAGTTTCCATAGTAATATTAGTTTCGTCTTTCTCTGTTATGGGTAAGCTATTCCTTGAGAAGAAATCAGCATGGACCATGTTTTTGCCTTCTTTATAAATTATATCGAAATCGAAAGCTTGCAAAAAGGCCCACCATCTGTGTACTCGAGGTGTTAAATCAAGTTTTGTCTTGGAAGATTTTAGTAAGTTGCAATCGGTTACTACAATAAATTTTCATCCGTGAAGATAATGACGAAAATGTTTTACAGCATTAACAACGGCTAATGTTTCTAACTCGTATGAGTGATATTTTGATTCTACTTTCGTTGTACGTTTACTGTAATATTCGACTGGGTGAGGCTTTTTGTTAACTTTCTGTATTAAAATTGCACCATATCCTTGTGAATTTGCATCTGTATGTAGTTCTATAGGGTAATTTGGATAAAAAATCATTAAAATTGGGGTATTCGTAAGTTGTGATATGATATCTTGTCTTATATTTTCATGTTCTCGTTCCCAATTTATTTTGTTTTTATTTGAAATGAGTCTATGTAAGGGTGCTACTTTTTGGGATAACTTGTAAATAAATTGCCGGAAGTATGGGGCTAGTCCAATGAACTGTCGCAATTGGATCGTTGTTTTGGGAGGAAGTAAATTTTTTAATGCGATAATTTTGCGGGGATTTGGTTTAAATTCACCATTCTATATTTCATATCCTAAGAATTCTACTTTGTTCTTTATAAAGGAGCATTTTTTAAAGTTGAAAGAAAGTCTGCTTCACTCAAAATTTTTAGAAATATTTCCAGTCTGGACAGTCTTTCTTCTATGCTAGCTAGACGACGGTATAATTATGTCATCCATGTATGCGATACCAAAAGAAAAGGCTAATTCTCCTAAAGCTATATTCATGCATCGTTGATATACTGCAGGAGCACTGCGTAATCCAAAGGGAATAGTGAGATATTCGAAATGTCCATCTGGTGTAATGAAGGCTGTTCGTTCTATAGACTTTGAGTGAATTGGTATTTGGTGAAATCCACAAGCCATATCAAGACATGAAAAATATTTTTCACCTGTTAACCATTGGATATGATCGCCTATTAACGGTAGGGGATAGCGGTCAGGGACGGTATTTGAATTTAATTCGCGATAATCTACGCACATAAAAAATGACACCGAGGAAATACTCCAATATCATCAGAATGCACAGAAAGTTTTAAAATAAAAGTAATCATAACGAAACGAGATTTTGAAACAAAAAAAGTATGCGCACAAAATTTCGAGAGCAAAAGTTTGATTGGAAAAAAGAATTTCGGCCGAAGTGCCACACGAGTTTTTTTTTTATAACGTTTATTGATCACGAATTATATTTCATGAGCAATAGGGGGGGGGGGGGGGGGGGGGAATTGGTAAAGTACTTATGAAATTTTTTTTTCTCGAATCAAATATCGTTTCGATCAAAATTATTTCGCATCACTGGAATCCATTTTGGGTTGCAAGCGCAAATAGTATTTTCATGTATTTAACCATTCTGGAGTGGTTTAAAACCATATATAATTGAAACCTAGGGTGGTATCATACACCATTCTCTCAGTTATATAAAAAATGAAGAGAATGGTTTCGAAATAAATCTTATTATTACATGCAAGGGACATTTTATGATAAAAGAAAAGAGGCACTGTTTCGACTCCGTTCTAGAGTTTACGTTCGGAAAAATGGATTGTTGGGGTTAGGGTTAATAAAAAAAATTAGTTATTTAGACACTGTTCAAAAGTTTATTTATTGAATTAAATTTTATTTTTGTACTGTCACTCTTCTATCTATATATACAAAAGTCACTTTAACCAATAGTTGAAACTGACCGCGTTCTTTATAACCTCACAACAAAGATATTAAATATTCACCGGATACATGTTTATTATACACCATTCACTTAGTTATAAAAAAAAACGAAGAGAATGGTTTCTAAATAAACCTTATTATTGCATTCGAGGAACATTTTATGGTAAAAGAGAAAAGGAATCGTTTTCGATTCCGTTGTAGAGTTTACGTTCGGAAAAAAATTGTAGGGACTAGGTTTAATGAATAAAATTATTTATTTAGGCATTGTTCAATAGTTTAGAATTACACTTTATTTTCCCACTATCACTCTTATATCTATATAAAAGTCACTCTTTACTCGTCTATCTATAAACGCCACTCTAACCAAAAGTTGAAATTGACCGCGATCTTTATAACCTCACGACTGTTTTAATAGGCCTTTTTACGAGTAGTACAGCGCATGCGTTATACACGTAAACTGTCCGAAAAAAGCGAACGTTAGAGACGTTAGGGGCATGCGTTACGTACAAAAACTGTCCGAAAAAAAAGACGGACGGTTTTGCTGATGAAAAGGTCTATTAAGAAAGATATTGGTCAGCAGTCACATGGATCATCGGTCGAATATCACCATAGTTTTATACCAATATTACTAGTGTCACTAGATAGCGACTGCGGAAAAAAATGAGCATCGAAAATGTGTGCAAAAAAATGTACAATTTCTTGATGCAACGAAAAAATAAAATATTAATATCTGCAATACGCGTTAAGCTACAGACTTTCAAATAGTCACGATTGGAAGAAAAAAAAATAAAAAATACGTGAACCCGAAACACCCTCCAAAATGCCGTAATTATTTAAATATTACAGAAACAATTTTTGAAAGTTTTCAAAAACAGTTGGAAACACGGTTCTCGCCGTAAAGAGTCTTAGAGCGAACTCTCTTTTATAAATGTACTTGTCTCGAGTCGCTGCCGCGACTCTAGATTATGATATCTTTTTTTGGCTCTTTGGTTTGCCCGAGGTGTAATAAAACCAAATGAATTAATTTCTCCCTCTCCCTCCCTCTCCCTCACCCTCCCTCTCCCCCCTGCCCCTCCCCCTCTACACCCTCTCCCTCACCCCCCCTCTCCCCCCTCCCTCCCTCCCTCTCCCCCCTCCCTCCCTCCCTCCTTCCCTCCCTCCCTCCCTCCCTCCCTCCCTCTCTCTCTCTCTCTCTCTCTCTCTCTCTCTCTCTCTCTCTCTCTCTCTCTCTCTCTCTCTCTCTCTCTCTCTCTCTCTCTCTCTCTCTCTCTCTCTCTCTCTCTTTCTCCCTCTCTCTCTCTCTCTCGCTCTCTCGCTCTCTCGCTCTCTCTCTCGTGCTCCTTGGCCCCGTCGCTCCCTCGTGCATATGCGTGTGCGTGCGCGCGCGCGCGCGCACACACACACACACGCGCGCGCGCGCACGCACGCACGCACGCACGCACGCACGCACGCACGCACGCACGTACACACACACATCTTTCATCTTGACCTTCCCCTTAACCTTCACCTTGAGGTCCATATTTATCTCTGTCTGTAACTTAATCTTCGACATCTTAGAAAGAGGAGGGAGGAAAGCTTACTAAGAAACTGTACGATGACGTCAAAGGGTAGTCAAATGTAGACTTTTGCCGCAAAGGACGTATGTCCGAACAAACATAACTTACGTCCTTGTGTCTCTGAGAAATAACATCATAATGAAAATTCACAAAGTGGCGAATTTTGTTATGCAATGTTGTGTTATCTCCAGAATCCGTGGACCGAACGACTTCTAACAAAAACCACTGTATAGTAAAAAAATCACTTGCATTCATAAACCCCTCTCAGTTTTATTGACATTACCGGTTGCTGCGTGGGAGAACTTTTAAAATTTCGAAAAATCGGAAAACCTTATATTACTGTATATAAGAGTGCGGCAGCGCTCAACGAAAATTTTCTTTCAATTTTTTTTTCTTTTTAATACTTGGCGTCGAGCCGCAACCGCGTCTCTTAATTATCGTTTTTCGCTACTTACCAGTCGTTCGGGTCCACAGTGTGTTAGACGTAGGGGTAATAATAGTTTGACTAGCGGTTATTTATGTTTCATTTGGTCGTTAACGGTGATGTTCATAAATTGACGTTATGCAGTTATATATGTAATTGTATTAGATTTGATATCTAATAAGGATCATACAGATTACTTTGGGAGTCGGCGATATTACGAAAGTGAGGGAATTAACTTGGCTCAAATATAAATTCAGTTTTTAAAGGGCATGTATTTGTTTTTACACTCACAGTTGAAATGAAAGTTTTGATGCTTCGACTATGAAGTATTGATCCCGCGGTGTAGCTCCTTTTTTACATTCTTTTTTATTAAGGTAATACATCAGATTCATAGTAATGTTGCACTCTCAACGATAAAAATAAAAAGGTGGAAAGGTGCCAGCTATATATAAAATTTACTCTCAGTCGTCGGCCAATGTTCCATGGTGGAAAAACGAATTCGAGGGCGTTAGACGTAGACCGACTAGTGACCCGGGCCGACTCGCTAATAGGCATAATCCCTGAAGGCAGTAGTAAATGCGAATATATGAAGCATTTCACACTGAAAAAATTGTTATTCTCTCTCGAGAATCAGCAGTTTTCAAGTTCGCTTGGAATTCTTATTTTTTACCACTTTTTACGACTTGAAGGAAATTTATTATCGGATTATTGCTCTGAAATTCTTGACTATTATTAAAACATTAAAAAGGAATTTTTCCATCACAGCATTCCAGGCAAGGAATATGACATTCGAATTAAAAGACCTTGAAGTTATTATGATTGAAAGAAAAAAAAAACTGACGTTGAAGGGCTTATGCGTATAATCGCAAGGTCATTGCGAGTGAAGCAGCAGATGCTTTGAACGTGTGTCTCGTACAAAGAGGCTAAATTCCTCAGCTATTTAGAAGTGTGTCTTGAAATCTTGGACGAAACGAGAAATATCTCTGGTAAATTGGCGTGTAATGGCGGAACAGAGAATGAGAAAGGCTTGGAAATTTGACGTTTATGAGGTGACTTGACGAACTTTTGATCCTCCTGGTAATATTAGAATTTAAATGGCGAAATTAGTAGTTTACTGGTGTCTTCGTGCATGATAAGAGACTACTCGCATATATACATGGCAGCCCCCATTAAAGATCAAAAGGTCCTAGCCCTGTAAATTCGTCTGCTCAACGCATTTTTGCTTGTCATTAGTATCGACATGAAAATACTATATACTCCTTTATATAAGAGAAATTCACTGTCATATACGTATAGCGCTCGTTCGGCAAATGGAGAGAGAAAGAGCAGAAAGCTGTCTTGTTACGCCAGAACTGAAACTTTGACGATTTGGTCGTTACTCTCTTGAATTCGCATTACATTTTATACCATATCCATCGTAAAATACGTTTGCAAAGCTCTCCGAGTTTCAAAACTGCATAGCACATTCTGATACACGCTATAATATACAATAGATCTGGCCTTGTTACCGCCTCTGGTCTGCTGCTACCGTTGTCGAGTTAATGTATACAGAATATACACATCTATCGCGGGAAATTCTCTCTTAGCCCACTGAATTAGTTCGGCACGCATACGCACGTTTGACTCTGTTTCCCTATTTAATACGGGTTTCACGCAACTTTTCAACGGTGTGTTTGACATATTCGCAGAGCCGATAAATACGAAACACATTTTCCTACTTTTTCATAATTTACATATCCGATTCGGTAATCACATATTTATAATTTCAATGTATATTTGTCTACACACATGCGAAAGAGAAAGAGATAGAGAGAGATATAACGTTGTAAGAGAAGAATGTGGTAACATCGTAAAGCGGAAGACCTTCCTAGCGCGCTGCAGCTGATGCTAGATCATTCCTGCTCGTGTGTGACAACTCGTTTTTGGCTGTTGGCGCGGTATGGCACAGCTCGAGAGGGCCGCGTATATAAACGTACTCGCGTATACTTCTCCTCACCCTCTTCTTCTGCTTCTTCGTCTCTTGACGTTCAGGAATGCAATTAGGGATGATAGTTCCCTTCCCGACCCCGTTTAATTTCTCGTTCGCCGACAAACCCTTCCTCGTCGTTCCACGCTTATCGTCCCTTGGATATCATTCACCGGATAGGTTTTTCAAGCAACGTGCACTCTTCTCGACCAGCAAACACAATCTTGGCTTTTTCGTATTCGAATCATTTCATTGCAGCATAATTTTGTCCTCGATTTTCTCCCCGCCTTACATCTTTGATTCATTTAGAGGGGAAAACTATAGAAATAAGTGAGAGAGGAAGAGGTGAAGGGACAAAGTCACTCCGTCATTAAGTAATAACTTGGTAGCCTGCCAGATTATTTTCTCTGGAGAAAAAAAAGTGATTCGTACCTCCAGAAACTTCCAACATTTACTTTCGTATGATGAATCGTTACCCTATCTACCGCCCCGTACATCCTTCTCGTTCTGTCTTCTTTTCTCTTCTTGTCTGACGCTTCACCATTTCTTTTTCTATCACCATTATCCTCGATTAAAACTGTCGCTTTTATGCTAAACCGTTCGCCAGCAATTTTCATACTGTTCTTATAGTAAAAAAATGCTCTCCAGAGCGATACCTACTATCGGAAAAGCAATAATCCATATGCTCCTGACGTTTTAGTTGCGATAAATAAAAGTGAAGATCCGACGTTGATGCTTCCTTCAACCGAGCAATATTTCGTGAGTTCTCGAGTGTCATAAACACACTCGGCTTTTGCGAAATGCACCAACGCACAAGTCCCAAACAAAAGGCTATTCACCCTGATATTTCTTCATTATTATATCTTATTTAAAAACACAAATTCTCATTCCACAACCGCGTCCAAACTGTTTTTCTTTATTTCATGTACCATTGGTATAAAACTGAGTAGAAATGACGGTACTTGGCTCCGTCCATATTGCGAATACACATGACATTTTTCACGACAAGTTTCTTCTACTCGTTTCGAAGCTGAAGAACCTCAAGAATTTTTTTCATTTTATTTCGCTCCGTCGATCCGCTCGAAGAGCATCCCATTCGTGTGCTTTTCGGGCACCATTCATATTTATAGTTGTATACACAGATGTAATATAAAAAATAGACAAATCGCTCACAACACGTATGATACATTTGTCAGATTTTTTTTTGTCTCGAGTACGGAATTTATTTCAATAATATTTCAAACCATCAAACTGGAAAAGTGTAACTTTTTATTGACGAATTCGTTCTAGGTTCAATCCAAACAGCGGTGAATCGTTCGGATTTTTTTTTTTTTTTTTTTAACAATATCGAAATCTGAATTGATTTATAGAGGTGTTGCTTATAATTTCTTGCACAGTGACACATAAACTTTTCAATTTATGGATTTTTTTTTTCCTAAAAAAGATTTTAAAACACTGAAGTTACCGACGCCGCGGTCCTGTCGATAACTTTCCCTAAATTCTCCCTAAAATTAATCGACGACTCGTTAAAAAAGGCTATGAAATAATATGTTTGAGTCTGAACATTTTTATCGTTGATTTTCATTTTTCTATTATCAATTCGTTAAAAAAAAATGGACGTATCGGTGTCCGAAAATACTGTTTCATGCCTTACCAACGTTCACTATAATTTCTACTTTGCTCCTGAATCACTTGCCAGCTGTTATTTTTACCGACGCTGAGCTTTCCAACGTGACTTACCGGAGATTATCATTGTTACCGACGTTGCAAGCTTTTTGCTCAAGTTAAATGTTCAAAGACGGATAAAGATCGGTCAGAAAGAGCGTTACCTACGAGAGAGCTAGAAATTTCGTACCAGCTTTAATATTTTTAAACTGTGAATATCGGTATAACCGACGACGTCACTTAAGCTTTTCATTGCGTTATCAAAGCTCATTCGATGTTTATCACCAGTGGGTACAAACTTGCTTATTTTTATACCATTTTTGTATCAGAAAGTTACACAATTTTGCTGTTTCGTCACAAGTGCGATATATATATTCTGCCCTTTGTTCCTGATATTTTTTCTTTGCACAGCAATTTTCTGGTGGCGTGATAAAAAAATAATGAAACCGTTTTCTTCCCGTTCGCTTTTGTAAGACATTTTCTCTTCCTCTTTTTTATCCGATCAATAGTAAGTATATTGACATCTCAAATGCATTTTATCGATTACATTTTGTACGATTCTTGTTGTACTCCTGGGACGAAGACAACTTTCCACGTGCACAGACACGCACACCCTCTAAGTTAGCAGTTTTCAACTGTTTTCTCTCGCGGGAGACAATTTATCCGGGGATACTGGATAGCGGGCGCAGGTAAACGTTCGACGATATTCGATAAATTAAACAGAAGGAGCCCTGGAGGAATACTAGAGGAAGTATTGGATTCGATGGGTTGAGCAATGAACTCTTACGAAAATAATGGTCGATGTGATATTTAAACATATACATTCTGCGAAAATATACTCGGTAAATTCTTATTCTAACCGAAACTTCTTCTCCGATAAACGTCGGAAACCTTTATTCCGAAAATTTTGTTTATAACATTTACTCAAACCGTTTCTCCGTGAGAGCGGTTTGAAAAAAAAATCCGAAAACCATCATATTCGAGTATATAAGAGTGCAGCAGGGCTCGCACTCTTTTTCCCTTTGGGGAGAAATCTCTCTCTCTCTCTCTCTCTCTCTCTCTCTCTCTCTCTCCGGGGAGAACAAAAAATGAAAAACAAACGAAAAGAAGAAACAATGGGGCAAGTAGCACCACAAAGAGTAAGAAGGAAGTAAAACGCGAGCAATTTATATAATAAGTGCTTCCGTCGCAAGTGGGCGAGGCAGCTTTCTAATGCAGCTGGATTCGTTTGCCGTATACGCGCGGCTTTCGAGTACAGCAGAAGCGGCAGGACAACACCAGACACTCTGCTCTGTATTTTGCTAGTGCAGCTTTATAGAGGATGCCACTTTCACGGAACGTCTTTACGACGACCTCATAGTTTGCACCCAAAGTGCGCGACAGATCCTTGACTTTTTTTTCAATTCAGGATAAAATTAGAGGCAGCATTTTTTTTTCTCAAAATTATCATTCATTAATTTTTTCGTGTATTTTCTTAGGGATTCCTGTTATTATTAGGAAAACTTATACCGAAAGGCTAAAAACACGCTTTTGCACAATTAATTTGCAAAGCAATAAATGAAGGTAGAGAGACGATTTTTTAGAGTGAAATTTGTTTAGTCTCATTATTGAGAGTAAAATATTAAAGCCGTCAAGATACGATGCGTTTTCGGCATTTCATCCTGCAAGAGCAACGAAAGATGTAGGGGAGGGCTGGGCAAAGTGGAACACCTCCTCGAAAAAAGTGAAATTTCTTTTTTCAGTGCAAAACTGAAAAATTCGATCATTGGATTTATATTTATATTTTGTATGTACGTATGCATACTCGCCAAGGTAGAAGAGGGTAGTGCAAGAGAGACGGAGAACAAAGCATGGGTTACGCGCATGCGCGTTCTATCGGAAAAAGGGAATTCTTATTCATTAAAATTATAATCTGAGTATTAAAATTACGTACATAGTGAAGAAGAGTTTCAATTAATGAATTGATATTATGTACGTAATTTTTATGATACAATACATTACTATTTGATATAAGTTTTATTTACTTCTACCGTATGACAAAATTTTAAATAAAAAAAAAAAATCATCTCTCTACCTTCATTTATTGTTTTGCAAACTAATTCTGAAAAAATCATGATTTTTAGCCTTTCAAGGGTCCCTTAAGTTTCTTCATGTGTCAAGGGAATGAAAAAAAAAAAATTTTGTGAATCCATTTTGTAATACCATTGCTGTAAATTTTCTCAAGTTCGTATTTTGACTTGAACAGAAAAATGAAGAATAAAATAAATGTTATAAATAAAGCAACATTTAATAATACTAATACATATTTTACAATATGGTATTCAACATATTTTCATAACTAGATCATTTTCGCAAGTTTTCTCGCGAAGGTATATTAGTGAGAAGATAACTATGGTTACCGCATTTGAAGATACAAAGGGCAGTATGGAAATACAGAGAAGAAAAAAAAATAGATGCTGGGTGGGAAAAGTTCTTAAATTCGTATGCCCGGTATTAAGGTTGGCCCCGTTGGGTATCGCATTTCTTCGGCAACTTAATTCTTCGCGCTTGCATAATGCATGGATGTGGCACGAAAGAACGTTTGCCTTGGTAAAGAAGAAACGGGTTATCTGGATGAATCCTGTTATTTCTGTGCTTTGTGTGTGTGTGTGTGTGTATGTGTGTGTATATATATATATTATATATATGGGATAGAAGACTTGGGTCCGCACGGGGAGTCATCATTAACTTTGATATGGTTTTCTCCGTATCAGCCTTGGGGTAAATTTCTTCCCTTGCTATCCCCCTCTCCTTCTCGCTCTCTCTCTTTTATAGATTATGTACCAATATATGTATACCGATAGGGTAACCTTGTCCAGTGATTCGACTCTCGAAGCTATTAGTTTCTATTTTAGTTGCTTGAGTACTCCGAAGGTGCCCTGCTCCTTCTTCTTTTCAAGTGCACTCCGATTGGATCGGGCAAGGAAGAGCCAGGAAGAGAGCTGGTCAAGAGAGTATAGATATGAGATCTGGGACCATCCGTAGATGAATTGAGTTGAGAATCAATTTAAGATCCGTAATATTTTCTTATAAAAAAAAAAAAAAATAAAAACATTACGAGACATGCACGGTAATATAGAATGAAGAAATATTAAAACGGAGCACTCGAGAAGTAAAGCTCTTCAATTTTTATTGCCCCTTTAATAGTCTTTCAACGAACCGCTATCTTTCTCTCTTCTTTTTCTTGCATATGTATATTTTTTATATGCACTTCCTATTTAATAATCTACCGAATCATCGACGAAACCTCAAGCAAAACTTATCCGGTTCGAAATCAATTTAGTCGATCAATTTAGCCTTATCCTATATTCATATCTGACCAAAATCCGTGATATATACTCGTAGAACAATTTCCTGTAATTCAGGTTGAAGGCAGGCAATTACGAATATATGATTTTAGCCGTTTAATTGAAAACTCGAAGATGGTTAACTAATGAAGTTTCGATATAATTATTTTTCCCTATAGTTATAATAACAAAATTATGTATTTGGACCCTACACAACCTATATTAAACTAGTCCCCAATCTTCACCGAGTTTATGCTATTTAATCTTTTTATATATAAATTATCATTACATAATTTCTGGAACCATGTGCTGCTGCTCTGAAATCACCGAGGGTTGCTCAAAATGGCCGATAACATCAAACGGCGCGATAATTTGAGAGTTTCGAATCTGCAGGCTCCGAAACCACGATAGAGCCACATTGACGGATATTGCTAAATTCGTGCGACATGAATATCCCTATCCTCTTCTCTCGCTTCAACTTGAAAATATTATAAACAGTTTAATGCCAGATAAATGCCACCGGGGCTCGTGTGTGAAAATACATTAAACCTAATGCGTTTTGGACTTTCGTCGAACTTAGTTTAACATTATCTGTAGCTGCACGAGATCGAAATTACCATGTATGATCAGACGCGATAAGAATCTAAGCCTCGAAAGAGTTGAACGAAAAAAGCTGGCGCTTTGATTTTTTTCTCTTCGATCCAAACAAAATCACGAATTTTCACGGTTCTATTGCAGCTGCGCTACTTTTGTAAATCGCTCGTTTAATATCTTTGTCTTCGAGAAAAAGTATAGAATTCGAGACATTTCATATTTTACGTTATTGTCTCTACCCGCGGCATCGAATATATTGTCATTTTAAATATATTTATTACAATTTATTCTGCAGAGTAATTTAATCTCTTATAACTTGAAAAACTACATTATTATATCAGTAAGTAATATCCTTTGAGACAATGGTAATCTCCAGCTTTGTTATTTTTGTTCCCAAGGACCATTAGGAACTTGGATTGGCAATATATCAATACAATATATCGTATATACCAGAATAAACCATTGGGACACACAAGAGTCATATCTAACATGTGGGAATGCATGGCCTTGGCGGAGGTAAAGTTTATCCGAGTTGTGTGAATATTATAATAATATAGATATAAAACTTTCGTGAGAGACGCGATGGTGACAGTATTTCGTGGTGAAAATGTGATAGGTAGAGTTTTTTAAAAATAAAATTAAAAAATTTGTTTCCTTTTTGTCGAATTTTTGCACTTGCAAAGACGCCATTTTTTGCAACCAGCGACAATGCCGTAGACGGAAGCTGTTTGAAGTGTGACACTGCGTGAGGGTTCAATGGTTACAGTCAGAGGAAAAATACTAACCCGGTAAAATAGGGATCCGATATACCTGTAGTTTTTGCACTTCGCTTTATATACATTATTTTGGAAGAGCGATACAACAACGAGAGAAAAGGAGAGCTGTGTTGAACTCGTGAATGTTGCGCACCTTTCCTATGTAGTACCACCGACGAATGAAACTCGCACTTTTCGTTCCGGCTTTCCGTTCAACATTGCTCTCGCCCGCGGGTAATGAAGTTATAGGAATAGCAACACCCACGCGTATAAATTGTTTTGTGAGAGAGACACTCTCTCATATATATGAGTGCTTTCTGTCGTTTCGAAAGACAGACAGACAGACGGACGGACGGACGGACGGACGGAGGGAGGGAGGGAGGGAGAGGGAGAGAGAGAGAGAGAGAGAGAGAGAGAAATAGTTCTGTGAGGTGATACATGTTCAAGTTACGAGCGAAGCTTCATCGTGTGGACAAAGAGCGTTTGTATATATGCTACACTAGATCCACTCGACGATAAACCACTACCTGCCGCACCGGCTCTTGCCCGACCTTTCGTTTCGATTTTCCTCACGACAAAACGGGAAGACACGCGTGCGGTCCATCTTCATGACGGATGCCAAGGGAATGTTCAAATTTAGGAGATAGAGTTGATAAGCCCCCCCCCCCCCCCCCCTCCCCCTCCGATCATTTTTCTTTCAATTTTTCACATTTTGATAATGGTCATATTTTTGGTTGTCATTCTTTGAAAATGATCATCAACTAAGAAGTGGATACAATACGAAAATTGATTCGATATCAGCTCTGCTACAAACTTTGCCAGCTTCGTTATGTTAAACTAATAAAATCGTCCGAATGGATCCGTAAATGGTCTAACCGCGTAACTTACATCCCGTTTACTTTGTACAAGTCGTATAATCGAGATACATTCACCGTTTACACAGCCTCATTCTTATGTCGTTCGAATCTCGGCGGCGTTTATATGACTTTCGACTCTTCGCATCTTACTTAGGTGGGAATTTTGCGACCCACGACAATATTCACGGAAGTAAAATTTATCCCTCGAATTTATTTGGACAGTTAAGATTATCGGTGAGGAATAATACAACTTAAACGTTTGAGACAATTGAACACGAAGAAAAATAAATAATCTTCATGTTAATAAGAGCGAAGTAAGTTGAGGCTGGAGAATTTTTAAGGCCTGCAAATCTTTATTACAAAGACGGATATTTATAAAACGCATTTTTTGCGATAACTTTTCCAGGTATTATGTAATGCGATAACAGCATGTCATTATCATGAGATAACAGCGATAATGCGATAACGGCATCTCATTATCATGAGATAACAGCGAACCTAGCTCATTTCCAATTGCGCGCGTCGTTCCTTTCGAATTTTCTCGGGACCGTTACGGTTGTTTTTAAAAAATGAACGCCTGAGAAAATTTGTAAACCTTAACGATGTATACAATTATATTATACGGATAATCGAAAAATTCGGCGCTCGAAGATATATAATGCCAATGAGATCTTAGCTCGTGGAAAACAATTTGTTTAAGTGCTGAGACGTAGATACCCAGATTTTGCTCCAGTTTAACTGGGTCCGAAACATTGTACACGGTGTAACAGTTACGCCAGCACAGATGGAGGGTGGTTATCGTCAAAGTTTCATGTCGATTAAATTTTTCATGACTCCGGAGAGATCTGTGCCTCGAGACTTTTCGTGAGCATCCTGGTTTGACTATGAATGTCCTTTAAAACTCTTAGTCCTGTCCGTTATATGTGGACCAAGAAAAACGCAAAAGCGCAAACATGAAAAGGCGACGTTGTGAGCTCAATTGCTGCTTCTGGTTGTATGTACTCGTGAAGATTTAGGCGGTACATACTAAAGTATGTATATACGTATTTTCGTCTCCATAGCGTATTCCACACTGGCTACTCTATCCGTATGCATAGTACATTTATTCCTTTTTTTTTCTTTCCTTTTTTCTATCACCATGAAGATATAGATTCTAACTTGAGAGTTCTTTTCGCCAAGTTTGAGAGGCCTCAGATAAATCCTTGGTGTTTCTTCGATCAATCGATTTATTTCTGTAAAATGCACAAAACCTTGGGCTCGCGTGTTGACGGCCGCATTTCTTTGAGACGTGATTGTTAACCTTAGTTGTCGGATTATAAATGGATTTGAGAAGGTTTAAGCAAAAAAACAGCATAAATACTGTAAAAAAAATTGAGACAAGTACATTTACTCCCCCCAAATAGTTTGTCCGGTAACAAATCTCAGTTTCGACACAAAACCTTCACTAAAAATTATAAAAGAGATTTTCTCCCAAGAAAACCAACCTTGCCCAAAATTCTCTGATTCATATCAAATCTCTCAAAATATGATAGGAGAACCCCACAAAAATTTTCTCAATAAATTAGAAACTCACAAAAAGTTATAAGAGCCTCTCAAAAATTTATCAATCAAATCATAATTTCACAAAAGATGCCAATTCAAACCTGCCCAAAAATTGATTCTAAACTTCACAAAAAGTTATTAAATAAATAAAAATGATAAAAGCATTAATAGTCAAATACATTAAAACCTATTAAAATCCAATAAAAGCACTTTCAACGAATTGAAAATACAGTTGTTCTACCCAACGAGAATAAGAATAAACAATAATTATGAGAAAAAATTTTGATACAAAAAAATTTCAAACGCAAAAAATTAGATTGAAAAAAAAAATTTCGGCCGAAGTACTTGGCGAGGTTTTTCGCTTAATTTACATAATATATCACTTATGGTTACAAACTCGCCAAGTACTTCGGCCGAAATTTTTTTTTCAATCTAATTTTTTGCGTTCGAAATCTTTTTTGTATCACAATTTTTTCTCATAATTATTTTTTATTCTTATTCTTGTTGGGTAGAACAACTGTATTTTCAATTCGTTGAAAGTGTTTTTATTGAATTTTAATAGGTTTTAATGTATTTGACTATTAATGCTTTTATCATTTTTATTTATTTAATAACTTTTTGTGAAGTTTAGACTTAATTTTTGGGCAGGTTTGAATTGGCATCTTTTGTGAAATTATGATTTGATTGATAAATTTTTGAGAGGCTCTTATAACTTTTTGTGAGTTTCTAATTTATTGAGAAAATTTTTGTGGGGTTCTCCTATCATATTTTGAGAGATTTGATATGAATCAGAGAATTTTTGCAAGGTTGGTTTTCTTGGAAGAAAATCTCTTTTATAATTTTTAGTGAAGGTTTTGTGTCGAAACTGAGATTTGTTACTGGACAAACTATTTGGGGGGAGTAAATGTACTTGTCTCAACTTTTTTTACAGCATTTATGCTATTTTTTTGCGGGCTTTGTTGACTTTTTGTATGGAATTCATACCTTGTCAATTAAATATGTCTATATTGTTTGCGTACTTGGGTGATACAAAAAAATCAGCATTTTTTTTCGGTGTTACAGCAAAATATAATAATATTTTATTAAAAAGTGATTCTATCAAGAATTCGATCCTTAATAAAGATTTTAAAGGCCGCTCTAGCGATTTTTTTCTAATTTCGGCTAACTAAAAATGGATAAATTATCGAATTTCGAGCTACTGTATCGCTACTATATCGGAACTAAAAATGCATTGTGAAATAGTTCTCTAAGAAGTGTTCAAGTGAATTCAAACTTCGTAATTAACCGTCAGAACTATAAAATTATTAGATTACTTAAAAACTTGTAGCAGGTCTGAAAAGATACGACGTATAAAAGAACCACGAATAAATAAGAACTCATTTTTTTTTTAATTTTGTAAAAAAAAATAGTTCAAAAAAATATTAGACCGAAATATACATACCAACAGAAATAAAATGCACTAAGTTTTCGAATTTAATAAAAAATCTAAATAAAACGAAATTCGCGGAACAAAATAAAGTATGTAAATTATACGTCGAATTAAAAAAAAAAAAATTGTTAAGAAAAAAATTCCGTATCGAAAAATATTCCATAAATAATTACACCGAAAAAATACTTCAATAGCATCAAAATGCACTTAAAGTTTTGGAATAAAAGAAATCAAAACGAAACGATATTTTGAAACAAAAAAAGGTATGTGCACAGAATATCGAGAGCAAACGTTCGATTAGAAAAAAGAATTTCAGCAGAAGTACTACACCAGTTTTTTTATAACGTTTATTGATTACGAATTTTATATCATCAGCAATTGGTAAAAAAAAAGAAATTGTTGAAGTACTTATGAAATTCTTTTCTTTTAGCTCAAAATGGTTTTGCATCACTTGCTTCCGTTTTGAGTTGGTTACATTCTGATTGTTTTTTTTTTTTTTTTTTTTTTTTTTCATTTCAAAACTTCAGGCGCATTTTATTTCTATTAGAATATTTCTTCATATACTTAATCTCTTTTTGAATTTGTGAAACAACCAAATTTATGCTGACAAAGTTACCGACTAAACAAATTTGGATGGAAAAAAAAAGTTTCGACCGAAGTACATAGCGAGGTTATGAGATTATGCATAGTACATTGTGTACATTTAGCAGTAAAAAATGAGCGAACTACTTTAAGCCAATTTTTTTCCAATAAAATTTTTTTTTTTTATTTAAAAATTATTATTTAGTTTTTTTGATTATAATTTATACAATGTGCTTAATTCAATTCAATTTGTTTAATTCATTCATGGTTACAAACTTGCCAAGTACTTCGGCCGAAATTGTTTTTTCAATCTAATTTTTTTCTTTTGAAATTTTTTGTTGTATCCGAATTTTTTTTCATTCCAATTTTTTATTCTTGTTCTTTTTGCGTAGGACAACTGTACTGTAGCACATCCATATTTTTAATTAATTGGAAGATTTTTTATAAGAAGTTAATGGGCTTTAATGTTTTTACTATTAATGCTTTTATAGTTTTAATAAAGTTTAGACTTCATTTTTGATCGAATTTGAATTAGCATCTTTTGTGAGATTATGATTTGATCGGTAAATTTTTGCGAGGCTGTCTTATAACTTTTTGTAAGTTTCTAATTTATTGAGAAAATTTTTGTGGGGTTCTATAATTTTTTGAGAGATTTGATGTGAATGAGAGAATTTTTGCAAGGTGAGTTTTTCTGGGAGGAAATCTCTTTTGTAACTTTTGTTAGGGTTCACGTTTAGAAGGAGATTTTTTACCGGAACAACTATTTGGGGGAAGTAAACGTACTTGTCTCAACTTTTTTTACAGCATGTATGCTGTTTTTTTGCGAGGATTTGTTGACTTTTTTGTATGAAATTCGTAGCTTGCCAATTAAACATGTCTATATTGTGTACGTATCTGAATGATATAAAAGAATTAACATTTTTTTCGGTATTGGAGCAAAAAATGGTAACATTTTATCAAAAAGTGATTCTCTCAAGAATTGGATCCTGAATGAAAATTTTAAAAGTCGCTCAAGCGATTTTTTAATTGTTTCCGCTAAAAATGGATACATCATCGAATTTCGAGCTGGTATATCGCGACTATATTCGGACTAAAAATGCAATGTGAAATATTGATCTAAGAAGAGTTCAAATGAATTCAATCTTCGTAATTAACCGTCAATACTTATAAAATTATTAGATTACTTAATACGTACAGTAGTTCTGAGAAGATACGACGCATAAAAGAACAACGAACAAGTGAAAACTTGATTTTTTTAAATTTTGTAAAAAAAAAATTCAAAAGATATTACACCGAAAGATGCGTGCCAACAGATCAACGGATCGGAAAATATTCCATAAAAAATGATACCGAAGAAATACTCCAATAGCATCAGAATGCACCGAAAGTTTTTAAGTAAAAGTACTCATAACGAAACGATATTTTAAAACAAAAAAGTATGCGCACGAAATTTCGAGAGCAAACGTTTGATTGGAAACAAGAATTTTGGCCGAACTACTACGCGATTTTTTCTTTTATAACGTTTATTGATCACGGATTATATCTTATGAGCAATAGGTAAAACAAATTGGTGAAGTACTTATGAATTTTTTTTTCTCAAATCAAATATCTTTTCGCTCAAAATTATTTCGCATCACTTGATTCCGTTTTGGGTTGCAAGTGCAAATAGTATTTTCATATATGTAAGGTCTCTACCACTCTAGGGTGATTCAAAACCATATATAATTCAAACCTAGGGTAGTATCATACACCATTCTCTCATTTATATAAAAACGAAGGGAGTAGTTTCCAAATAAACGTTATTATTGCATGCAAGGGACATTTTACGGTAAAAGAGAAGAGGGAAGAGGCACCGCTTTCGACTCCGTTCTAGAGTTTACGTTCAGAAAAATGGATTGTTGGGGCTGGGGTTAATAAAAAAAATTATTTATTTAGGCACTATGCAAAAGTTTATTTATTGAATTACACTTTATTTTTGCATTATCACTCTTCTATCTATGTATATATAAAAGTCACTTTAACCAAAAGTTGAAACTGACCCCGATCTTTATAACCTCACGACAAAGATATTAAATAACGCAGTGTCTAGTCGTCCGGATACCGAAAAAAATTTCCGTTACATTTGAAAAAACTTTGAATATTCCCCACTATAGTTGAAGTAAACTAGGTATTCCCCGCTGTAGTTATAAATTTCGCAGTGTCTAGTCGTCCGGATACCGAAAAAAATTTCCGTTACATTTGAAAAAACTTTGAATATTCCCCACTATAGTTGAAGTAAACTAGGTATTCCCCGCTGTAGTTATAAATTTTCATTCATTTTTCATCCATCAAAATCCATTGAGAATCGTTTTCCCAGACGAATTATATGCGATTATTCGTCCAGATATAAATGAAAACTATCATAAATTGTATATCCGAATGGATTACGTACAAATTACGTACGAGGGAGTTTCAATACACCATTATACTGTAGAAAAGTTAATTAGAAAAGTTAAATAAAACAATTATAATCGCATTCTCGACAAATATCTGGACGAATACCAGTCTTGTATTCGTCCGGTATCCGGACGGCTAGACACAGCCATTAAATAATCATCGAATACGAGTTTATCATACACCATTCTCTTAGTTATAAAAAATAAAAACGGTGAATGGTTTTTAAATAAACCTTATTATTGCATTCGAGGAACATTTTATGGTAAAAGAGAAAAGGTATCGCTTTCGACTCCGTTGTAGAGTTAGATATGTGGAAAATAAAAATTACAGGCTTAAAAATAATAAAAAAAACATATTTGTTCAAGCACTGTTCGAAAGATGATTGAAATGAATTGCACTTTATTATTTTCGCACTATCACTTTCTTATTATAATAAAAGTCACTGTAACCAAAAGTCGATCGAAACTAACCGCGATCTTTATAACCTCATGACTGTTCAAAAATATAGTACGGTTGTCGGTTAGCTGTCATATCCAGCGATCGTTTGAATATTACCAGAGTTTTACCAATATGACTAAGTGTCACTAGACAGCGACTGCGAAAAAGACAGTTGCGCATCAAAATGTGTGCGAAAAAATGCTCAATTTTTCGGCACAACGAAAAAAGAAACATTAATATTTTTAATACTATTTAAGCTACGAGGTTCTAATTAGTGGCGATCGAAAGAGAAAAAAAAATTAAAAATATGTGAACTTAAATGAACCTCCAAAATGCTGTAATTTAGTTTATATTAAAGAAACAATTTTCGAGAACAAGTAGAATCACGGTCCTTCTGGTTAAAGTGTCTTGTGCGACTCGCTTCGTAAATGTACTTGTCTCGAGTCGCTACCGCGACTCTTAATATATGTGTCAAGAAAATTCTTGTTGCCATTGAATAATTATTATTGATTAAACATAAATCAAAAGAAGTCTTGCATTATTAGGTTACAATAGTGGAACAAACGTCATTCACAATTTTTGTGAGATCTCTCTATCTTGAGTACTATTAGTAGATCGACGGAATGAAAAAAAAAAAAAAAAAAAAAACGCAGCTCCTAATATATATCCTTCCTCGCCTCCTTGATTCTCCGTAACTTCCTTTCATGGTGTAATTAGTTAATGAGGGGGGTCTCTGCAAAGCCAGCAATCAGCGTTCGCTGAGATAGGGCCTGTATTTTGTTTGTCATGTCTAATTGGAAACGTCGATCGTTCTCGCACCAGTGAAAATTCCCTGGAGCTCCTCGTCCTGAGTGAAAGACGATCGCTGAATAAAGTGAAAGTGAAGTTAGTACTATGCTGAGCAAAATTCAAAATGGCCCCTCTGAAAAAGGGTGCCCCGACAGTTTAAAATGAATTAAATTTCTCAGGTAATTCCAATTGGCTGTTTTAAAATAGAAGTAACGTAGATTGCTTTCCACGATTGATTGATATTTGATCTTTTTTGTGGCTTCTGTTACGAGACTTGAGAGCAGATTTTCTGAAAAATACATATCCTTCCTCTCTCGCTTATTCTACTCTTTTTCTCTCCACAAAAAAAAAGCAATATTCAAAAGAGATGAGATTTTTCCTTGAACTTTCGTGTAAGCCCGTAAGGTTAGTTAATCTAAATTCTATCTACGTATGAAATCCTAAGTATTCCGTACGCCCGGTTCCGATGATCTCTGGGGCCGCGGACATAATTGACCTCGCTGAAGTCTCAGTAGTTCATTTATTTTAATGAGACTCTTTAACCAGTCGTGCGGAAAAACCACCGTCAGCTACGCTAACCACCCCGTAATTTTCATCCCCTTTCATCTACTTTTTAAGTATCTCTCTATAACGGAAATGACGACGGGGACGAGGATGTTGAAACTGATTAGTAGAGACAAATATCCTGCTGTTAGCGCGAGCTCACATCCGACATGTATATACATATAATATTTGGTGAAGAAATACTTGAGCCAAAAATCGATGGTATGGAAAACCTCGATAATCTTTAACTCGATGAGAAACACAGATATTGTTACATTCCTCTCTATTTTTCCTTTTCTATATCGCACACACGCTCTCGGTACATGCTTACACAAACGGGTACACGTATAGTTGGAAAAGCTCCATAAATATATGATTTACATATTCAACGTAGAGTTACTTCGTGCTTCAATCGTTCCATTGCGCGCTCGGTTCTCTCGTCGTGCTTTTATAGAACCCCGGAAATCTTTTAGCATATATAAAAAGCTTCCGACTCTCTAATATACGAGGACATACTCTTGACGCGTACGTATGTATATAACTTGAAAGACAGCGCGGCATCCACAGAGCTTGCTCCATGAATACGTGATACGCGAATACACGATTTAACGTCGAAGAGAATTCAGCTTTAACGAGACCTAAAGATAGTCGTGCGCATTGGGGCAGTACACCTACGTGCTTCCTCTATTATCACACGGGGTGATCGAGCTTGTGTCCATTCTATTCTATTTATGATTATGGATATTCTAAGATTACAGATATTCAAGCTCATGAGGAATTTTTATAAATTTTCTATCGAATTTTGAACAGAACTTTAATGGGAATTCGGTTAACTAATGTGGTTCCGAGATTTGCGAAATTCTTATCAACATTATTTACATTATGACACTTGAAAACGTCTACTCGCATTATCATTGAAATATAAGTTCATCCTCTTCAAGAAATTGAGCCTATGACATCCATATCAAGAGACTCGGTAGAGTCTCGGGACAAGTACATTGACAGCTCTGTCGTCTGCACACATAACCAAGTGTGGGGCGTACAAGCTAACGGATAAATTATTTTAATGTTTTAATTAATTTTAGAATCTCGTTGCTTAAACAGTATTGAAAATATGAATGTTTTTTCACGGACAGTTGTGAGGTTATAAATATCATGGTTAGGTTCGATCGACTCTTGGTTACGGTAATAATAAGAACGTGATGGTGTGAAAATAGTGAAGTGCTTTTAATCAACTTTCGAACAGTGCTGAAATGAATATGTATTTTTTTATCATTGTTAACCCTGCTGTTTTTATTTTCCAAACTCTACGACGGAATTTCTCTTTCGCGATTAAATGTTCCTCGTATAAGATTTCTTGAGAAATCATTCTTTTCGTTTCTTTGATAACTATGAAATGGTATACGTTGAACTGTTAATCATGATTGGTGTGAATCGATGTAAATTTGGAAAAGAAACTATAAAACTAATAATGAGTGTCAAAAAAATGTATATGCGGCAAAGTTTGTTATTATCATGCCGAGTTTTGAGCAGTGTCTAATAAATATTTTTGTTAACTCTACACCGTTGACAATTTATTTTATTGGTCTCTTTCCTCTTTATTATAAAATGTTCCTCGCTTGCCATAATAAGATTTGTACATCATAAAATGATCCTTGCATGATAATTGATGGTCCATTTCAAAAGATTTTCGACGTCGTTTTTCTATCCAAAATATGGTGTAGAATCATCTCGCATTTGATGAATTAATAGACAAATACACTGTCATCAACCTGCATCTGGATATATATGGATGCATCTGGATGATAACCGTAGTAAGTAATGATATATCTTTATGTCAAAATGGCTCGTATAATATATCTTTATGTCAAAAGACTATGGCGGTATATACTCCATATCCTATCAAAATTTGTATCTTTGTATTGCAACGAATGCATATAGACTCTAGAAATTCTGTGAAGGGACAAATGTACCAAGTATTTCCACTTTTTGGCTCCGATTGTAGCATTATGAATTGAACATTTTGTTATAAAAATTCTTCGGTTGCTCATTTGTCAATGGGATCAAAAATATTGTCTTCGGAACACCATGGATATATGCAAAATTTCAGAATTTTGTTTGGCTCAATATGCTCTATATTTTTTCACATTCCCGCTTTAGTTGTAGCATAATGAATTTTAAAAAATTGTTTCAGAAAGTCTTCCGATGTGTTTTTTCTGATATTATCAAAATTTATATCTTTGGATTGCAACAAATGCCTACAGACTTTGGAAATTGTGTGAAGCGACAAATGTACCAAGTTTTCTACTTTTTGCCTCCGATTTTAGCATTATGAATTGAACTTTTGTTATGAAAATTCTTCGGTTGCTCATTTGTCGATGGGATCAAAATTATTGTCTTCGGAACGCCATGCATATATGCAAAATTTCAGAATTTTGTTTGGCTCAATATGCTCTATATTTTTTTACATCCCCGGTTTAGTTGTAGCATAATGAATTTTAAAAAATTGTTTCAGAATGTCTTCCGATGTGTTTTTTCTGATATTATCAAAATTTATATCTTTGGATTGCAACGAATGCCTACAGACTTCGGAAATTGTATGAAGCGACAAATGTACCAAGTATTTCTACATTTTGCCTCCGATTTTAGCATTGCAAATTGAACTTTTGTTATGAAAATTCTTCGGTTGCTCATTTGTCGATGGGATCAAAATTATTGTCTTTGGAACGCCATGAATATATGCAAAATTTCAGAATATTGTTTGGCTCAATATGCGCTCTATTTTTTCACTTCACCACTTTAGTTGTAACATTATGAATTTTGAAAAATTGTTTCAGGAAGTCTTCCGATGTATTTTTACTGATATTATCAAAATTTGTATAATTGAATTGCAATGGATACGTACAGACTTTGAAATATCTGTGAAGTAACAAATGTGCCCAATATTTCCACTTTTTTGCTCGAATAGTGGCATTATCAGGACTTGAAAATTTTATTATGAAAATTCTTCGATTGCTCATTTTTGGATGGGATTAAAATTTGGTTTCGAAAAGTAATGGCAACATGCAAAATTCATAAACTTTATTGAGCCCAATGTGTGGTATGCTTAAGTTGTGGCATGATTAATTCAAAAAATTGTCAAAAAGTCTTTGGTTCCTTTTTTCTGGAAGTATAAAAATTTATTTCATTGGAACGCAACGTATACTTACAAACTTTGGAAATTTCCTGGAGCAACATGTGTGCTCAGTATTGCTACTTTTTGGCTCCTATTGTGGCATAACCAATTGAAAAATGTTTTCAAAAAGATTTGCTCTATGGATGCTCTGGTTGTGATGGTACGAAAATCTGCACGAAGATAATGCAACTGGTACAACTCAACTCGATCCATTTTCTTGGGCACAGTACTGATCTAAGTTTGCCCGCTTTGTTGAATTTATTGTTTTAAAATATCCATAACATACTTTCTGAACTTTTCAAAATTCAAACATAATATTAAAATATCTGTAAGTTCTAGTTTTGAGGCTTTCACGGCCATTATTGTTATAAATATCAAAATTTGCATCAAAATTTGTATCATGGGAATGTAGCCGATATCTACAAACTTTTAATATTTTGTGAAGCGACATGTGCGCCAAGTATTTCCATTTTCTGTCTCTGATTGTGGCATTATGAATTGAAAAATTTATTACAAAATGTCTTCGGCTGCTCATTTTTGGATGGGATTAAAATTTCTGTCCTCGGAACGCAATAGATACATCCAAATTTACTGAACTTTGTTGGGCTTAAAGTGCACTATGTTTTTTCACTTTTCCACTTTAGTTGTGGCGGGTGGGGGTAAAATTTTCGAATGACGAAATTTCGAACAGCTAAAATAGCGAATTTTAACATACAGTTATCGATATATATATATATATATAATTGTATGTTAAAATTCGCTATTTTAGCTGTTCGAAATTTCGTCATTCGAAAATTTTACCCCCACCCGTTGTGGCATAATAAATTTAAAAAGTTGTTTTAGAATGTCTTCGGGTGCTCTTCTTCTGATAGTATCGAAATTTGTATCATTGGAACGTAGCCGATATCTACAAACTTTGACCATTTTGTGACGAGGAGACATGTATGCTAAGTATTTCCACTTCTTAGCTCTGATTATGGTATAATAAATTGAAAAAGTTGTATTCCAAAGGCTTTCCTCTACAGTCGCTCTGGTTTTGATGGTAACAAAATTTGCTCAAAGCTAATGTGACTAATACAACTAAATTCATTTCATTCTCTTGGGTACGATCCTGTTCTCAGTTTGTCCGCTTTGTTCAATATATTGTTTTGGAGTTTCCATAACATACTATTTGAACTTTTCTATATTCAATGAGAATATTGAAATAGTTGTAACTTTTTATTTTCATGGTAGTAACTTCTTCAATGGTATTGAAAAATAATCATGATTCCACCTTGTTAATAAAAATAAGAATGAAAAAATGCGTGAACTTTTTTCACAATAGATTCGATATGTTTTCTCAACTGGTTTTTTATTTTATCATTAATCAAAAATGAAACTTTCGAAAAAAATCGCTCCATTTTTATTAACAAGCTGAAATAAGCGTAATATTTTTTACCACAAATCTACAAATATAACAAGGAGATACTGCTGTTTAATATGTTTCTTTGATAAACACAAATTCAAATAGCTACAAATTCTATGGAAAAGTTCTGACTGCTCTAATCTTGCCCTCAAAAGCTTTGTAAATTTTTGTATCAGACTCCCAGTTCCCGACTTATTTTAGCCTGATTCCAGAAAGGTAAATCGAAATGTCAAAAAAATTTTACTGGTTCGAGAATTAAAAAAATGCCAAATTGAAAATTTCAAAACACGTGCCCCTTTATTTCATGGGGAAAAAACCTAACTCGAAGTAGAAGGGGTCAGGGTTTGGAAATGAAAAAGCAATAATTTCCCAATATAACCTTTTTCTAATCTATATAAAGCGATATGTTTGAAAAGAACGAGAAAAAACGCATTATATCATGCATAAAAATCCCCCTCGCGGAAGAAACCTGGACAAGTACATTTGTTGACCGCCGTTCCCATATTTTTCCACGAATGTACATACACTGCAAAAACCTTTTCTCGCAAAAATCCCTGAGAAAATCAAATCCTATCAAAAAATAAGAAAAGTGACCACTCTCAAAAAATGTATAAAATAAATTTAAATCACACAAAACAAAATGAGTTAATCCTCGCGAAAAGCTAAGGTTGGGTTTCGCAAAAAGTTATAAAATAAATTGAGCTATACTAAAATATATGTGGCCAAGTACGGGAGGCTTTATCGTGTGACATAAAATCTTCAAATAATGTTGAATGTTGATAGAGAAAAGACTCAAGTTCGAAAATGTAGTTGTTTTACCAACCAAAATGAAAATAAAAACTCTGTATAAATAAGAGTCCGAAGCAAAAAAAGATTGCAAACGAAAAAAAATTAGATGAAAAAGAATTTCGGCCGAAGTACTTGGCGAGGTTGTCACCATGACCGATACATTATGTAAACTAAGTGAAAAAACATTCGTCAAGTACTTCGGCCGAATTTTTTTTAAATCTAATTTTTTTCTGTTTTATAAAACAATTTGTAAGTCAAGGATGATGCATCATATTCTTCCGTCATTTCATCTTTGAAAGAATAATAATTCTGAGGCTCCTGACAGTAAAGTTAAATATAATTATCTATTTATAGCTTAGACCGAAATTACTAATATCCTCGCTGCCTTTTCGCCCCTGAATGCCTTATTCTAATACACAACTTGAAAGCTAATGATAAAGTATTTAATTTTCTGAATTTTTGCCTTGGGGAAAAATTGGTACTCGAGGTCTATTCTATAACACCTTCCTGCCAAGCTATAATCGAATAATAACCTATCAACGAATTACTAACATCTCGAAAATACTTCGAGTTTGTAGTTAACCCTTTTGAAAACATTATAACTTTTTTCTTATCACAGGAACGAAACGCTCTTATATTTATACAACCTCAGTAACAATGAATTTATGGTAGAAAATTTGTCTCATTCTCTTATGTCGAATTAGTAGTGTGAGCAGTACTGATTCCTGTCATTCAAATAAATCGATGATGTAATGATGCAAACACGTTGTAAGTTTTTTTGTTATATGCAGACTCTATTGGAGTCTATATAAAGCGAAATATATGAAAATACTATAGGAAAAAGAAGTGATATCAAATAGCAAAATTCCCCTCCCGGGGAAAAAAACCTGGACAAGTACATTGGTGGTCCCGCGTTTCCCTATGATATCACAAAAAATCCAAAACCCCACTTAATTTTTTTTTTTTATGTTTACTAATTTTATTCATATCCCGGAGGGAAACCAACCATATAGATCGCGAAATATCCGGCCAAAAAACCAGACTTCACAATAAATGTTACTTTGAATTTATTTCCACAGAACAAAACAGGAATCAAAACATTAAAAAATCAGCGTTATCAAGATGAGGAAAATACCACATATAATTGGTGTGTAAGAAGTATCAAGAGTCTAGAAAAAAATGAAAAAAGGTCACCGTCTAAGTTATGTGCAGCAGTAAAATTTATGATATCAGTACTAGGACAAGCATTTCTTTGGTGACTGAGAAGATATCAATATGGATGTACCGGCAACGTAGGGCATGCAGTTGGTGCATTGCTTCTGGGATCTCCTAAGTTGAGTAGCTACTTTTGTTTTGGCTATGGCGCGACCAATGTTGCCAAATAGTATTTACTTATATGACCTAATGAAACAACATTGCCTGCGCCGTGGCTAAAATAATGAAAAACAAGCAGGAACAGGAAGTTTCGCATAAGAACCCGTGCTTTTGTAATGTTAAAAAAAAACTTTAATTTATGTCCGTACATGATAGCACAGTTTTGTTTGATTGGTAATAATTTGATGAACGTTCACCACCGTACGTTGAGCCTATACGCACAGAGTACTTGTCCGGCCCATAACTTTTTATTAAAATTGCTCATTCAAGTGAAAATCAGGGGTCTCTCTCAAAAGTCAAGGGTCATAAATACGTACTTTTTCATTGTTGGTATTGTCTTATTTAATTTTTATTTTTTTTTATGATTAATCCCGCATAACGGTTTAAATTCTCTTTTTCAAAACATAAAGGGCTATTTTGATAGCTGGCGCCCAAGAACGTCAAAATGAAACGAACGGAGGGGGATTATTTTGTGTGAAATTTGCGTGATCTTAAAACTGGATACAAATTTGACACGGTGCATTCATAGCCTGCATTGATCTTTTGACCATTCACCAGTGGTTACTTAGATCTTCTACTAATAAATAGTAGCTTTCCAAAGTATAATAACTTTCATTGCTGGCAATAGTAGTTTTCGAAAGTATGATACGCTACATTGCTGGCAATGGTTTACTGAGTCGCATCTTCAGAAATTTCATAACTGAATGCACCTTATGTTAATGTAATTTTATGATGACTAAGAACACCATGTTATTTCGATTGAATCGACGTCGAATGTTGTGTATGATACAAGGCCATTCGGAAATTTGCAGAAGAATTGATTTTCTTATAAATTTCTGACAGCGAAAAGCAACGCATGCAACGAAAAGCACTTCCAATTTGATTTTCACTTGAATGAGCAATTTTAATAAAAAGTTATGGGCCGGACAAGTACTCTGTGCGTATAGGCTCAACGTACGGTGGTGAACGTTCATCAAATTATTACCAATCAAACAAAACTGTGCTATCATGTACGGACATAAATTAAAGTTTTTTTTTAACATTACAAAAGCACGGGTTCTTATGCGAAACTTCCTGTTCCTGCTTGTTTTTCATTATTTTAGCCACGGCGCAGGCAATGTTGTTTCATTAGGTCATATAAGTAAATACTATTTGGCAACATTGGTCGCGCCATAGCCAAAACAAAAGTAGCTACTCAACTTAGGAGATCCCAGAAGCAATGCACCAACTGCATGCCCTACGTTGCCGGTACATCCATATTGATATCTTCTCAGTCACCAAAGAAATGCTTGTCCTAGTACTGATATCATAAATTTTACTGCTGCACATAACTTAGACGGTGACCTTTTTTCATTTTTTTCTAGACTCTTGATACTTCTTACACACCAATTATATGTGGTATTTTCCTCATCTTGATAACGCTGATTTTTTAATGTTTTGATTCCTGTTTTGTTCTGTGGAAATAAATTCAAAGTAACATTTATTGTGAAGTCTGGTTTTTTGGCCGGATATTTCGCGATCTATATGGTTGGTTTTCCTCCGGGATATGAATAAAATTAGTAAACATAAAAAAAAAAAAATTAAGTGGGGTTTTGGATTTTTTGTGATATCATAGGGAAACGCGGGACCACCAATGTACTTGTCCAGGTTTTTTTCCCCGGGAGGGGAATTTTGCTATTTATATATATATATATATATATATATATATATATATATATATATATTGTGACGGAGAATCCCAACGCCACAAAAGTTCGACTTCACTCTCCTGTGTTGTTAAATTTTTATTTTTGATTATGGGCGCCAGTCGCCGAAGCGACAAAACACAAAAGAGAGAAAAGAACTGTTGGCCGGCTTCGTTACAGCGGAATAAACGGGGTCATTAAATAACGAAAAATTGAGCACTGTATAATGTAGAAAATAAATGAATATTATAATTTATTATTTACCAATTTGTCTTTAAAAATATTAATAGAATTCCAATTTCTTCCGCACGCGTGAAACCGAAATAATTATTAAAACATCAAAGAAAAATAAAGTAAAAATAATAACGCGGGAAAGAGACACAAAATACGAGAATATTCGCAATCACTCACTCAAATTTTCACTCGTACGACCGGGATACTACACACTCTCACATTCTATAACGAGCCCGTATTTTCTAACCGTGAAACTACTCACGGAAAGAAACAAAAATAAATATCAAAATCGTTTATGAAATAGAATAAAAATGAATGATCAAGAAATTACCGAATACCCGCTAGTCGGTGACTCGGCCGGACTATCTATTTTACGAACCGCGATATTTTATTCCCGGTCTTCCGTACACACAATTTATACACTCTCATATCCCACACTTATTCACGAAAACCCTCATATTCTTGCACAAATAATTATAGACGGAAATAAATTCAATTACACGAAATATTTGAGATTTCCGGATTCAACCACGACACAATTATTGCCCGCAATATATATCGCAAGCTACCTCGGAATCGCTGCGAACACGTGGCAATAATTAAGAAAAATTTCTTTTCAAGGCGAGAGGCGAAGCCGCCGCCGTGATCGAACGTTAATACTTTTGCCGGGATCTAAACACTTTTACAATATTCTTTGATGTAGAATTATTGAAGGAAAACCATTAACAAAGTCGGGATAAAACCCACTGGCCAACTCGGAAAGCGAGAAGGAGAGAAATTCGCTAATAATTACCGTTTAATTTTATATGTCCGTTCCGCTCAATGCTCACCGAAAATCTGACGAAATCGAGAGTCACACACGGCACTCTTACCCCCTTTTCCTTCTTTCTCTCGAATATTCGCGAAAATGTGCGACAGGCGCGTGACAAGTTGATTAATTGCGGGCGTTAGACGGGATCCTGAATTTATAACGGGAAACATTATTTAATTATCCTCAGCATTAAACAACCCCTAGCCCAAATAATAAGTTCGCGACAACGTATAATAAAGAGAGAAAGATATAAGAAAGATTGTAATAAAAATCCAATGGGAATATCTTCGATTATTACAACTAGGGTTCGACGTCACCAAAAATTGCGACTCCCCTGAAGTAACGACGAGAAAGCGACGATGACCAATAGCGTCGTCCAATGATGATAACGTTCTCAAAGATTCCCGAAAATTCCCAAAGTCGATTTAAAGTGTGAGTGAATGTGTGTGTCGGTATTTCGTAGGTGTCCAACGCGTACGAGCCTCGCTCGAAGTACGCCGATGTTAAAATTCGAAATCTGAACTATCTCCCTCTCGCTCCGACTCCTTTGCCGATGTTGTTGACGCTCTTTACGCTACAGTTTTCTCCTTGTTCCTCCAACAATTCTCGCGAGGCCAATGAAAACAAAATAAATGTTCCGGAATGCAATTAATAATTTATCCTTAAATAAAAATCAACCCTTTCGCCTTAGATAGGTCTTACGAGGCTGTATCGTGGCTGGAGCATCGAACGGGAGAAGCTAAAGTCAGCTGTTTATAAAAAATTATCGTCACAATATATATGTGTATATATATATATATATATATATATATATATCCATTCAAAGGTTTTGAATTTTTCTTTGATACGGTTGCTGCACCTCCCCCTGTTCTATTTAACGATACTCGAACATCGGCATTGGCCCACTTGTCATGAAATATTCGCAGTGTGACGAAATCGTATGTTGGGACAATCGTACGATGGTTCCTTGAAGGAATTTCCAATTCGTACAGTAAGATTGATATAACACATCGCGAGGATATGCACCCTCGGTCTGTATAATATAGAAGGATTCTGATGGCTCGATTGATCGGTTGAACCAGGAAAGAAAGCGAGAGACACGGCCTAGATTCTGCATGTGTAAGCGGGGGGGGGGGGGGGGGGGGAATATGGCAACGATGGTTGGTGACACAGGTGGCTGAGAGAGCAAAGCACCCTGGTATACGTTCGCTCACTCGGTCCGTTGCTCTCGAACCGATTTGGAGTGACCACACCGGGTTGAAGAGCGTCACTGCTGGTGCTCCGGGAATTCTATCGTGCGGTCGCATTCCCGGCTTCCTATATGACCAGAGTCCTCTCGGTTCTCGCGTACCTAAATCAATTAAATATCTCGAAGTGCCGGAGTTCCAGCGTTCGGAAGAACAGAGAGAGAGAGAGAGAGAGAGAAAGAGAGAGAGAGAGAGAGAGAGAGAGAGAGAGAGAGAGAGAGAGAGAGGAGGGAGGGAGGGGGAAAGATGAGTAACAGAAAGGGGCGAAACGAGATAGAAATGGAGAAAGACAGAGCGAACAAGTTCATTCAACCATGACTGCAATGGTGGAACTTTCATTCGCATAGTTTTATTGCAACGAAAGTGAAGGGATGATGCGTGAATTAAGTTCAGTTTTACTCTGACACCGTGCCAGGACGATGTCGAGATATATATATAGGGGAACATGGGGCAAAATGAACATTTAAGGATTCAAGGCAGATTTATCGATGAGCACACGGTCTTTCAACTTTATTTGAGTCCCAAAATCGATTCCCGTTCTTTGTTTTTCGAATTTTGCAAAAAAAGTTTTTCGGAGCAAAATGAACACAGCCTCTGAGAGGCATAAAAAATTAAAAAAAGACATTTTTCGCAATACAGACATTGGAAGCGACTGCTTCCGAATGGAATGCGAGCTCTGTAATATGAGCAAAGAAATGGGACCCCGTTGGCCCCATTTCTTGGATGTACAAGAGGAAAAAATGGGGTGAAGTCTCAGATCGCTTCTGGACCAATTTTTTGTGGCATGCAAAAAATGAACTTTAAGTTCACTGCGCCGATAAATAAATGATGTTTGGACTATATATAGTTAATAAAATAGATTCCCGTTCTCTGTTTCTCGAATTTAGAAAAAAAAGATTTTTGGGGCAAAATGAACACAGCCTCTGAGAGGCATCAAGAACACCTCCATTATGCATCATGTCAATGCACTGTACTAACTTGTCCATTTTGAAATTAACAGTAAACTACATCTCACGTATTTCCGGCTTGTCAATGTAATTATCTTTTAATTTAGCATTATTCTTTCCGTCGATATGGTATTTTTTTCCTCGATAGCTTTATTTATAGAAATTTCTGTTCTGGCCACTCTGGGAGAAACTCGTTGAAGACTTTGCTGAACAAAACCTGAAAGATATCAAAGAAAAATAACGGGACGAACATGACAGGAAGATCGAGAAGCCCAAAACCGTTTACTCGCTCAACGAGAACTTTTATAGTCAAATTCTCTATCCTTCGCACAAGCAAAATTATTCCTATGAAGTTACCCTCAACCCGTTGTAAAAGTTTTGCCCTCCTTCATAAAATTTTTAAATGTGTGAGACCGCAAAAACCAGGTTGAGAAGCGACAATGCACCTCGGTAAGGGATAATTTCCGTTACCGTCGAAAAATTCAACAAGATACATTGAAGAAAAATTGGTTTTTAGAAAAAAAAAATCATAATCGCTGGGTGCGGTCTCTAATAATTTTTTTATTAGGCTGAAAATTTGGAAGAATTAGTTTTTTAAGAAATCCTAGCATATAATCTTCGATACACAAAAATTTACTTTTTAATATCTCGATTTTTATCCGAAATTGTAAAAAAAATATCTGAATGTCATTGGAGGCATCTCTAAACGTTTTTTTGGAAGATTCAAATTTTGGGAGAATTACTTTCCCATGAATAGCTAACATATTAACCTGCCATACAAAGAGAATTATTTTTTTATATCAAGCTGTTTACGAGAAATAAAAAAAATAAATTTAGAAAAGCTGCTGGGGCGACCTCTAAAATTTTTTCTTCGAAGCTCAAATTTTGAGAGAATCTACTCTGTACTGAGTGCTAACTATTTATGTTGTGACACCGAAAAATCGATATTTTTATATCATAATTTTGCACTAAAATTGAAAAAAAAAAATTTAAGTTGTTGGCGCGACCTCTAAAAAATTTTTTAGAAGGCCCAAATTTTGGCAGAATTACTTTTTCATGAAGTATTGACACAATCATTTGCGACTTTGAGAAAAAAAATTCGATTTTTTTTAATCACCGTAGTACTGTTATCATTTTGATTCCCTCACCAATTCTTCGCGTTTCTATTAATTTTTTACTCTTATTCGGAATGGAGTAAATTTTATTCCAATATTTGAAAAAGATGGCGGAGTACTAAAGATTTCGGCTTTATCAAAAGTTTTCGTCTCCTATTTCATGGTGTATAAAGTTTTTTAATGCAAAAATATTCAAATATTACCAAAACATCAAAAGTATTCGAATTTAAAAGCGTAATATAGTCAAAAATTATCGAGTTTCAAATTAAATTTCGCCATAACGGCTCAGACTTGAAAGCAAGAAATTGAATCAGAAAAAAAATTGCCTTATTTTTAAGTTTTCTCAGTATTACTTTCCTTCTGTAAATTAAAAAATTTCAAAGTCTTTTGTCAAAACATTTTTTGACGAGAACTGACACGATGGTTCGAGTATACAAGAGAAAAACGGATCGACAGTCTTGGGATGAAGAAGCTATGGAAAATGCTGTCCGAGCCGTCGTCAAAAATAGAAATGGGATACAAGTGCGCTTCAGAATCCTTTAACGTTCCACGGTGTGCTTTAAGGTAGTTCTGTAGTTTTGTTCAAATCTTAGTCATTTTGTAGGCGATGCCTGTACCTAACACGTGAATGGATAGCACTTTGTTCACATTTTTTATTATGGACGCTAAACGGATCTTAAGATTTTGAAATAAAACCACTCGTGTATGCAGTATTATTGTAAGATTAATTTAAAAAAAAATGTCAATTTTTGACCGTTTAGTTTCGGAGATATCGACTGATGAACTATATTAATTTTACTTGACGCGGAACGGAGACATAACCAGCTGTGACGAAATGGCAACAGTGTACGGGTGCGGCGAACTGACAGGCGCGCGGTTGAGTCCGGGAATTTGAACCGTATTTTTTTTCTGGGATTAAACGAACACAGTGTTCGTTTTGCCCCATGTTTATATGCAATTCCGAATTTAATGTGTCCACTTTACCCCATGTGTCCATTTTGCCTCAAAACGCACCAATTAAGGCTGTTTAGGGTGAAAATGTAGTTTGGACTCGAAAAAATTTTTTTATGAATTTCAAAAATTTTCAGATTCGAGCCGTGTTCATTTTGCCCCGGAATTCAACTTCATGGGGCAAAACGAACACGGTACTCGTTCTGCCCCATGTGTTCATTTTGCCCCATGTTCCCCTATATATATATATATATATCACTAAATAAATGTGATTAAAAAACGGAGTAAAAACACAACATTTTCTTGGAAGATAGTGCAAAAAGACGCTAATGCAATAAAGATTTATTCAATGTATTATGACTACATTTTCTGATTTCTTCCATGACACGATTCAACTCTTTGTTAGCCTCGTCTACAGCTCTCTTATCGCAATCCAAAAATTGTTTCGTATTTAACGCTCGTAATTCGGCCTCGCGTTTCACCAATATTTGGAATTTCTTCAAAAGGGCATCTGCCTTGGTGCCTAGCTCGGCGATACCTGTGCGAAAGCATTCGAGACGATTTTCACTCGCCATGCAGTTCTCGATGACGCTCTGTGCCTCGAGTTTGAATTGCTTCGCCTCAGTGTGAATAATCGCTCTGTCAGGACGCAACTTCTCTAGGGCATCGTTGTGTTTGCTGTAACACTCGAGCATTGCATTCTTCATTTTAACTTGTATACCTTGGAGCTCCGCTTCCTTTCGTCGCACGCACGCTTCCGCTTCTTCACTCTGACGCGACAATTCACCCAATTTTTCTTGGATCATTGCAAAAGTTGCACCCATCTGTGATCGATAAAAGCACGCATCACTTCGTGAACAATACGCAAATTAACACTTTTTCTCTCTTTATTTTAATTAATTTTTGCAATTTTTTTAACCTCAATTGAATTTCGACGATATATTTGACATTTTGACGAAGCGTCAAAAGTTAAGTCATACATGTAGGTACAAAATTGCACAAATTTGTCGTTGCTGATACTTATCTGTGTGCAAGAATGCATATGTGCGAAATTTTATACCTTGGCAGCAGCTTGCTCCTGAAGATCGCTCACCATGTCTCCGACCTCTGATTCCACGGTTTGAGTAATGACCTCGGTAGCTCTGACCAACACACGATTGGCCTCTTCGATCAATCCCTCAAGCGTCAAGCTCTCACCGTTATCCTCGCTCGACGTGCTCGCCCCCATATCCCTTACTCGGTTCTCTCAACCTTTGTGCATCCAACCAGCATCATCTTTTTTATCCTTCTTCACCCCCGATACGATTTTTCCTATATTTTTTATGGTTATGACAAATATTGGTTACCCCTCCGAGTGAACAAAAGACTTTCGGTTACGTTTGCACTCGGAAAAAACAAAAAACAATGGCAATATTGCAACGTCATAGTCGCAATGATTCATTTGTGCCTAACCTTGCGAATCGTGTACTAAAGTTTCATTTTCAAGCTTCAAAAGCTTAAGGTTTAAAGTTCATTCGGCAAAAGGGCACCTTTACAAACCTACCAAAGAAAAGCCTACCCGTAAGAATCTCTACCGTTCGACGATCTCTATCAAAGAAATGTCAACCAACAAAAAACACTATCAAAGCTTAAAACTACCAAGATTTGTTCACTATCATGGTCATACTCTACCAATGAAGAATTACTAGCGTAATATAACTATATATTACACTGTATATAGGTATATACGCTAGTAATTCTTCGTTGGTAGAGTATGACCATGGTGGTACCAACAAATCTTGGTAGGTTTAGGCTTGGATAGTGTTTTTTTTGTTGGTTGACATTTCTTTGGTAGAGATCGAGCGGTAGAGATTCTTACGGGTAGGCTTTTTTTTTGGTAGGGTTGTAAAGGTGCCGGAAAAAGCATACCGTTTTTTCGCGATTAATTTTTTTCCAGTACGAATAAGCTTTTTTTTATAATGAAAATCGCACTGTAATTCTCTTTTGGTAATGATCGATCTTAATGCCGAGATATTTCATTCCAACACTTTTGTGCTACAACGTGATGTTCATCAATGAAAAGAAATCGCCGTCATTACGTTCGTTTGTCTCATTACACGCTTTGTGCGGCGTTACTGATCGTCGTGTATTCCAAGTGTTCCGAGTATGAAGAATCGGTAAATCGGTACGAAACTCGTTACGAGGCGTAAACAGAGATTTCTCAAAAGAATTGAATAAAAACCCGATATACCAGGGCTTACATCGCTTTTGCGCTTTTTGTGCCTAAAAATTGTAACGAATTCAATAACAATGATAGCAATAAGAATAATAATGACAAACCGATCGTTAAATCTATGGCCTAACGAGCTTCCACAAATAAAAGGTAACTCATGAAAAAGACTCGAACGAGAAGAAAAGCATTCATTGAAGAATGTCCATTAGCCAAGGGCACGATCCGGTGTCGAGTTCACTGTTATAACTGGGCTGTCACAAGGAGACAGCCCAGTACTATGAGCCACACCTCACGGACCAGTATTCAAAGGCTCTTTATATTCTTACCCTCTTTCATCTTTTTTCCGAATTATTCATTTGACTTTCCAAAGTTTCAATCGCTCCAATTCTTCGTCGAATGTCAACTGATTGTCGAGCTTGTCTCATCATTACAAGTTTCATTGTGTCTGATAAATGTAGAATATTTCTTGTGAACAGAGTTTATCAATATATCTCATTATTTCAACGTTAAAATAGCTTTTGACGTAAGGAGTTGGAAGTCAGTTCAATGGAAATTTTACGCAGTAATTTTAACTTTTATTTCGATATCAGTTTCTTTTGCTTCCTCATTCAGAATTCTCTTTAATTTTCATTACCTCGAAAGATTTCTTCGTTCGATCCGAAAGCTTTTCAAGTTCTTCATTGACTTCATTTCGAGCGTCCGAGTGACATAATATCAGTGTTCGTACTTCTGATTCGAATGATTGTTTATTGTTAAAAATAAGATCCAAAGTCTCGTCAATTTTGTTGACTCTGTTGAGCATTCGATTGATTTCAATATTTGTTGGAAAATCACGATGACTTTTAGTACGAAAATAATTTTGTACAAATGTCTTCATGCTATCGTGCAATAATTTCGCTTTTTCTAAACTGTCCTCGAGGCCGTTTCTCCTTATCTCCATCTTCATAACCATTTTTTCATTGCATCGTTTGATATTCGTTACAAATGAATCGTGGATGATTTTCGTTCGAAGTCTGTGATTGTCCATGCATTTCTGTTTCGTTGATTCGTCAACGCTTTTCAATCCTTTAACCAGCTCGAGCATTTCTTTTTCCGAACGGTCCAGTCTTTTAACCATGAAATGATGACTTTTTCTCACTGTCTTGTTCAGTTGGTATATAACTCGCGAGAAAACATTGTCCAGCTTGAAACTCTTTGTCTCAAGCATTAGTGCGGTTTTTCCCAATTGTTCGTTGATTGATCTCATCGCAGAATTCTTATCGTTGCATTTTTCAGATTGAAAACGTATTCCCGTAAAATTGAAAATCTAGAAATAAAGGTGAGCGACTTAAATTAATCCAATTGTTTTAATTTAGGGCAATGTTTTTTTAAGGCTAAATAATTGTCTCACTCGAAAGCAATGAATCAATGGTATGGTTTTTTTACATCCTTCCATCATCACGATTCGGAAGAAACCTCTCTGGCAGTAGATACAAATTACTACGAACTAGTTGATCCGGCAAAAAAAATCATTACGAGGCGAAAATGGTGAGGAGCGATGATGAATACGAACAAATTCTTTCAATTTATGATAAGTGAACTGAGCCACTTGGAAGTTTCATAGTCTTTGCGATTCATCTGTCTCTTGACTGTCAATAGTCATTAATTGTAAAATCCAATGGATAAAATTTCATGGAAAGTATGAAAAAAGTTTCGTCATTATCGGGTTTTAGGAGAAAAAAAATATTGACCTTTATCGAATTGTATGTGCGTATCAAAGTTGACAACGGTGACCGAATCATCGGTGATTCGGTGTAACGCGCATGGAATCACAAGTTAATCCAGTCAAATGGGATCTTGTATTGGTAAGGACGAGCTGGGCGACAGCATACCGAGAAATGCTGCGATTGATTGCTCAAATTTGGCCGAATCCAATAAACCGATAATTTGTCTAATCGGTGGTCCTGGGGCGGGCAAGACGACTCTTGGCAAACGTTTAGCCGCCAAATACGGACTAATGCCTATTATAGTATCAGAACTAATGCGAAGCGAAGCGAACTCCGGTACGGAGAGGGGAAGTATTATTAAAAAAATAATGCAGGAAGGTCGAAATTTACCGGTAGACGTGACAATACAAAAAATTGAAGAAAAAATTGTAAGCACCCCATCGTCTCCGGGTTATGTGATTATTGGTTTTCCAAGGAACAAAGAGCAGATCAAACTCTTTACTAAAGAAGTACGACAACCGGATTTGTGTATTTATTTGTGGGCCCGAAGGCAAGTTCTTGAGGAAAGAATGAGATCGCGAGCTATATCGAGGGAACGCTTTGACGATGCCGAAATGACGATAGCCGAGAGAATAAAAACATTTTTCAATGCGGTTGGTGGAGTGGTCGGTATATTGAAGAAAATCACAACGAACATCGATGCGGAAAAGAGCGAGGACGAGGTATTTGGGCTTGGTTGTACTACGGTGGATGCACTCATGGCAAAACTTAAACCATAATCCTTAACTTCCTTGCGGTCAAATCGAATTAACAGATCGAACATTAAAAATGTCATTTTTGATAAACCTTGTATTTATGTGTTAATCAATGATCGTATATAATTTGCTATCAAAATAATTTACGATATTATTTATTTGAATTATTTTCATTTGCTGTTTGTGGAAAAAAAATCGTTGACTATCTTTGAACAAAAGCGGATCGAAGGAATATGTTTATTTGGTTTTGTATCGTTCAAAAGGTGACTGATATTTTTTTTTGCATTGTTATTTGAGCCTGTGCATATTATACAGCTTTTGTTGGGTATAATCGTCAAATGACTACGAGCAACTCTATTTCGCGTAAGAAATAGGCGTGCACAGCATTCTCTTCGGATGTTGGAATAATTCAGATGGTTTCGAAGAGAATTCGGGGCAGTCACGTAACACCAGTCGGATTCGTTGCCGTACTCTTTCAGTCGTATGGAATAAAGATACATATATAGCGAAGGAGCAAGAAGTGGTCACACAAGAGACGAGAGAAAAAGGCGTAAGCTCAATATTTCAAATACGGCGTAGACCACAGACTGACTCTACGACCTTTTGGTGTTCCATTGCGTCGGAATTTCCCATGGGGACAAAAGTTCTCCGGTCATACGGTGTGTGCTACATTGTTCGAAAAGAATTTGACATCGTATTTGACTCTCGATTTCATAAAGTCTTTGATGAAACTTTTTCATCGTGATATGAACTATTTAGTATTTCATCCTATCCCACATGCATTGTGACAAAAAGCGTTATTTTCTTTTTTTTTTGCATCAAATTGACTAAAGTTCGTTATCATTGACAACTTGTAAACTACCACTTTATTCTTCGTTCTTAAAGTTACAAGAGGTTTTTCCGCTGGCGAAGATAAAATATAAGAAATACGAGTATAAAATAAGAATTCATGAAATCGTTATATTAAACGACACGAACGAAGGAAGAATTGAATTTTCTGCCGTTACATTGGTTGTGACGTGCAGCTCGGGAATTCAACGCCACGTTTAATTCCCTACTCGTGCGATCCTGACGTTGGGAAAAAGAATTCTTATAAGAAGGTATAGATTTGGTTTGAGACGAATCTGTCCCTCTATCTTGCTTTCTCTCTTTTTAGTCCAAACCGCGAGGGTATTCCAGTTCTTGACAATATAACTCGGGGGATCCTCAGAATCGAACAACTAAGGGATGACTCTTCCATCTTTCCTCGTGCGTTTCTATTGCTATATCCATATATATATATATATATATATATATATATATATATATATATATATATATTCCTTGTATACACATAGATCTACCAGAATTATTCTACGATCTCGAATAACTTGTAAAACTTGCGCAATCAACCGTGGGATTGCATGTGGTCAGGCGTTACAACTGAAGACTAACCGACAGAACCAAAAGCACCTCCACCCCCGTTCTTCTTCTCTTCCTGATCGTACGAATGGGTCATCGCCCATGGCATTACAAAGGGATGAGAGTCTGAGGTCAGTTTGATGGCGGTGTGAGAACGTACGAATATCTCCTCTCCTGTTTTGCTCTTTTTTTCACTCTAATGTTCCACCGTTATTTTACTACTGATGATACATTTCTATTTCATGGCTATTAATAATGTATTCTCACCTTCATGATCATTCAATTAATTTCAACTATAATGTTTTAAAATTACGATATAACAAGCGAATTCTTTACCGCATTTCACAGAAAATAATTTTTCATGTTTCATTGCGTTACAAGATCGTAGAAATGAGGTTATTTAGAACATCACCAAAGTTCTTTTACCAATGATATATGTAAAATGTTCGCGAGCGAAAGTTTTACAGTCAAACAACCATACATAGTATGCGACTCAACACATTTGTTTTCTTCTATCTTAGCATGTTTTCTTATATATGAAATTGTAATCGCATAAACATGCATGCGAATAAATACTTGTGATATTGATTATTGTGCGGTTTTTATTATCTTTTCAAATCGATGATCAAGTCTTCTCTATAGGATATTGCACAATTGTTCTTCCTACGATTTCTTCTGTAATCCCATCCATTCTCGTCAACTCGTCTCGCGCCCTCTCTCTCCCCCTCCCTATCTATCACATACTTTCTCTTCTCCTTCTTCTTTCTTATTCCCTATCCGCAGTGATGTACTATGTACTGCATTACAAGAAGCAATATTTTCAAGTTTGCTAACCCCCGCCGGCGAACATATATATCCCCTATAAAGTACGGTTTACGACTTACAATTTCAACTTTGTAAAAATGCAAGCCCTGTCTCCTCTCTCTCTCTCTCTCTCTCTCTCTCTCTCTCGCTCTCGTTCCCTTTATCTATAGACAGCGCTATATATATATATGTATATCTTTTTTCTTCGCAATAGAGTCTTTTCTATTTTTCATAACTATGAGCAACATCTTGCAACATTTCTGGTCTCGCGGCGTCTTCCTTCAGCCCTTAAAAGTGACTATTCGCCTCAATGGGCACTGTACGTCGTGACATAGACGACAAAGGCTCCGACGCTGCATTCTTTGCGTGAAAACTTTCGGACAAGACGAGGAGTCCTTGCAATTATACGTCCTGGAGATATCAACCATTCTGGCCGAAAAGCACTTTAAAAGAAACACACACGCACCTGCTATTCTTTCCCGTGTATAGTCACTTTGCCCCACACACTCTCCTACATGTATTCAGTATGTATGGAAAACTTTTATATTCACGATCTTCTCTTCCAGGTTGGATTTTTATTGCTCTGTAACTGTGATGCCGTAGTAATTTGTAAAATAATTTTCACTCCGGGTACAATTAAAAATAATATTTGTTCATTTCGCTTTTTTTTATCATTTCTCTTTTGTCCAATATCAATGGTTCCATCCATCGTTTGAGGGCTTTCGTTGGGCGTTTTATATTTTTCATCCAAAATGGGCTTCATTTTTTACACGCACACGCTGATGTGGTGATACTGGTCATAGTGACTGGGGTATATAACGAAACTCAACCGGTAGGTATAATACACTTTTTAGAGCCTAACGACTTTTAAATATTTCCGGTCGCTTTTATGACGAATCGGGTCGGGCTCATATGCACTGTCATACGAATACATGCATACACAATCGCATATACAAAATCGTTGAGTTAAGCGCTTTAGTTTCGTTAAATTCAACGATGAGAGTACATGACGCGTAGTATTATATGACCGAGCAAATAAACTAACGACGAGGATACATTTTTTTTTACTTACGCGCGTTCAAACGATTATCCCCATCGATTTTGACGGATTCAACTTTGTATTGATTGCACACTGATGTATAAATGTGTAGTGTAGGCCATGCAATACAACAAGGAATCAAGGACATTTTCTCAAGGTGAACAGAGGATTGATCCACAAAAGCTTCAACCATCTTCACGCATATGTATAGCGCTTTTTCGACGTACTTCAAGCATTGCCCCGCGTATATGCGGCTTGAAAAATGTCAAGTAACGCACGCTCACATAAAAAGTGACGCCAAAATCATTATATGTGTATATGATTGTAGTCTTTATACATTTATATATATGTATGTATGTATATATATATATATATATTGTGACGGAAAATTCCAACGCCACAAAAGCTCTAACTCTCTCACTCGTATATTGTTTGATTCTTTAATTATTTTTATTTGGGCGCCAGCCGCTGAAGCGACACAAGACGAGAGAGAGAGAGAAAAGAACAGTTGACCGGCTTTGCAACAGCGGAATGGGCGAGGTCAAGCAATAAAGAAAAATTGAGCACCCTTAATGAACAAATAGGTATTATTTATGAGTCAATATTAAGTCACCTAAGTTTTACACAATTTATCTCGTTCATACGCGCTGAACCTTATTCATTTACACAACCGGGACATTAATTTTATAAAGAGAATAACGCAATTATATCTGAAAAAAAAGAAAAAAGTGAGACGGGAAAATATTCGTGAACTCACACACTCTTCGTTCTCACTCTCGCGACCGGGATTCTGCACGCACGTACAATCTACTACGAGCCCGTAATTCTAACCGTGGAACTACTCACGAAAAGAATTTAAAAAGTTGTTTAAATAAATTGAATGACGCAATAGAGATGAAAAATATTCAATAATTTACCGAATACCCGATGATAATCGGTGACTCGGCCGGACTATTTTATTCACGAAACGCGATTATTCCTTCCCGGTCCCACTCACTCTCTGATCACCGTTTCTCTCACTCTTATTTTCTCACGAATATTCTCAAGTACAACACGGGACAAAAATTATTGACTTGGCCACGATTTACGATTTCATTACACAAAATATCGGGAGATTTCCGGACTTGGCCACGAAGCAATAACGAATAAGAATATCTTATTGCCACGAAACGAAACGAATAAGAATGTCTTATTGCCCGGATTTTTATTGTAAGCTACTTCATGATCACTTCGAACACGAAGCAATAAAAATGAGAAGAAAAGATGGGTTATAAGGCAACAGGCGAAGATGCCGCCGCGACCGAACTTATTGCGTTTACGTAATCGAACACTTTACAATTCATTACTGGATAAAGAATTGACGGGAATTTTCACTGACCGACTCGAAAGCGAGAAGGAGAGAGATATTTAATTACCGTTTTACTCGACACGTGCATCCCGCTCAACGCTCACCAAAAATCTAACGAAATCGAGAGTCACACACGGCACTCTCACCCCCCTTTTCCCTCTGTCTCTTGAATATTCGCGAAGATGTGTGACAGGCGCGTGATAAGCCAATTAATCACGGGCGTTAGACGGGACCCCGAATTTTTACCGGGAATAATTATTTAGTCATTCCTTATGTTAAACAACCCCTAGCCCGAATAATAAGTTCGTAACAATGACAAATAAAAAGGGAAAGATATAGGGAAGATACCAATAAACAATCTAACGGGATTATCTTCGATTATCGTAGCCAGGGTTCAACGTCACCTAATATTGCGACTCCCCTGAAGTATCGATGAGAAAACAACGATGACCAATAGCGTCGTCCAACGATGATAGTGTTCTCGAAGATTCCCGAAAAGTGAGTGAGTGTGTGTGTGTGTGTCGGTATCTCGTATGTGACCCACGCGTATGAGCCTCGCTCGAAGTACGCCGACGTTGAAATTCAAAATTTGAAATGTCGCCCTCTCTCTCCGACTCCTTTGCCCATGTGTCGTTATTCTTTTTTGTATGGCTTCCTCCCCGTTCCTCCAGCGATGCTCGCCATAATAATAAAAAACGTGTTCGGGACGCGATTAGTCAAATTATCAAATATAATAATCCTTTCGCTTTAGAGAGACCCTGCGAAGCTGTATCGCGGCCGGAGCGTCGAGCAAGGAGAAAGGAGAGTCAAATGTTTAAGTGACGTTAAAAAAATTTACGTCACAATATATATATATGGGTCATTCCATGTCAAATCGACCAATGGTTGGAATCGACCCCTTTCGATTTGGATGAATTCTTTTATCATAAAACGTCACCATGGTGCCAGTAGTCATCGGCTCGGTAGTTACCATTCGGTGTATATCTATATACAGCGAGCAGATGACAGCTAGCGCCATGGTGCGGTAAGGACATATCACGATTTTAGTTAGGTCAATGGCCACCAAAATGCGCTAGCTGTCAACTGCTCGCTATATATAGATATACATTGAATGGTAACTACTGACCAAATGACTACTAGCGCCATGTGCTGTAAGGACATATCACGAACTATTTTTATTCGCCTGTACCAGGGGGCTGCTAGTACATCAATAATAATAAATTCACTGACCTCTACAAGTGTAACTATCATGGAGAATGGAGACCTCTCTAGAGGTCTCTATCTTCCATGATAATTATCTAGTAGAATCAACTTTAGTTGTAGATACAAAGAGGGCAGAATGTGCCACTTCTTAACTGATTTGTTTTTCAAACTGAAACCACATAAATAAAAAAAGTAATTTCAATTATGTTATTATTTTTACATGCTTATGTCGTAAATTTAATTTTTTATTGCTCAAAATTACAAAACTAAATATTTGCTTAACTTTACTTTATTTAGAAGTCGCAAAATTTTTTTTTTTTTAATAAAATTCAACAATTCATATTTAAAAAAAAATACCCTCTTGAAAATTTCAGGATATTTTTGGATCAATTAAAGGCATTATATTAAAAAAATTGAGCCAAAAATTTAATACTGAACTTCGATTTTTATGATTTTTCAAAGTTCAAAATTCTGCTAACTCAGCATTTTTCGTAAATTTTTTTCAAAATATTTTTTTATTCACAGCCCCAAATATCCTCTTTAAAACAAACCTAAGCCCATTTTTATAACTATGGTAGTTTTTGAGATATTTAAAAAATAAACTTGAAAAATTCGAAAAATGGTGTAAATTTGAATTGCGCATAACTTTCGAAAAAAAATTTTTAATTTTTTTTATTTTGCGAGGACTTCGTTTCATGATAAAAGAAAATTCCTGACAAGAATTCATCCAAATTGAAAGGGGTCGATTCCAACCATTGGTCGATTTGACATGGAATGACCCATATATATATATATATATATATATATATATAGGTTTGCTTTTATCCTACTGTTCTGTGAGTGATTTTTGCCAATTTCATCTGCACAGACACAGTATCTATCACACACTGTTCTATCGTGAAGGATAATCCATCAACGATGTACGAGACATTCCGAGTAATCCTGATCGAGATTTTGGTACTTACCGTTTACAATTTTTTTCTCTGTTTTTCTCGCAGAGCAAACAAGTATTCAGTGAATTACAACATTCCTCGGATAGGAGGATTCCGGATAGGAGAAAATAACAGTTGAAGGTTTATCGTAAAAGTTACCAAATTTTTAAGAGCAGTTGTTTTTGATTAATTAATTCTAATTCTAAATTTCTACGTAAAAGTACCAAGATTTCTATGTAAAAATACCAATAAATTTTCAACCTTTCTATTCGCGCATGAACGTGTGTTTTTATTGGTATTTCAAATGTACCAATGCGCCAACCCGCATTGCCTTCCTATTTCTTTGAAGCAACTCGTATAAAAGAAGCCATTTTAGTAGATCCGAAACAGCCCAAGGATCTTCTTTCCAGCTTCTTCCCTTTCCTGAGAAAGAGTTGTGGTGAAAAATAATAAAAAAAAACGAGAAAAGTAGGAGAATAGCCGAGGCATGCGCTCTTTACGCCGTGCATCTCTTTCGTGACTGTTGAAAAAAGACGTGCGCGGTGCGGCGGGAGGGGGCGGGAGGTTATAATATCGTAAATCGCGATGCTTGAGCCTTACGGCTTATACATATTTATTTCCGCATAATCCAGAGCCAAGATGTTTATATTATACATGTATATGTGTTTTCATTCTTGATAAGGAAAAACGTTTTCGCATACTTTCCCGTCACATTTTTTATATATAGAGTATTCTCTCCTGAACAACATCGAGCAGTGATGGAGAGACGCCCTCTAGCTTTTATTTTTCACTAATGGCCGATTTTACTTAAGCTCAATGATATCTTCGGTCATTACACAAGCTTAAAGCAGACTTTTCATCTTTTATGACCCGAACGCCTGTTCTATCTCTCAAGCATCGAACGATAAAACTAAACCTACCGCGACGAGATCAACGCGAAACTGCTCATCTATTTTCCACGAAGTCGATAATTATTTTCCTATCAGTAAAAATAGAAAAATAAACTCATTGTCATCATTCTCTTTATTATAATTTTTTATAAATAAATAAATGTATACCGATACACGTAATCGATAACTTGCTAATATATTGTCCTTCATATTCTCTCTCACTCCATGTCGATCTAGTTGGATCAAACGGTATAGACGTTTATTCAAGGAAATTGCAAGTCTACTTTTCTCTCTCTCTCTCTCTCTCTCTCTCTCTCTCTCTCTCTCGATAAACATGTGACGATAGCGAACGGACGATTTTACAATTCGCATAATCGAATAAATAACAACGTAGGAATTGATGAGTTTGTAAATTCGCCCATTGAAGGGCACATGTCTCGTTCTCGATTCAATGCGGAAGTACGAAGTTGGAAAATGCATATGGTAAGCTCTCTGGTGTCAACTTCAGAAAGGCATTGTTTTATGGTACGCTCCAGTGACACATATTCTATCATAGAATAAGAGCAGCAGAGGGAGGGAGTGTGTGAGAGAGAGAGAGAGAGAGAGAGAGAGAGAGAGAGAGAGAGAGAACTGCATAGGGAGATGATAAAGCCCGAGAAAACGCATTATATCCTGGAAACTGCCCTAGTTTTGTCCTGGTGCTGTATGACGTAATGATAACACGAGAATGCGACGAGAGGGAACAAAGACAAATGTACGGGTGCATACAAACTGTATATTATTGTGTATAGAGTTCAGTTGATTGTTCAGTGTTTTCCGGAAATAAGAGGCCAAGATGAGAACATAAAGGGAGCAGATAACTAGATTTTTCTCTATTTGCCCATTAATGTAAAACGCTGCTGAATATGTTTTATTTCGATTTCGAGACACGGATTCGCATTGAATTTCTCTCTGTATCGATTCAGTAGACCACGGGGTCACTGAGCAATATATATATATATATATAGTTTTTTTGTGTTTGAATCACTTTGGTGTACGTAGAAAGATAATAGCCGCCGAAAAGCGTGTTTCATTGCTTTTTGCAAGGATGCAGCGACATGTTTTGTGACACGTTTACGCGCATATACACGCATAACCATAGATATATATATCTACTTTTAAGAGGATAAATAGGCCACAGTAGGAAGGGCCGTTTGTGTGGTCGTGTTACGATTTTCTCTTAGCATTTTACTGCGTCTAGACCGGTCGGTCTAGTTCTTTACGGGCCACTTCCCCGGTAAATAACTGGCAGCTATCTCGCTCTTCCCCGGTAATGGGCAGCGCAGAGGTAGAGGATCTCTCTTTCTTTCTCTCTCTCTCTCTCTCTCTCTCTCTCTCACTTCGTTTACCACTGCGCGTTCCTACGGGAGAGGCTTGAACGGAATTTCTCTCAAATTAAATGGGAAAGAATGACCCTCTTCCTACTCCAGCCGGTTCTTTCTCTCGCGACGCGAAATTTTATCCGCCATTTGAATTTTTGCGATGCAAAAAAGCCAGTACTTCAGCGCATTATTCTCCGGTACTCTACTTTTTTTCTTCCGTAGTATAGTATAAGCTATTTCGAAGAGAGTGAAAAAAGAAACGACACTTTTTCGCACGATACGAAATTCCTTCACCCGAGACTGCGGAGTTGTATTTGCTCACAAACTTACAACACAACTCATCCCCCAAAAGTGTTTCGCTAAAGGGCAATCTGACTGCGACGATATAGCAACCCGTCGCATTCATTTTTCGTAAGCGTTCATTGTCCCTCCTGCGTTTTACTCGGATCTATCTCTGACTATCCATATCCCTCTTTCTCTTTGCCCCCGTCCCCTCGCCCTCCCTCCCTATCTTGTTTACCCTAACGCATCGTAGACTATTCAATAAAAATCGAAAGAAAAAAACCACACGCAATTCATACCTGCGGACGTGCTTTGCGTATACGATTTATTTCTCTTTTTCCAAGAAAATGCGTGAAAACATTTTTAATACTTTGTACGTGATCTGGTTATGATGATCGAAATCCGTTTATTCCCTTTCGAGAGATCTGTGAATCCCAGCCAAAATTTCTTGTAATGCAAGGACCGTGAAGTATTCGCTGATAATAATTCTAACAATAAGATTTATCACAAACGAAAATGCTTTATAAACCAATCTTTAAACCCAACTGTTTTACTTATGGTTTTCGTTACTGTTTTTACTCAACAAAAATAAATTTCTGCCGCGATTTTTGGTGACGGAAAAATGTGTGTCTCTCGTTATTTTATTGACGTTGTACTACTACGACATACGGTATTCTTACTTGACGAGAACGAAAAAGGCCCGTTTTAACTTAATTTTTTCAATTCTCTTTTGTGTTTCAGGTAAGTTTCAAACCATACTTGTCTGTGTACAAAAGCTCTGGAACGTATTTCCCAGCCACACGGTAGGTGACCACCTATCATTTTGAATAAACTATTGAAACTTGCTTTATTTTACACGAGCTATACACATGTATTCGCTGGAACGTCACGTTTCAACGTAATATCTCATAAAGTGAATACAATGAAATAGAAAAAAAGGAAAAGCAAAAAAGAAAAAATCGTTGGAAATCCCCAAACTTACACATATCCGCCCGAGGAAATGCCTCGAGAACACGGAATCGTGAAAGTTTGCGACATCCATTTCGAAGAATTCTCCGGTAACACCACACCAAAGCGGTTGGGGAATTCTCCGTGAAAAGTTTCTCGACGATTTTCGAATTATATGATATTCTCTCATCGAGATGTCTTTCCTATATCGTTTTATTGATACACACGCTTTGGCGAACTAACACCAGGAATAACACGTGTTTGAGGATACTTGAACCAATTAAAGCATCTACAATAAAGTATAATAAATTGTAATAATATTTTATTACAAAAGATTTTTTCAGTTGATGAAATTCTTAAGTTTTTATTTATATAACTATGAACGCATGTTTTAATTTCGCAATTTCACGCATATGACAATGAAAACATTCTTATAAACGGTCACGAAGGATCTTCAATCAGATTTGGTTTAAAAAAAAGTTACGATAAATCTTGCAACACGAAAGAATTCACAAATTGTTCGATTTCTTAACCACTCATATCAATATACAATACGATTTTCCTTCGAGACGATGTCAACCTTGTGATTTGACGATGATAAAATGTTTTACTGTAAAAAAAGTTGAGACAAGTACATTTATTTCCCTTAATTAGTAGTTCCGGTACTAAAGCGTCTTCTCATCACAAAATCCCCACAAAAAGTTATAAAAGAGATCACCTCCAGAAAAAACCAACCTTGCAAAAATTCTGTCAATCACATCAAATCTCTCAAAAAATTATAGGAGAACCCCATAAAAATGTTCTCAATAAATTAGAAACTCACAAAAAGTTACAAGAGAGCCTCACAAAAATTTACCAATCAAATCATAATCTCACAAAAGACCCGACCAACCCGACCAACTTCAAAACCCGACCAACAATTAAGTTTCAACTTCGCAAAAAGTCATTACATAAATTACAACTATAAAAGCATTAAGAGTCAAATATTTTAAAACCTATTACCTCGACTAAAAAATCGTTGAATTGATTGAAAGTACAGTTGTTCTACAACAAGAATAAGAATAAAAAATAAGTATGAAAAAAAATTCCGATACAAAAAAAATTCCAAACAAAAAAAAATAAATTGAAAAAAAAAAAAAAATCAGCCGAAGTACTTGGCGAGTTTTTTTGCTTAATTCACATATTGTATCACTCATGGTCACGAACTCGCCAAGTACTTCGGCCGATTTTTATTTTTATTTTTTTTTCAATTTAATTTTTTTCGTTTGGATTTTTTTTGTATCGGAATTTTTTTTCATACTTATTTTTTATTCTTATTCTTATTGTAGAACAACTGTGCTGTAGAACAACTGTACATTCAATTAATAGAAAGATTTTTTTATCAGAGGTTAATAGATTTTTAAGTATTTGACTATTAATGCTTTTATAGTTTTCATTTATTTAATGACTTTTTGTGAAGTTTAAACTTAATTTTTGGTCGGATTTGAATTTGTATCTTTTGTGAGATTATGATTTGATTGGTAAATTTTTGTGAGGCTCTAATTTATTACAAGGTTGGTTTTTTCTGGAGGTAATCTCTTTTATAACTTTTTGTAGGGGTTTTGTGATGAGAAGACAATTTATTACCGGAACTACTATTTGGAAGGAGTAAATGTACTTGTCTCACTTTTTTTTTTATAGCATTTATTTTGTTTTTTTGCGGGGATTTGTTGACTTTTTGTATGGAATTCATAGCTTGTTAATTAAACATATCAATATTGTGTACGTACTCGGGTGATGCAAAATAATCAGCATGTTTTTCGGTGTTGCAGCAATATATGGTAATATTTGATCAAAAAGTAATTTTCTGAAGAATTGTTTGTTTAATAAAAATTTTAAAGAGCGTTCAATCCATTTTCTGTCCAATTTAGGCTAAAAATGAATACATAATCAAATTTTGAGCCACTGCATCGCGACTATTTCGGGACTAAAAATGCATTGTGAAATATTTCTCTGAGAACTGTTCAAATGAATTTAAACTTCGTAATTAACCGTCAAAACTTATAAAATTATTAGATTACTTAAAACGTACAGTCGTCCTGAGAAGATACGACACATAAAAGAATCATGAACGAATAAGAACTCCATTTTTTTTTAATTTGTAAAAAAAAATTGTTCAAAAAATATTACACCGAAATATACATACCATCAGGGATAAAATGTACTGAAAGTTTTCAATTTGAATAAAAAATCTCAATAAAATAAAATGTTCGGAGCAAAAGAAAGTATATGAAGTAAACGTCGAGTTGAAAAGAAATCGTTTGGAAAAAACAATTATATATCGTGGGCAATTGGTAAAAAAAAAAAAAATGTTAAGGAGTTTCGGTACATGTGGCAAAATGTAACCATTTACTTCAAATTTACACGGTATATTCTTTGACATATACTGAATGTATCGTCCAAATTTTAAATCGATCGTCTACACCGTTTTTGTGAAATTAAATATCAAAAAACACTTTTTAACATGGTGAGATGCCTACGATCATTGGTGAACGACAGTTTTACGAATGGAATACTGAGAAAAAATGTCAAAAACTAATTGAAAAACTGCCAAACCACTAAGTATACTATTGCAATTCCGGTATCTAAAAATTAAATAATTCGTCTACATGGTTTATTAATTATTCATTTATTCATCAACGAAAACGGTGAGTTTTCCCCCCATCGTCCGAACGAATAGGCTTTTGTTATTTGTTTTCGACGAAATATTGCTATGTAAAGTTGGCGCTTTGCTTGAAAACAATAGAATTGTACCGAAATCCCTTAAAGACATATGATATTCTGTTTTTCAAATTAAATATCTTTAGCTCAAAATAGTTTCGCATCACTTGATTCCGTTTTGGGTTTGTTTCATTCTGATCGTTATTTGTTTTTTTTTTTTTCATTTCAAAACCTTAAGTGCATTTTATTTCTATTGGAATATTTTTTCAATACTTAATCTCCATTTCAACTTGCGAAACAAATAAATTTATGCTAACAAAGTTACGACTAAAAAAATTTGGATGGAAACAAAAGTTTCGACCGAAGCACATCGCCAGGTTATGGTAACATTTATCAATTATGCATAGTACATTGTATACATTCAGCAATAAAAAATGAGCGAACTACGTTAAGCCAATTTTTTTTTCCAATAAAAATTATTTTTACTTAAAGCCATGTAAAATACCGACTGAGTTCCCATGAGTGCAAGAGATTTAGCTGTTTGCACGTTTTTAATTTTACTTCTAAAAAAAATATATTTAGAAAAATATAAAACCCTCTCAGTTTCTGCCTTCTCAGTATGAAATTGTATAGGAAGGTTTAAGATTTGTTGCTGCTAGAATCAGAAAGACTTCTGCTGGTCAAAGCTTCGTGTTTGTCTCTTGAGGGAGCTGAGAATGAGCTGCCGATGCCTCTGTGCACGGTCTTTTATACCCGAGAAAGTCCTTTGTTCTCGCGTTGGCGGACGCGGATTGGCCCTTAAAATAATCTCGAAGAATTGCTCCATTTGTAAATTTTCTCATTGGAGCTTCACGTTGGCCTTGTAATCTGATTGGCTCAGCGCATGGCGTGTTCACAATGCGCATGCGCGAGAATTATTATTTTCGTAATTTTTCACCACTTTATAAAATTTTATCTTTTCTTACTCTTTTTCGAATTTTAATAATCGATTATTTACATTGGTAACAATGACAAAAGTATTTTTCAAGATTTAATAACAATTAAACAATAATTGAAAACGCATGTCTGATTTGTTGATTTCCTAGGGCGATCGCCACGCGCATGCGCAGAAATCATCAGATGTTTTAATTTCATATTTTCGCCTTGTTTCTCTAATAATTTTATCGTCCACATGTCTCATTTATTCCCATGTTTTTTTTTCGATATTTTACGCGTCATATTATTCATAATAATGTCTTTTTTATCATTAATTATCGAAACGTATTTGAAGTCACGTACGCAAAATTTTAGTTTGAATTTTTTCTCGCAAGGAGGCGACGTGACCATCTTGTAAGTGCCGCTCTCTCTGTCCGTGCGATAGTATTCAAGATGGCCGCCGACGTAAACAGACGCGCGTGCCATAAGTGTTATTCTTTTATAAAATGTTGGAAAAGTGGTGAAAAACTCGTGGATGAGGTAGTTTCGTTTCAATACATACATATTGAAACGACACTCATTAATTTTCTCCCGAATTCGTGACATTTTTGCCCCATAAAAGAACACTTGTGATCGCGCGTATGTTGTTTACTTTCGTCGGCGGCCATCTTGAACACTATAAAGAAAACGAAGCGACACTTACCAAATGGCAGTCCGCCGCCTAGTTAAAATAGTGTTAAAAATTGAAACTAAAAAGTGCGTATGTGACTTCGGGCACGTTTCGATAATTAATGATGAAGGAGACTATTATAATGATACGACGCGTAAAATATCGAGAAAAATCATAGAAATTGAATGAAACATGCGAGCGATAAAATTATAAGAAAAATAACTGGGGAATTGAGATTGAGAAAAAATGAATGTTTATATATGGCGCGCCGTTCTGCTATTTATTACCTAAATGTTTCAAGCTCAAATAAAAATACAATATCTGATTTAAATTGAAACCACGAGTCGTCGAGACCATTTTAATTTTGTGAAGAATAAAAATATTGGATTAATTTTATGTTATAACATAGAATTAATTCGAAATATACAGGAAAGGATACAGAAAACGTGGAATTAATTTTTTGTTGTAACATAATTCATTTCTACTATGTTATGACTAAATATTATTGCATTTTTCTTCAGCTGCATAGTCATAAAAACTGAAGGACCAAAATTTAATGAACATAATAATTCAATAAATTAATATTGTGATACGACATCACACGCATTAGCGATTCAAAAATGTATTGACTCCATCATATTGATTACATCATTTTAATTCTTGAATGGAAATTGGATAGAATTAAAATTTGAACTAATTAAAATTTGGACGAATTTAATTTTGGTACATAATTTTTATTCATTCAAATTCTAATTCTCGAAATAAAATTTGGGGCATTTGAAATTATGTACTAAATTTTTATTCCCGAATTAAAATTTGGGGTTATTAAAATTATGTACTAAATTTTAATTATGTACCAAATTTTAATTCCCGAATTAAAATTTGAAGTCATTAAAATTATGTACCAAATTTTAATTCCCGAATTAAAATTAGGGGTCATTAAAATTTGAACAAATGAAAATTTGGTACATAATTTTAATTATCCCAAATTTTAATTCAATCAAATTGTAATTCGAGTACTCGTATAAATTAAAATTATGTACCAAATTTTAATGACCCCAAATTCAAATTCAAACAGATTAAAAAACGAATTTTTTTACAGAATTTTTAATCAATAATTTTTAGGAATTAAAATTGTGTACATAATTTCAATTCCCAAACATTATTGGATCTCAACTTGAAATTAAATTTCAGCATTAAAATTATGTGAAGACATAATATTAAATGGTATGTTCATTGTAGTGATAGTTGAATAACAATTCAATGAATTAATATTTGGTCAAGGCATAATATTAAATCATTTTCCTTGAGTATATTTTTATTTGACTTTATTTTTATGAAGCTAATGAATAGCAAAACGGCGTGCCATATATTTATGCGCATGCGCGTGGCGCATGCGACAGGGGAAAGAACGAATCGGAATGAATGATTTCGTTGTTTTTAAAATAATTAAAGACTTTTGTTATAGAAAATTTAACGCTAAATGATCAAATAAAAATAAAAAACGATATAAAATGTAAAAATTGTTATAAAAAATGTGAAAATACAAAAGTTATGAATTCCTGCGTAGGTGACGTGCAAAATGGGGTTAACGAGTAGCGATCCAAAGTAAGAGAATGTAAGAGTGGGAGAATAAAGCGCGAATGAGAAAATTGTAGAAAATGAGCGTGCGAAGAACAAATTCGAGACTACTTGGCGAGCGAATCAGAGCTCGAGCGCGGAAGACAAAGGATTCGCTGAGTATAAAAAGCCGTGTACTGCAGCGGTAGACACGCATTCTGCTCATTCTGGAAAGACAGCTCGGAGAGATAACAAGCTCCCAGCAGCAGAGTCTCTTCCCGGTTCTAGCAACACAAAAACCTTTCTTCCTAATAATTCTTTGAGGCCTGGAGTATTGGAGCGGTTCGGCGACGTTCAACTCCCATAGTCCAGGGTCAATCCTCGTTCTGTCATTTTTCCTTTTTTCCTTGATGCTTGGAGTATTGGAGCGGTTCGGCGACGTTCAACTCCCATAGTCCAAGGTCACTCCTCATTTTTTCATTTTTCCTTTTTTCCTGTGGTTGCTCAGGGTATCGGAGGAGTACGGCGACGTTCAACTCCCATAGCCTGGGGCTCGCGTCCTTTCCTGTGGAATGTGGGGTATCGGCATCGTTCGGTGACGTTCGGGGCCCATAGCCTGTATTCTACGCTTCCTCTAATTATTTTACCTTTTTGAATTTATGGCTGCTAGAAGCGGGAAGCCTGCTTGCTTTTCTTTGATAATTGTAGATTGTAATTTGAATTTTTAAATTCAAAATTGTTTTGATAAAAGTAACCAGTATACGTCACTAGATATACCCAGCAATCCTCAGCTATCCACAGCGAGCTCTAATTATTCTAAATTAATAATTCAAAAGGCCGCGGTATGAATTTCGTTTATATCGAATCAATCAATAAAATAAAAATTAGAATTATATAGAATCAATCCACTTTTGGATTTTTATTATTAATTTGAATTTCACGGCATCGAATTTACGGCACCTAAAGCCCGATTTTTAGGGAATCAAAGGAGATCAAATTAATTATTGCTTAATATCAAATAATTCAAATATTATTTGAATTATTATTATTATTATTATTATTCTATGAACACAGATTCTTCGATTATTTTGATTATTCCTATTCTCATTAATTAATTCAGAAGACATCGTTTTTCAATCATTACTTATTATACATTTTTTTCATCTCAACGCGTCATTGTTTGAATAATTATCGCGAATTAAACAAAAGATTGTTTAATTGAGAGTTACCGTATTATTTATCAATAAATTCACGCGAAATCGAATAAAAAGATATAGGATTAACGCAATAAGAATAAAATAAATAATGCGAACACGAAAATAAATAAACAAACAACACAAACGCAATACCGGAGAAAATCATCATTTATTTATTGTAATAAACCGGAAAATTTTACATTGTTTTATTGAATAAATCAATTTTGTTATGGTTTCAAACATAAAATCCGTGTTTCTCATGATTCTTTCGTACCTGCTCCAAAATCTCTAGGAAGCTCGAACCGACGCATAGCGACGTTTAGCGTACGGTAAAAGCGTTCCGTTACAATATATATACGGATATATGCTTCTCGTATTATCGGTATAAAAGTCTGAATTATAAACCTGAGAAATCTGACGGGTTCCTGTCTATTCAATGATAGTATAAAAATTAAAAACTTCATCATGTACCACGTGTACTGCTAGTAAGTAACAGAAAAAAGCTTATACACGTAGAGAAAACTAATCAAAACTTCCTTCATTTCAAATTTAGAATAAAATTAGGGTGATTTTTGGAATAATCCTACTTCATTCGTGTCTTTTTTTTCAATATTCCACAACACATTCCACAGCACATACCGAAGCGAGTGTCTAATAAAGAGTATAGGGATATAGGAACGATCGAAAAGTTACGACGAGAACAAGTTTTCGGGAAACTGCAAATCGCCCTGGAAAAACTTTGGATTTAGCTTTGGTATACCGGAAATGGAAGCAGAAGAGGGTGTTACCTCAGTTTGTATGTATGTACAGATATACATCGACTATAACGATAGTGGAGTACGATAAAAAAGGGGCAAGAAAACAGCGAGTTTCGCTTATTTTTTTTCTTGTACTTACTTTTTTATTTTTTCATTGAGAATAGTCAAAGTTTTTCGTACATATTCGGCCAATAACGCGATTGAAAATACTGAATTTAATAATACGCGAATGAGCAGGAGAATTCTGAACCTATTTATTGATCATTCGTATAAGTCAAATTCGAGTATCATTTTGTATATGTGAAATCATTGCCAAAAAAAGTGTATAACCGCTCGCAGCGTTAACGAAATAAATAAATTAATGGAGAAACTACTAGTTCGGCTGTTGATCCGCATTCCATACACGTTGCATACTAGGGGGGTGACCTCTGTCAGCAAACCTCCTCTAAATACTATTCGGAATACAGCGATGCTGTTTGACGTGGTATTTCCATTGGCATTGATTTTACCGCTTTTTTTAATAGCTTAACGTCATTTATCATTATCAGTTTTTCGCATATTGCAATTATCTCTAATTGTATAGAAAAAAACTTCAACCGCGATCTGTGTCATCAATTTCAATTTTCACGAGTAAACGTCGATCGTTTTTGGTTTTTGTGACGAAATTACGAAATTCAAGATGGAAACTTTTTCTGAATACTGATGCCAGATAGTATTGGATTGTGTGTGTGTGTGCGTGTGCGTATGCGTGTGCGTGTGCGTGTGCGTGCGCGCGCGCGCGCGCGCGTGTGTGTGTGTATTGTAACGCTTTTCTCGTCAAGCGCTCCAAATTATATTTGCTCTCGATACTTTCTGGACGCCAGTTTAAGATAATTCTTAAACAAATTTTATTTGAAATTATCGAGAACAAAATAATAAGGTTTCCCGGTCGTAGCTGTATTTTAAACCAATGGTGGTAGAGGGGCTGGGTCAATTATACAAAATAAATATTCACACCAACAATCGAACTCCGAAATTATAATAGCTTTTATTATTAAATGACATTAAAATTTTGAATAAAATAAGATTTCCGGAAAAATATTATATCAACAGTTTACAATAGTTCTCAATATTTGACATTCGATGAGTTAAAAGAATTTATAATTTTTAAGTGTTCGAAAATAATTTGATAACAAAAATATTTGCCTTTCGGCTCGATATTATAACAATTTAAATTACAACTATGGATCTCGAGATTAGGCTAAATCAAATACTAGAATTCCTCTCGGCAATTCAAAATAAAACTTTAACAACGACAATTCGCGAATGTTTTAAATCGCGGAACAAGACATTACTAGAATTTTCCAAACGCGCACGTACCCCGAAACAATATTGCTCTTTTAAATCCTAAAATTCACAAAATATACTCGCGAGTACAAAACGGTACGAAATCACAACAAAACAAAATGAGAACGAAACGACGGCTCACCGCTACAGTTTCAGAGATTGGAAATCCGGAAAAAGGACCACGGATGCTTCCACTCGATAATTCCGATGGCGTCGGGTTCTTGATCGAAGATGGCTACGGCTTGAGAAAAGACGACCTCCGTCGCTGCTGCCCAAAACTCGAGTCCTTGATAATTTTCCTGAAGCGCGATTTCGCGGTTTAGGGTCCTAGCCCCCCACCCTTCGCCTACTCACGGGAATCTGGAATTTTCTCGAACCTTCGTCCTCTCCTTTTATAATTCGCCAACTATATTTGAATTTCGAGTTTGAATTAGAAACGGGCGCGACGCTGATCAACGATGACTTTCGATACATCCGAGGTTTACCGAAGATCCCCGATGCTGATTGACGCATTGTCGAGTTCGACAGCTCCGGGTGAGGGCTTCGAGCTAGCGACCCTCGCGCGATATGATTTTTCGCGCTCCGTTGATGACCTTGACGACCGAAACTTCTCAAGCCTTCCTTCTCAACGATACGACAATTCTGACAACGATGATAATTCCGATGTTCTCTCTCTCTCTCTCTCTCTCTCTCTCTCTCTCTCTCTCGATGTTTTTCGATGTATGAGACCATCGTTCGCTCATATAAAAAAAAATATAAAATAAAAGAAATTAATAATCAGTAAATACGCTAGCGTTTGGCCCTTCTAGATAAGCTCGAGAGCAATTGGTCAGCGACAAAAAACACTCCTTTCTCGTGCCGTGCCAATTGTTAACCAATTTGTGACGTTGGCAAAATTACCACGTCACTATATATAGGGGAACATGGGGCAAAATGAACATTTAAGGATTCAAAGCAGATTTATCGATGAGCACACGGTCTTTCAACTTTATTTGAGTCCCAAAATCGATTCCCATTCCTTGTTTTTCGAATTTCGCAAAAAAAGTTTTTCGGGGCAAAATGAACACAGCCTCTGAGAGGCATAAAAAATTAAAAAAAGACATTTTTCGCAATACAGACGTTGAAAGCGACTGCTTCCGAATGGAATGCGAGTTCCGTAATATGAGCAAAGAAATGGAACCCTTTTGGCCCCATTTCTTGGATGTATGAGAGGAAAAAATGGGGTGAAGTCCCAGATCGCTTCTGGACCAATTTTTTGTGGCATGCAAAAAATGAACTTTAAGTTCACTGCGCCGGTAAATAAACGATGTTTGAACTATATATAGTTCCTAAAATAGATTCCCGTTCCCTGTTTCTCGAATTTAGAAAAAAAAGATTTTTGGAGCAAAATGAATACAGCCCCTGAGAGGCATCAAAAATTAAAAAAATTATGTTTTTCGCAAGACGAAATGCCGTGCAAAAAATTCTGAGAAAAAACGAATACGACAAAACTCAATCGAGTCAACATAACATTGTAAATACTTCGCTCACCTCCATTATGCATCATGTCAATGCACTGTACTAACTTGTCCATTTTGAAATTAGCAGTAAACTACATTTCACGTTGTGCTTTAAGGTAGTTCTGTAGTTTTGTTCGAATCTTAGGAACTGGCTGAAATTTAAGTATGGTGTAAAGAAAGCCTTCATGGACCGACTGACAAAATTTCAAATCGATCCACCGTTTAGTTTGCCAGATAATTGCTATTAAAAATGGGTCATTTTGTACGCGATGCCTATACCTAACACGTGAATGGATTAATTAAAAAAAAAAATGGCAATTTTCGACCGTTTAGTTTCGGAGATATCGACTGATGAACTATATTAATTTTACTTGTTGTGGAACGGAGACATAACCAGCTGTGACGAAATGGCAACAGTGTACGGTGCGGCGAACTGACAGGCGCGCGGTTGAGTCTGGGAATTTGAACCGTATTTTTTTTCTGGGATTAAACGAACACGGTATTCGTTTTGCCCCATGTTTATATGCAATTCCAAATTTAATGTGTCCACTTTACCCCATGTGTCCATTTTGCCTCAAAATGCACCAATTAAGGCTGTTTAGGGTGAAAATGTAGTTTCGACTCGAAAAAATTGTTTATGAATTTCATAAAATTTCAGATTCGAGCCGTGTTCATTTTACCCCGGAATTCAACTTCATGGGGCAAAACGAACACGGTGCCAGTCTTGCCCCATGTATTCATTTTACCCCATGTTCCCCTATATATATATATTTATGGGAGTGTAGAATGACAATTGTTGGCGCGTAAGTGGACTCGCTTTGTGAATAACGAAAATTCGAGTGATGGCTATATTTCCTCCGTTATTTCTGCACAGTTCTGTAAATTTATCGTTTACATATATATACACACACAGCTGTTCACTGAGAGTTCTGTAATTTATTTCATAATACTTTCTTTCTCTATACATTCGACCAATACTCTGGTAGATCGCTCGCTCGTGTTTCTTCCCTCCTTCCTTCTCTTGCTCTCCTTCCCACTCTCCTATTTCGGAGCTTTTCCATGAGTGCTGCCGTAAACGTGGTATAGAGAACGACCGTTTTGCCAGTAGCGTGCTTAAGCTGGTACCGATGCTTAAGCGGTTTATTCAACGTTGCGTTAACAGTTGGGTTATGTGCTAACGCAAAACTCGGTGGCAATTCTCTCCTTCTCTTTCGGTCTATGAAAACAACGAGAGTCACAAGTACTACGTGGTTCTCTCGGTCGAATGCAATGTCCGTTTCGCCATTTCCCGCATTGCAGCCCCAGAAATTCTCCCCGCACGAGCGATGTGTTTTATCGTGGAACTCGATTAAACACGGATGTTAATTCGCTCTTATGCCCCAGTGGTACGAACCATCTCGTGTGAATTTTTGCTTTTCTTTCTCCCAATGGAGACACGACTGTACCCTCGATGAACTTGTAATGTAAAGAGTGAAACGAAGATACCGAAACGTGGAAATTATTTTACATGCACAAACGTTGAAACTGACAACGGGACACCCGTCTAGCTAAAATAAATGTTAACGGACAAACCTGACGGTCTCCGAGTATACCATTTTTTTCTCGTGCTTTGCTTGCTCGTGCGTTGCTTGCTCTCCAAATGGTCCAGGAAAATTACTTATCCGCTGCGTCTTTTCCTTCTTGAAAAAACAAAGTTGAAGGATGGCAGAAAAAGAGAAGAAAAAGGAAGACATTGTTCTCGGTAGATGCATGGCCCTCAGAAATATAAGATTGTTGCAGATCGTGAAAAACATAAATGTCGAGAGATGCGAAAGAGATGTTTTATTCAAAATAAGAGAATCTAAAGCGGTAACCTTTCCGTCGGGCAAACCGACATTTTATTTCAAAGCGGGTTTCTGGTGACTGAAATCGTGAGACGCCGTTGTTGCTGTCACACTGTATGTATACTTTCGTTGCTCAAGTGGATTGCAACGATCCCGCTTCGTCCGACCTTAGCTTACGTCGGATGACGGAATTTCCTTGGCAGAACAATTCTTACGAACGTTACGGTATAAAACTTTTGGTCGCTCTTTACTGCAAATATATCCTGTAATATGTATAAAATATAAAACGTTAGGAGGCGGTTAAGTTCGATGTGTTGAAGGAATGGCGACCATAGTGACAATATGTCGCTCAAAAGCTTTTCAATTATACGCTCTGACGATTTTTGTTTGACTTCAACCTACCGTCTTTATAACTTTTCCACTCCCGTCCCAGTCAACCTCAAGAACTAAATGAAGTAGTGGAACGAGAAACAAAAAACGAAAGAAAAAAAATAACACATCGTTTGCAGAATGATGTCCGGATGAGTTTACTTTTGTGTTAGTCTTTTATCAAATTTCTCTGATTATACGATCAGATTATATGGGGCATTCTACGTCAAATCGCCGGATCATTGGCCGGGCCCCCTCGGATTTTTATGTCGAAGTTATTTTGTGTTTTTTTGGGCCCAAAATACGACCTCAAATTTTTTTAAATTTTTATTTCATTTTTTAAGGCTTGCACGAGCTCAAAAATCATAAAATTGTGGAAAAACATGAAGAGCGATCGTTTTTAAATTGATGATTTTTTTTTTACAGAAACTAGGACCCAAAACATAATTTTTCATCCTAGTTTGGAAGTGGGCCGAGAACTAGCATTCTTGATTTAAAAAAAAATTTGTTTTATCGTATGAAAAACAAAAAAAATTGTTTTTTATTGTGAAACTTGTTTTTTTTTCTTAGTTTAAAAGTTGATAGAAAATAGTAAGCTTAGTAAAAAGGAGAGCTTTCTCGAAACTCCCTTTCTCACCTGGTGTCGCCCCTTTCCATCTTCCCTTCATCCTCTCATATCCGCCTTGCCCCTCATACAGGGGGTGATAGACTGATGCTTCCTACCAAATATTGCCGTTAGATTTTCAACTGCAGAATTTTATAAAAACGAGACTCCAGCGATTGAAAAATTATTCGTAAATGTTCGTAGAGTCAAAAATTTGCAGCAAGTACACTGCCTTATCCCCCAAGATGGCTTATTAATTGTAAAAGAGTATTCCTCTTCGGCGTCAAGTAAAATTTATAAAATCCTCTTGTGAAAAAATAAAAAAAGTGTCGTTCACGTTTTTGTTCGATAAATGTTTAATTGTTGTTTTTGTCGATTCACTCTTAAACTAAGAAAAAAAAACAAGTTTCACAATAAAAAAAACTATTTTTTTTGTTTTTCTTACGATAAAAAAAAAATAAAATGAAAAAAAAAATCTGGGAAAAAAATCAAGAATGCTAGTTCTCGGCCCGCTTCCAAACTAGGATGAAAAATTATGTTTTGGGTCCTAGTTTCTGTAAAAAAAAAATCATCAATTTAAAAACGATCGCTCTTCATGTTTTTCCACAATTTTATGATTTTTAAGGCATCTTCTCACTTTAAACGCCTCAAAAATAGGCTGTTTTTGCGATTTTTTTTCGAGGATTTTTGCTTAAAATTATGGGATAAAACGGATCCTATGTAATAAACACATCTTTCAAGTACATGAAAAAATTTTTATTTTATTTTTTTAAACAATTATTATAATACATCAGTAGCATTGAAAAACCCGTGTAAAAATGTTATGGTCGTGGCTTGTTGATGGTATCTCCGAGACGGGTCGTCTGAAACAAAAAAATAAAACTGTTTTAGATTCAGTATGTCAGTGGCTATAGCGCATATCATCAGATTTTTGATATTCGCGAAAATAACAAAATGGCGCACGTTTTTCGAAAAAGTAAAAAAAAACCACGATTTTTTTGCAGTTTTTTGTAAAAAAAAAATTCTTAAAATCAAAATTTAAAAAATCTGATGATATGCGCTATAGCCATAACTATGAAGCATATGTCATTCAAATTTCATGACAATCGGCCGGATAGTTTCCGAAATTTCATCAACAAAGCACCGAAAAACCTTGTTTTGAGATAACTGCGTTTAAAGTTTTGGTTGCAGAAAAATCATGAAAAAACCTTACCTCGGGTTAATCAGCGATGCCTGCTCCATACAATGGACCTTCCGATTCTTCGTAGAAGGTGTGTTCGTCCAAAGTAGCTTCCCTTCGTCTCGACCTAGTCTCTTTTGAAGCGTTAGAGCTGCGGCGGTTCCCTACGCGTACGCGATCACTGTCGCGTTTCTCGGCGTATTGAACGGCGATAGGGCCTAGTTTGACACCCATCACCTCCAAAATTTTTAAAACAGGTTGTAGCCCTTCGTTATAAATGCATGCCGCTGTTTGGCAAGCAATTTCCACGGTTTTTCTTGATGATGTTTCTTGAAACATCTTTGTTACAAACTTTACACTTCACATATTGTTGTAATGTAGAAAAAACAAGAAAAAACTGAATAATACTATATCCAGCCGTTGGATCGATGTGTACATCGAAACTTGTATCGTCCGATTTTTTTAATTTTGCTGCACTCGCACTAGCATGACTCGTACTGCTTCAGACTGGTGTGGAAGCACTCCACGAAATTTTCTTTTTTTAGATTTCGAACTTGGACGTCGCCACGTGGCACTTTGTTGCGAAGTCTTTTTATCCATTATAACAATCCTGAGCGCAGAGATGTTGCCGTTACGAAGTTTCAAATTAGACTGATGAAATAACAGTTTAGCATCGTTGCCGAGTGATTTTCTTTTGAAAAATGCACGTGTTAAGGTCTTATTACATGAGTATAGACCCGAAAACAGAATATACCTAAGCAAGGGGTACTACATTAACAAAAGAACACGGCTATTCAATTGTATAGAGTCAGATATACAGGGACCGTCCGAGCGGCGTGAAAGGGATCGCCGGGTACTCTCAGGTAGTCACCTAACGGTCGCCAAAAAATGTAGTTAGACTCGTCCGATCTTTATGAAATTTCGAGATGACATTTTTGAAGATATGTACTTTCAAAATTTAAAAAAAAAAAAAAATCGATTTTTTTAAATTTCCAAAGTGAGAAGACGCCTTAAGCTCGTGCAAACCTTCAAAAATGAAATAAAAATTTAAAAAAATTTGAGGTCGTATTTTGGGCCCAAAAAAACGCAAAATAACTTCGCCATAAAAATCCGTGGGGGCCCGGCCAATGATCCGGCGATTTGACGTGGAATGCCCCATATACAAATGAGTAGTGAAAATTTCCAAGTTATTTGCAAGTCGTGAATAGGATAAGTTCCTCGGTGTATAAAGGGCCCCACGTGGACCATTTTTTGAACGGGAAATACCAATAATCTATTGAATTTAAATTGAAGCGTTCGCGATATTCAAAAAGATTTGCTTCAATCTGACCACTTTATTACCTAACTTTTCAAGTGTGTTTGTCAGTACTTGGAAATTGTAAAAATAAAATATAAAGATTCAAAACATTTTCATCGTTCCCGTTTGTCTGCGTGTAACGTCATTATTTCCTTTTTGTCGAATACGAAAATAGTTGTAGAACACTTGAAGATAACACACATTGTTCATTCAATTTCCATCTTATTAATGCACAGTGTCCTTATGGAGGAAACGCTGTAGATTTTAATAAACTCAACTTTTTCATGCAATCTCCTCATTTAAATGATAAAACAGTCGAAGCATGGCTTTGAACCCGCTAAGCCGACTCGTGTGTTTCCGCTTCTTCAAATATTCGCTTCTCGCCTTGACAATGAGATACCGGCGCGTGGAAAGATCTGTTTCGCGTTGGTTATTCATCCCAAACGGAATTAAATATTCATACCTATTGCAAAGCATGAGGCAGCAGGATGGAATGGAATCATTTCTTATTCTAGTAAAGCGCGAATACGAGGCTCGTTCGTGCATGATTTTCTCATTAGTTGAAAATCGGGCGGGCGCGAATGTTGACGAGAATAAGACGTAAGAGGCGTCGGGGGGGGGGGGGGGGGGGGGGCAAGAGGAAAATACGGAAAACGGGAAAGGTGACGACAACGACGATGGCGGTGTAGGTGTACATGAAACAATTACGCGTAGCTGCGAGGCGAGGAAAACGATTTTACGGGGATGCGGCAAGTTCTCCGGTGAACCTTCGAACGTTGCACGAGTGATAAAGTATGCTCTATCGGTGGCTTTTCCCTATCGTATTCTTTCTCTGGCTTCGCCTCTCTTTTTCACCAAATGCTTGGATAACGAAAGAGATAACAAGAAGCGAAAGAGAGAAAGCTAGGAAGTATAAGAGAAGGAGGAACGGAGGAAGTGATAGAGAGGAAGTGAGGGAAGAAGAAAGAGAGCGCTGTGGCGTTTGCGCCAACAGGACGAGAGCGGAGAAAGTACGCGGAGTGCGGGTTCGGGATTGTGTTGCCTGCGTGTGCTTGCAGGAGGGTGATACGCGGGGGTGTTGAAGCAAGCTGGTGGGGGAGGTAGCGTTCGGGGATGTTGCGAGGGAAAAGGCGGATGGGATCGACGAAGGCAGTCAGTGGCTCGCCGCGCGCCACAACTACTACCTGGACGGGATTACTGACATTTTTTTACTCATCCTAGTGCGACTTTTCTTTCGTATATACCACGAGTTCTCATTAACTCTCTATCATGCACAGTTTTGGGTTAAAAAAAAATCTAGAAATATGGTACCAGTATTTTTGGGACCGAGTGCTATAATAATCGTACGTTTTTACAGACCGTGAGCCATCAATGTACTTATATTGGTATATTTATATATATACAGGTATGTAAATGTACCTATATGTATGTAAAATCTATCGATGATTGCGCAATAAAAGATGGGCCGCCAGTGTCATCGTTAAAGTTTACAAGTGTGCAATTAACGAATGAGCCTAACATAAAGTGATGGTTGATAATAGAAATGTGTCAAGTTTTACGAAATATCTATCGTCGAACCATCACCAATGGTTGTGTTTTGACGTGTGTACATGTGATGATCAATAATTAAAAAATGTAATCAAACTGAGATAATAAAGTAACTCCATCGTATGTGCAATATTGGTGTATATAGGCCTACAGAGTTCTGTCCAAAGTATATTATCAACAATTTTCACCAAATCATGCGTTTTTCAGCAGTGTACTACGTTAAATCGATACGTGGTATTTTCTATACCATATGCAATCTTCATATTAAATATTTTGTGAAGTAATAAGTGCTCATTTATGATTCTTATCCGAATGATCTGTGATGCGTTTTTACCTCGAGTTTCGTACAACATAGGTAAAGTATTGTAAAATTCAAACGTCATAGTTACCGAAAGGTCAATTCCTAGTTTTCATTTTGCGATGAATCGTGAATCATGCGTTGTCCGTGCGTGAGTGAATATATATTTTGGGTACGTCCTCGTTCGGTTTATTCATACCCTTGACCATTATTGGCATCCTAATGAGTACGATGATTTATCATGATAAGAATACTCGATAATTTTGAATTTCCAGCCAGTCATCCTGGAAATACTGTTTACCCGAGAATTGATTGTGCCACAAAACGTACGCATATGCTACGATTTCGATGAACCTACACAAGCCGTTGTTCGAACTGTCGACGTAACCACCGTACCCCCACATTAACGTTCGTGATCACCGGGCACTACCATTTCAAATGAATCACGCTATATGCGTGGACTAACCGCACCACGAATGATCTGATGCCACGTAAATTCCACGACTTTTTATCCACCATACCGTGGTCCACGTTGAATACAAGTTGCTTTCGCGCGAGCTAAAATATAAACAGTTCGGAATTATACTTGACGTTCAAAACTCTTTGAAGTTACCGCCTGTTTGTTAAGTACAAAGTGTTGAGTTTTAAACGAAACTTAACTAAAATCTAAACTATTCCTCATTCTCATCATCCCGATTTATGAAGCTTTTCGAATGCTTCGCGAAAACGCCCATTACACGTATAACTTTTTTCGCTTGTTTTTACTCCAACTGTTTGACTGTACTCCAACTGAGAAAAGATTTAGAAATAAAAAAACATCGGTCGTACAATACGAGCGTATAGTAGCCTTTTTAAGGTATTAAATCCATTTTGGATTGGAGAAACAATGAAGATCAAAGAGATTCTTTTTATATGCTTTGGAACTTGAGCTTTCTTTGCTAGCAACAATACTTTCTTCACTTCTTTTTCGTATGTTTTCTTCTGCGTCTACGACATTGTCTTTAACTCTGTACTTGAAAAACACTACCTTTCCGCATACAGTAGTTTCTCGTTAATATTTTTTTCGGTTTTGTTATTTCTTCCGTAAACCATATTTATGTGTACGCAATTCTAAAGGATTAAAGAAACTTCGCTACTTTGCTGGTGAAATATACAAGTAACACAGTTGCATGTACAGGCGACCGACGACTTCTATCCTAACCGTACACACCGGGGAGTGGTATTTTCCTTTTCCTAAAGAATAATAAGCAGTCGTTCTGCATTCAACAACTTTTCACCGTTATCATTTCGTTCACATCGCAACATATCTGTATATATACATCGGTATATGTGTGTGTTTGCGTACCGTTGGGTACGTACGCGTGTGGGTTGAGACTAACTTTGTGTCTTCCGATGTTACTCCAACGATGCTAGGGGATTGTATAAAGGGAAGCGGGAATAGAAAAAACGGTAGAGTGGAAACTTAACGAGCGACATATAATGTATAACGACATAACGGTGTATACGATAGTGTAGGGAGGATAAAAAAATTACAATGAAAACCCGAGTGTCCATAGTGAAATTCAAGTACGATACTCACGTTACGCAAGAACTCAGATGTTGCACAAAAGCGAAGCAAACGGACAGATACAACTCATTCAGAATGCTATTTTTTACTTGAATTCTTTTTTATTTATTCACCAGTATTTTCATTATCACACTGAGGAGGCGTTTGTATTGTCCACCACCGTCGGTCAAAATTTTTTTACAACAATTTTCAATGGTCCCAATTGAATTACACATGCCCGAAAAATTTACCAAGTAAGAGCTTGTTCTGGGCATTCGGGCGTAAATGAATTGGTCAGTGAATACGAGACACGCGTATAGGCAGTAAATTTAGGAAGGACTTTGACGCAGAATACAAGAAAAAAATGACACTGCGAGCATTAGGTAACAGATAGCTGAACGGCAGCGTAAAAAATGAAGGTCTGATAAAATTGAAACGAAATAGGTATACGCGTAGGTAGATAAAGTTTGAAAAGAAGACAGATGCGTAACGATAGATTGCCCAATGGGCAGAGAGAGAGGGGGAGAGAGAGAGAGAGAGAGAGAGAGAGAGAGAGAGAGAGAGAGAGAGAGAGAGAGAGAGAGAGAGAGAGAGAGAGAGAGAGCGAGGGAGGGAGGGAGGGAGGGAGGGAGATCGGGAGGTAGAAAGAAAAATCGTCGTTTTAGTTCCGAATCCCACTTTTCGCATTTATCCAATATATTAGTAAGAGTAACAGAAGGTTGCTCGACGTGGGGGGTTGAGGTTAAAAATAATTCGATTGTAAGAGTATTGCATACGGTCGTTCGGGCTAGTCGTATCAAAAAAAGAAAAAAAAACCTATCGTTTTATATTGCATCTGTATTCAAATCAAAAGTGAACCTCTAACGTATCGATGAAAAAACAAATATTCGTGAGCAAATGTTTCAATTGGCTTTCAATATTGGCTCGTCGAATATCAACATAGTAAAAATAAATAAATGCTGAGAATTGGTGGAAAATCGCAAAATAAATACGACAATGTTAGTCATTCCTGGGAGCAAACGTTTTTTCTCTTCCACATTGACGCCGCTGGCACGGACTTTATGTAAGCCTATCATAGTTCAATGATTTTCCAAGTATTAGTGCAATTAGAATGGACCGAAAAAGAACAAATAATCATACGGTGTGTCGAAATGTGCCTCTTTTTTCCCGTATCAGAAGGCGATTGAACTAATTTTTATTTTTCGTAAAACAATATCGAGAGGATAAAAGCCCATGTATGATGCTCATGAAGTTGCGTGAAAAATCGATTAGCTGCAATTACGAGTTTAAATATTGTGTCATTCCTGTTTTTGTTTCACTACTGTCAAGCCGATATAGGCACACATGAGCTCTTGCAAATATACTAAGCGAGAAATAGAGAACTGGGGGCGAAAGATACTTCGATTCAAGCATACTTATATAGCCTCGTGATTGGCAATTCTGCATAGCGAATGAATGCTCATTATTGCTATCTCTGATATTATATTTTTTAAATTATCATGCGCAATATATTTCATGTAGTCGAATGATTAGTCGATAATCCAGATGACTGTCATTGTAATATATACCGCAATCTGCTTTAATCAGTTGCTGTATGACCACTCCTATCTCTCCCCCCCCCCCCCCCCCCCCCTCTCTTTCTCGTTCTCTCCTCCGCTCTTCTATCTGTTCTCCCACTTTTTACGTAAAGGTCCGTATATTCGTATTAGCCGGAGTTATGAATAACAGCCAACTCCCATGTTTCATTAAGGGGACCGTATGGTCTAGAGCACGAAAATTTCACCTATTTTCACGATTTTTTTTTTGCCTTAAAAAATTTAAAAATCGATGTTTTCACTTTTCGGGTTTATTACTACCTTTATTAAGTATACAAAAAAATTTTTTTTTAATTTTAAAAACAGTGTTTATTATCATATAATTGGCATTGAAGACGACCCTCTCGAAAAATCCGACCCGGACGGTGAAGATCGATCCGAGACTTCTACTCATCTGAAACACAAAATTCAAGAAGATTCTTAATCAGAAAGAGTGCAGTTATGGTCGGGACTAGAACAAATCGAAAAAATTAAAAATTGACAAAATGGCGCGCTTTTGAAAAAAAATTCGTAAAATCGGGTTTTTTTTTCACTAGTTTTTTAGTATAAACAATAAGAAATTATTTAAATAAAATTATGATTGTAGTTCCGACGATAGCCATACATGTTGTGAACAACATATCCAAATTTCAAGTGATTCGGTTGAATAGTTTTTTTGTTTTCACCTGCGCAGTGCCGAAAAAAGTCGTTTCGAGATAAATGAGTTTAAAGTTTGAGGTACAGATATTTTCAAAAATTGAGCAAATTTTGAATACTTACAGTTAATCCGCGATTCCGGCACCATATAGGATTCCTTCGGAATGTTCATAATTCAAGATTTCCTCACTCCTTTCATTTCTTCGAGCTGTCCGAGCCTCTTTGGAGTTGTCCGTGCTCCTACGGTTGGCGCTCGATACTCGCAGCTCGTCTCGGTTTTGCGCTAGTTGCTCCGCTTGTGGCCCGATTGTTATGCCCATGGTCTCCATTATTTTCAATAGGGATGCAAATCCTTCATTGAATATGCAAGCGGAAATGTGAGTGGCAATATCAATGATTTTTTTTCCGGCAAACAGATGTTTCGGCGCAAGGTGCCACACGCAAGCATTGAAACTTTCGTTATTGTTCTGCGTATTACTGCCAATACACCTTTCCAATAAAGTCTCTGCTGTCAATTCTTCATAAATTGGTTTTAATATCTCTTGTGCTTCATCGCACAGAGCAGGTGGGTGCTCGTAGGTGTCTAAAGTACCTGCAGCCTCACTTTGACGCCACTTGCACCACGATTCGGAACCTGGAGGACAGTACGAGTGTTGCGGATTTTCATCTGTTGAAATTTTGTGATAATATGCTGCCCATATTTCACTTCTCATCCCTTCAGTCGAATCTGAATTACGTCTAATTGCTAGACCGTAATAAGTTGACAGCTCTTGCAATAATTTATTCGTCAATTGTTGACGCTTCGGTGTTTTATTTATCGATTTCCGCTGTGTCTTTTTTCCCTCTTCTTTTTCTGTCAATTTCTTTGTTGCTTTCTTTATTTGTGCATGTTTTTTTTCGCATCAACAGCACGTTTGTACAAACGTTTTTTAACATGCAAAACACATTCTTTTTTGCAAACTAAAAAATCATCCCCGTAAGGCTTTGTGTCCAATAAGGCTTTGAACGTTTTCGTGTCGCGGACCGCTCTCTACCTGCGTTATGGGCTGTAGAAGCTGTAATATTGAGAATTTCCGCATGAAAATTTCACAGTATATTCTTGAGATACTATACTTTCGACATATCGAAAAAAAAAAAAATCGATTTTTTCAAATTTCTAGACCATACGGTCCCCTTAATGGCCAGAATGTTTACAAAAGCTCGGTCGATGTTCGAAAGCTCTCTGCTAACACCGATCGTAAATCGTTCTGTCTAATCAGGATTCCAATTTACAGTGTTCGTTGGGCTTAGAAAACCATTACCAATGAGAACTTGTACTGGTATGTTCGAACAGACTGTGTATGAAACCCCGTTCACTATCGGTGATTATTTTTTTCAATATATTTTCTCCTATTAGATTCCATTAACCTTTTAAGGACGGGAGTGGTCGATATGTCGACCACCTCTTAGGTTGGCGACTTCACAGTACATATATAGCTAAATTTCGCATGAAAAAAGTCAATTTCAATAGAAAATTCCCCGTCCTTAAAAGGTTAAAATTGTTTTCTGCTAAATGAGAGAAATTATTCATTTTGCCGAACCTTGCACAATCGATTCGCAAACGTTCATGATCTATTGTTTTTTAGAGCAGGTTAATCACCTTGTATGAAAACAACTGAGATATGTAAAAATTCTAAACCCGTACATCTGTTATGGAATTTCCGACCAAGCTGATCCAAGACTTGCCTTCCTCTGGCCTTGTGTATTGGCATACCGTACTCAAATTTCATTTCAAAGCGGACTCAGCAGTGTTTAGTGTTTGTTGCACTGACCAACTTGAACCATAATGTCATATAGTTTGAAGTTATATAGACCATATGTGTAGAAACTTGGCGCAAAATTATTGTAGGAAAATCGAGCAGGATTATTCTGGACTTTGGGCAATGTGTATAACCGATTCGGTTAGGGTTACTAGGTACGGTATAGTTGCTCGTGTCTGCCTGAAACAGATACCAACGAAGATATTCACAGAGGTATGCTTGTATGCATGAAACCAAATGATGCGAACATCCCAAGGTGGATTATCATTTCGATAGCTGGATTTTTGGTGCTTTACGGGAATCGTAAGACTTTCGATGCTCCATACGTTCCAACTCCCCGTTATTACCGTTATCCAACCACACTTCGAAATAAAAGCGGACATAATATTTTTATCTCTTTTTTACGGTTAATCAAGAGCAACGGCAGCGGCTCGACGCCAAGTACAAAAAAAAAAAAAGAAAGCCATCGCGAGCCAGCCGCACTCTTACATACTTGAATATGACGTCTCTCGAACTATTTTCCTTTTTCAAAGCGCTCTCATGGAGAAACGAGTTGAGTAAAAAATCTGAGTATAGTTGATCAATGAAATATTTTTTCCCCTTTCCATTGGTCCTTGGTACAATTTGATCCGCCAACTCAATCCCGAGATATCGTAATTTTAAGGATTAAAATCGGATGTTTTGGGCTATTTTTTTTAAATACAGAATTTCAATCTTATTTTCATCTTACATAGGTTAACTGAAATCCTAAGGCGTTCCTTGTCGAGGATAAACGATTATTGTTACCTCACCTCTGTTTTTATTCTCCATGATAAATCGTACAAGCTATACGTACAGACTCCCTACATCTGCATGTTTCATGTCCATTTCATTTGCGCCTCTATACGTATACAAATAGAGGCGCAAAAAATTAGTCTCGGCAGGACGCATGGCGAGAATCCTGGCAAGCTATCCCAGCAAGAATCCCGGAAGAATCCCACCAAGGCGCGTTTGCGGGACTTTTAGGTCAGTGTTCCAAAGTCGCGCCGAGACTCTTTCCGATACTTTCCGAGAGTCCCGGCAAAACACTTTTCTACATTTTTCGAAAAAAAATTTGAGTCTTGCCGAGACTCTTTCCGATACTTTTCAAAAATCTTTGCGAGAGTCTTGCTGAGACTATTTCCAAGATTTTTCGATAGTCCCACTGAGACTCTTTCCAAGACTTTTAGAAATTTTTTTCGATTGTCTCGCCGAGACTCTTTCCAAGACTTTTCGAAATTTTTTTCGATAATCTCGCCGAGACTCTTTCCAAGAGTTTTAGAAATTTTTATCGATAGTCTCATCGAGACTCTTTCCAAGACTATGCGACATTTTTTTCGATAGTCTCGCCGGGACTCTTTCCAAGACTGTTCAAAATTTTCATCGATAGTCTCGCCGAGACTCTTTCCAAGGCTTCGAAATTTTTTTTGGATAGTCTCACCGAGACTCTTTCCAAGACTTTCCGAAATTTTTATCAATAGTCTCGCCGAGACTCTTTCCAAGACTTTTGGTAACTATTTTTTGGGAGTATCGCCGAGACTCTTTCCGTGACTTGTTGTACCTTTTTTTTGAGAGTATTGCCGAGACTATTTCCGAGACTTTTGGTAAATATTTTTTGAGAGTATCGCTGAGGTTCTTTCCGCGACTGTTGGTAAAAATTTTTTGGGAGCATCGCCGAGACACTTCCGTGACTTTCCAAAATTGTTTTGGAGAGTTTGTAACCATGAGTGAATTAAGCAAATTGAATTAAATTAAGCACATTGTATGAATTAATAAAAAAAACTTGCCAAGTACTTCAGCCGAAATTTCTTTTTCATTATAATTTTGTTTCATTCTTATTTTTTATTCTTGTTCTTTTTGTGTAAAATAACTGTACTGTAGCATATCCGTACTTTTAATTAATTGGACGATTTTTTATTAAAGGTTAATAGGCTTTAATGTTCATGCATGCAAGGGACATTTTATGGTAAAAGAGAAGAGGCACCGTTTTCGACTCCGTTCTAGAGTTTACGTTCGGAAAAATGGCTTGTTGGGGCTAGGGTTAATAAAAAAAATTATTTATTTAGACACTGTTCAAAAGTTTATTTATTGAATTAAACTTTATTTTTGTACTATCACTCTTCTATCTGTATATATATATAAAAGTCACTTTAACCAATAGTTGAAACTGACCGCGATCTTTATAATCTCACAACAAAGATATTAAATATTCACCGAATACGCGTTTATCATACACCATTCTCTTAGTTATAAAAAAAAAACGAAAAATTGCTCAAAGAATTAACGGTGAGTGCATACATGGCAAGTATGCAAACGCGGTTTGGTGTTGATTCTACGACCTCACCGAGTCTTTTTCTCATCCTCATCGTACTTACAGTTTCTTTTTCTTTTTTCTTGTCCGTATCCCACGTTGTTGCATATATAATGATAATACATGGGTCGCATCTGGCCGTGTACCATGTAGTATGCTTTCATTCACCTCATACCCGACGTGCACGCTTTTCCGAGTGTCCGCCTTCGTTTTCACTCGGCCGTTGCACACATCACTTTCTCAACTTTTTTTTATGCATACATGGCTCATCGACCGAAAGCTTTGTACAGCAGCAGCAAGAATCCCAGAGCAACGTGTCTACCCACATATACAACGCATCGTCGCTTACATCCTAAAACCGGTGAACCAGCGACTTTTGCCTCTCATGATATATGCAAGCATACATATCCAAGCCAACGTTCATTGATATACGGCGATGTCGTCGATCATACTTTCAACATTCGTTTATTTTGCACAACCAATCACTTTCCTTTTTCTCTCTCCCCACCTTTTTTCCACTTGTTTCCACTTTCTGTTTAAATACTTTGTCATTCCTTTTGGTCAACGATCCTTTTTCGTTTTCTACCAACTACCTTGAGTTACATGTTTATTTTATACGACTGGCGAAACCTGATTTTGGGGTAAACTATTTCAGATTTTCTAGGATAAAGTGGCATGTCCTGAAATTGGGTTTGGCTGATTACATACACTACCGCCGAAGTTTCCGGACAAAAGTTTAAAAAAGTCTTGGCGCTATTTTTGATGCCATTTCGTCGATAATATACATAAACGAATTTAATAAACGGCATTTTGAAGGGGAGGAATTCAGCTTCATTATGCTTCTTTTTTTTTTAATTTCCACAATTTTTTTTACGACCAGCACGTCATTTCGAAAACGACCGTTTTTCGTCTTTTTTTTTCTTTTACAGTTGGACCGGGTTTTCAGAAAAAAAAATGTTCTTCCATTTCCTTAACCGGATCCTTAAAGAGGGAAGCTTAAGCTGCAGTTTTGTTTTTTTTTTAAAGTTCGGTGCGATTTTTTTTCGCCAAGTTATCCCGTTTTTTGCGAAAAAAGACAAAGTTTGGAAATTGCTGCGTAACACAAGAACATTTAGGTTTGAAAGGAAACTTCAAAGGAGTAAAAAGTTGCGCCTGTGATTGCTGAGTACACTAAATTTTTTTCAGATTTTTTTCCCGAATTTTTTTTTTCATCGATTTTCAGTCTAACCTCAGGTATGTTGATTGCCGTAACTTGAAAACGATGAGGTTTGTGATACAACGTCAAGAAAGAAAAATGTTGTATTGATTTCCTCAATTTTTTGATATTTTTTAGTACCCCTCAAAAGAGCCTTTCTGGTAAATTTTGAGATTTTTTTGATTACTTGTTAAATAATATCAAAATTTCAAAAAAATCGCTCTTTTTTTGGTTTTTTGTTCATAACTTTCTTAATGATGGTCCAAATTGAAGCTTTTTTTTCTAAATCTTTGTTTTTTGATGGCCTTTACAGAAAAAAATACAAAAAAAATATTTAAAGTGTTTTTGATTAAGATTTTTGAGAGTGAAATTTTAAATCGTGTTTTTGAAAGTGAGTGTATCTTTCGATTTTTTTGAAATTTTTTTATTTCAAACTACTATTCTTTTAACAACTTTTAAGATCGATCCGCTCGTGGGCCCTCCATAATTACTATTTTTTTTCGATTTTTGAAAATTTGAATTTTTTTTTCTCTATAAATCATTATAAGTACCAATTTTTGTCACTCTATACTCTTTTTTTACTTATTTTAAATAATTGTAATACTTTTTAATTGTTAATAGGTGTTTAAAATCAATAAGTAAACGGTAAGTTTATTTATAAACAATTATAACAAACATTTTCATTTATTTTCGTGTTCTTTTAAAAATTGTTTAAAAATTATATTATCAATGCTATTTTTTGTTGCAAAGTGTGTTTTTTTTTTAATGTAAATAATAGTATCTATGAATTTCTATTCAATTTAAAGAGAGCGGCACATCTTAATGAATGACTTTCTCACGTGGTGGCGCTGCTGACTATTTCCAAGAAGCAACGGAAATATATTAGCTAAGAAGTATTCTAGTTCACAAAATAATCGGTTATGTAAAATTTTTAAAAGAACATGAAAATAAATAAAAACGTTTGTTATAATTGTTTATATATAGACTTAACGTTTACTTATTGATTTTAAACACCTACTAACAATTGAAAAGTATTGAAATTAATTTAAAATAAGTAAAAAAAGAGTATACAGTGAAAAAAATCGGTACTTATAGTGATTTAAAAAAAAAAAAATTTCAAATTTTCAAAAATCGAAAAAAAATAGTCATTATAGAGGGCCCACGACCGGACCGGTCTTAAAAGTTGTTAAAAGAATAGTAGTTTGAAATAAAAAATTTTGAAATAAAAAAAGTGCACATTACCTCAACATTGCGGAAAGATGACTGCCCATCGGTATTATTGAATAATAAACTTCTTCCAACAACAAACGAGATTAAATATCTAGGCATGTACTTAGATAGAAGGCTAACCTGGCAAAAACACATAAAAACTAAGAGAAAGGAACTAGACATCAAGTTGAAAAAATTATACTGGCTTATCGGAAGAAACTCCCAGCTATCTTTGGAAAATAAATTACTAATATAAAAAACAATACTCAAGCCAGTCTGGACATACGGTGTGCAACTGTGGGGAGCAGCCAGCAAATCTAACATAAATAGATTACAAAGGTACCAATCAAAATTACTATGAGTCGTCGCCAATGCTCCCTGGTATGTCTCCAATAAACACCTACACAACGACTTAAAAATAGAATATATTACCGAAACCATTCAAAAACACAGCAAGAGATATCAGGAAAGACTGAACAACCACCCGAATGAACTGGCGAGAAGAACCCCAAACCGTCATAATGAAACAAACAGACTTAAACGTGAGAAACCACTCGATTTAATCAACCGCTTCATTAATTGAAAAACAAACAAATAAAGAAATAGGCAAAATAGATATCGATATCGATGGATATCGTGTCTAATATAACTACTTTTTATATTCAGACTAATTATTGAATATCCTTTGGGATAGATTGTAATTAAAAATATTGTCAATAAAAAAAAACCAAAATCGAAAAAAAATAGCAATTATGGAGGGCCCACGATCGGAGCAGTCTTAAAAGTTGTTAAAAGAATAGCAGTTTGAAATAAAAAAATTTCAAAAAAATCGAAAGATACACTCACTTTCAAAAACACGATTTAAAATTTCATACTCAAAAATCTTAATCAAAAACTCTTCAAATATTTTTTTATATTTTTTTTCTGTAAAGGCCATCAAAAAACAAAGATGTAGAAAAAAAGCTTTAATTTGGATCATTATTAAGAAAGTTATGAACAAAAAACCAAAAAAAGAGCGATTTTTTTGAAAATTTGATATTTTTTTAACAAGTAATCAAAAAAATCTCAAAATTTACCAGAAAGGCTCTTTTGAGGGGTACTAAAAAATATCAACAAATTGAGGAAATCAAAAATCAAAATTTTTCAGACCATCCGATTTGGCGTGGAACGTCCCATATGCATTGAAGAAAAACTCGACTTGCTCGCCTAGTCGGTTCGCATTAATTTCGCAACCTCAGGAACACAAGAATTCACTGTGGTTATACAACTATATGGTCGAGTACGATCTTTCCAATTCTCTGCACTCCCCTTGTTTTTTTAGCACCAGTCAACGTATCTCGGTCCCCTCCTGCATGTACACGATAAACTTTGTGAAAATAGGCGAAACAGAAAAGTTGTACACTGACGGAGGAAGTTCCGAGCAAGGCAGAGTCTTGGAAAAATTCAAAGCTGCAAATTTTGATCACTTATGCGAAATTTCGTTTGTAGCAAGTGTTTATCACGTTTTGTGGCTCCGAATTTTTTCATTATTGTTAGAAAAGTGTCTAGGAGTTGCGCTCTTACTGAAAATACATAAAACGTTTCTTTGCTTACTCTGTCAATGTAATCAGTTGTTATACTACAGTTTAAAATGATTCATGCATGATATTTAACCTCTTAGCAGTGTGGCAAAAATAAGATTCTAGTGTCATTTTTGTGTCAGGAAAAAGATTTCATTGATTTATGCCCATATATGTGTCATAAACGTAAAAGTGGCACCACTTTTTTCCGGCCATATGGGTGTCACTCACAGTCAAGTGTTTAACTGTTATTACCGTGTAAAAAGTAAATAACGATAAACGATCTTCCATCATTGATGTTCTAAGTAAGTAGATAGGAGCACGTTCGCATTGATTCGAAATTCCTTATCGGTGCCGTGAACATCACAGAGGTGAAGTATTCGCATGAGGTATGCGGCCAAATCGTTGGGCCATTTTCCCGGCGGGTTCATTAAATACAAACCAGCTTGTTCCCTGTAAGCTTGCACGTTTACTCGCTCAGCTAATGGACAAGTGCAGAGACTTTAGAAACCGTGACGAGGAGTAACAAGTTAACACCACCGATGGCGTTAAGTGTACTTGGGAGAGTGTAGTGCCGTATGAGGGTATTTGAGGTGGAGACGAAGGTTTGCCAGTTGAGTCTGAGTCGCCTTGGTCGAAATCACACAACTAAAGTAACACGTACAGACAAACAAACGTATCGCCGTACAAGAACATTAAGTTGAGAATGTAGTCCAAAGCATTTGCCGCCTTAGTGCTCTTATTGCTGGTTGGAAAGCGGTAGTGTTTTGGTTGAGTTCCAATGGCAACTTCGTGTTACATTTCTCGTTATAGGTACATGTTGACTTTTCTACGCTTTACCGTTTTCTTCGTTCTGTTGGTGCATCCGTTGAGTCTATCCTTGCAAAAAAGACACCATCCTATGATCACATTCCTTATTTTCAACCGAATGGTATAAGCATGGAGACTATATGGAAGGAGCATCATCTCCATGCTTTGGAGGTGTCCGTAAAAAAGGCCGGAATAGGCGGCGCTGCTGTCGCCTGTGCTCGTGATACTATATATATATAAATGCGCATATACAATGTGCGGTGTATATACAGCTGATCGAGAGTATGTTCCTAACCTCACATTACTTTTCGAAAAATTTAACAAGGAGGCGAGTAAAGTCTGAGCAACGGAGATGCGGAGGAATCCTTGTGAAGTTTTAGAAGTGCCATAAAATCTTGCTGGATATTCTACTCGTAGCGTACACTAATCAACTAATTTTGAAAACAATGCAATCACAACTTAAATACTTAAAGTAAATTATGCTTCAGAACCACTCAGTAGTCTAGGTGACAGCGTGTGTCTTGCACGTGCATGGTGCTGAAATCAAATCCTCCACGACCGAATTTTTTTTCTCTTTTTTTTATGCAGAATACTCCGCAATTAGTAGACAAATTCAATAATAATGATAATAATAATAATAATCATGAACAAGTTAGTCCCACGCTAAATTTTTTTATGAAAATGAAAATAAAGAAACGAGGAAACAATAAATAGATGCGAGTTTACTGTCAAGAGTTTCCGTACGGTTAAAATACGGGAACTTTGCTAAGAACAAACGAAAGAATACTTTCGTATTGAGGCGACTTCTCACTTTAGATGCTAAAAAAAGGCTATTTTCATTAATTTTTTTGATGGGTTTATATTATAGATATTGATATAAAAGTTGTTACACTTAATAAATACACTTTCAAAATACATAAAAATTTTTTATTTATTTATTTAAGTCATTATTTATACACGAAAATGGTAGTTAAAAAAATGTCCTAAAAAAATTGTAGTTCTACGCTGTTGATGAAATCTCGGAGATCGATCATCTGAAACACAAAAATCAAACGATTTTAGATTCAATATGTTAATGGCTATAACGCATATCATACAATTTTTTATATATGCAAAAATAACAATATGGCGGACATTTTTCGAAAAAAAAAACAAAAAAACGTGTTTTTTCATCGTTTTTGACAAAAAAAATAGTAAATATCAAAATTTAAAAAAATTCTTGATATACGCTATAGCTATAGTTGTAAAGAATATGTGGTTAAAATTTCATAAGGATCGGTTAAGTAGTTTCGGAGATTTTATCAACAAGTCGACGAAAAACGTTGTTTCGAGAAAAACGCGTTTACAGTCCGAGCGGAGCAGATGAACGTGCTCAGGTAGTAAAGTAAAGGTCACACAAAAATACATTTAGACTCCTCCGATCTTCATAAAATTTTAGTATGATACTTTTGGATATGTATAATTTCGAAAATTGTAATAAAATAAATCGATTTTTTGAAAATTGTAAAGTGAGAAGTCGCCTTAAATTCTTAAAATAAAACTGTCTTTGTCACAAACAATTTTGCTCGAAATCGCGAATGATTTATATGCACAATTCCATGTGTTTATACATGGCTGTCAAAATACGTAAGGCGCCATGATAGTCGATACATTTTGTCAACTGACTATTACTATATTTATCAAGCACTTTCAGCGAGGGCGCCGCCGTGGTGAAATATTGAACTACCTATTTTTCACATTTTCACGGATGTTTTTTCGGCCTTCTCTCCTATGGAGATGATGCTCCTTCCGTATAGTCTCACTGGGTATAAGCTTCATGCGCAGAAACAGAACGCGTTGGAAATGGCAACAAAAATAGATGAAACAGAGGAAAGACAATGTTCGAGGTTATATCTTTCCGTGCCATGATTTCACGATGGTGTATTGAACTAACCAATGAAACGTGGGCAAATCTGATGAAAAGGAACAGTTTATTCAGGCACCCATTTGGCAAACACATACAAAGAAAGTACTTCAAGATGCACCGAAGCTCAAAATGTTTATTCATCGATATAAGTAAAATTGGTCGTATATTATATTCGTATATTATATTATATTGCCCGATGAAACTTTTTAGTACAGTATATGAGAATGCGGATAGCATTTTTGTTTATATATTTCGACTGCGAAGCTCAATCTCGTTGATTACGTTACTGTCAACCTGGAACAAATCGCTTTGGGACTTGGCGACTTCGTAAAGGAAAATAACCTCCTGGTATTCATATACTGGACGAGATGAAAAAAAAAATAATGCAAATTAAATAGTATCTCCGCGTGTACATAAGCGCGGAATTCAGCTTTGAAAAGTCATAATTTTCGACCATTCTCGTAATCCTTTGACTAGCATAAAATATCTATAGTCGTATCATTTGAAGCGAAGTATGCTCTGTTGGTAGGTTTGGTTTCTGAATCAAAGACACTCAAAGGGTTAATCATGTGTGCATTTCTCGAATATTGTCGTTTAAAGTGAGAAGGGGCGGGGCCGGTATACCTATACTTCTCAGTAAATTTGGAGCATACATGCATGGTACGCGCTGCATGCTACAAAGGGCTTATGGGGATGGATCTAAAGCTCACATTACTCACAAGCGTATACACGCGTATAGGGAGTACTATTCGTCCTGCGGCGATAAAGTGATAAGGAAGGATGGATGGTAGGTTTGTATCATGATATTCGTGAAGCGTCTATTAGCTGACCATTGAGTCGGAGACAACTTTGGGTCGTCGTCAGTCATGCGAAAATCCCTTCGGTAATTATCTCATATCTTCTATCGTGTGTTTACGAATCACGAATTTTTCGTAATGAAAAATCGCACAAATGTACTTTGATTTACAGGTGTATCCTGAAAAGGTTAGGTTTCCAGTTTTCAACTGTTTTTTTTTCCACATCAAAGCCCGACTTTACCACTCAAGATCTTATGAGACTGCATCAAAGACACTCTTCTTCCTGCATCTGCTCACGAATGAGACAGACAAGCCAGCATCGTAAAGAAGAAGTAAATAAAATACGAAAGACTACGATGATGCTCATTCTTACCGCTTTGATAAACAGGGACCAAGGATTCGCTGAAGGGAAGTTGCCGGTTAGCTTTTTGGCAGGCTAGTTATTTCCAGGCATCTTACTGTTCTACCCTTCGCTTTTAACCATTAGACTTCCATTTAAATAGTATAAAGTTCGGAATAATAGTTATTTCGTATTATTCATCAAGTGATTCATTCGGGTAACTTTTCTATTCAAGCTTTGCATTCGTCCTCCACCCATTCGAGTATTTTACAGGGAATCTCTACGAATCGTGAATTATATTGGGATTGGAATTGTTAGTTTGACAATAGGATAATCTATTAATAGGATATGATGTTACACATCTCTGTCGTGGACATTGGTTTCGCCGCAATATCGATCTACGGTAGTATAGTAAGGTCACCACAGCCCTATATGTTCTCTTCACTACCGGATCTGAGTCTCCTTTCCCCTCTCTATCTCGCTCCTTCTCTTTACTGTTAAACATGAGCTGCTTGGAGAATCTCTGGTGTACGCTGTCGCTTATTCCAGTATACCTCCGCTGTCCCTCTTGCACTTTCCCAATCATGTTCTGTATAGTGCAAAATAGAGCTCTCTACGATAGATTGATGCCGTTCTTGCTGAAGTTCTTGGTCAGAATATTTGCCGAGGTAATTAACGACCCAGGCAGAGGGAGAGAGAGAGAGAGAGAGAGAGAGAGAGAGAGAGAGAGAGAGAGAGAGAGAGAGTTGTATTCCCCTTTGCTTTCAACATGATTTGCTTCGTATCGTCCTCTTCCTGATTAATGTCTGTTGAGTAAGAGGGAGATCAGAAGTTTACAATCGCATTACAGAATACAATGTCGACAATAGACATAATATTAAACCCAAGCAGATATGCTACAGTGATTGATACCATTACCAAGCTTAATTATATTTTTGCAATATGTGTATTACAGTGATAGGTTATGTTAGGTGTTGTTTCGCATATTAAGGGAGTAGATTCGAATTACAATGAACCCGTAATGACCCCGTGGCAAGAACAAAACAACCTGATTGTTATAAGCACATAATAATTATATATACGTATATCCATCTCGTGACAAGTTTGTTCAAAATGGTGGTGATGATAGGTACATCTTCATCTACGCTGCTTGAGATGTGTAAAGAAACTCAGTACCTCTAAGAGAAATTAATTAACACGAGCTACGCTCTACTGACACTCATCCACAGCTCCCATCCTACCACCTTTCTCTTACTCTGTCTGAGACTTGCTACGTGCTCTCTGCAAAATATACATGAAAGATTGATGACAGAGGCGCCCGAGTTGTTCAACCCTACCTACCCATGTTACTAACTCGCTCTCATTATCCGGATATTGCTGAAAATTTCAAATATGACACTTTGGATTGCATATACTCACGCAAACTCTACATTTCTACGTGACAGTCCACACATAACTCTTCTCGTTAACGTGTTCTTCGCTACAGGATGGATATTACTTTCTGCAAAATAATTTCCGTTGTTACTTACATTTAATGAACTGTATAAACGGATATATTTTTTGTAGTTATGACAAGGTACATATTAAGGTCGAAGTTATGACAAGGTACATTCATTAAAGTTGATTACTTTGAGATTGATCCACACGATATCCACGTATAGGTTTAAACGGCAATTATTCGAACTATCCTCGGACAGACAGTTCTACCGAAAGGACAACTGCTTTGAGGCTAAAATCCCTTTGTAACCTGCGGTTTATTAGTATAGGCTATTAAAAGGTCCATCGTATCGCCAATTATGTGAAACGTGAGCAAAGAGTCGTAGCACGTCTGTGAAAATGCATTCATACATTCAGGAATATGGGCACGATGTAATGCACTCTATGGTACAAGTAACTTTGAGTTATATAGTAAAGTATCTGCACGATTTGCGGTATCTTGGAATAGCCACGAACACAAGCAGCATCTAAGCAGTGCTAGGTCATCCATATACAGGGTGTCCCATAGGAATGTGTGAAAACTAATGAGTCACTATTTTTTAAGTAATGAAAGGACTGGGAAAATTTAAATGTTTTTTAATAAAGGATAGTCATCATTTTCATTTCATTTCACGTCTATTTTATTATATATAACAAAGAACTATTTAGTACAAACTATTAATTTAAAAATACAGTGAAGAATGTGAGGTATTAATGATATATATTTTCGAAATAAGAACCATCTGAATTGGCACAAATATCCAAACGCTTCCTAAAACTATCAAAAACATGTTCTAATGTTTCGTCTGAAATGCCATTGACGATCTTCTTAATTTCTTTAATTAAATCATCTATTGTTCTCGAGTTATTTTCATAGCAATGATCTTTAATGTAGCCCCATAAAAAGAAATCACAGAGATTGAGATCTGGCGAATAAGGTGGCCACTCTAATCCTGTTCCTCTAGCAAAGCATGGGTACCCTAGGCCAATAACTCGATCGCCATAAACTTTATTGATGTACTCATATACTTCTTGTGTGCGATGAGGAGCTGCTCCGTCTTGCATAAAATAAAAAGATTTAACGAGACCTCTCTTCTTCGCATAAGGAAAGAATTTAGTCTCTAACATTCCTTTGTATGCCTCTCCGGTGACAGTAGATTCAAAGAAATACAGGTAGATACCTTTTATTGACATGGTTGCTCACACGGTCACTTTCCGGGGATGAAGAGACGTTGCCATTATGACTGTAGGATTTTGCGAGCCCCAAAAGCGACAATTTTGTTTGTTGACGTAACCATTCATCCAGAAATGCGCTTCGTCAGAAAAAATGATTGCTTTTTCACTCAATTCTTCATTTTCGAATATTTGTGTAATCGTGTTGCAGAACTCTTTTCTCTTTTCTTTTGGGTCTTCAGTTAACAACTGATGCGTGGTTATTTTATAAGGGTGCATTTTTAGAAAATAGCGTAGAATTCTATGCACAGTTGATTTACTCAGTTTCAAAGCTTTTTCGGTCTTGCGAATCGAAGAATATAGATTTTCTTTAAAATATTTTTCAACTTCATTGATCGTCTCCTCCGTAGTTACCGAGACTGAAGGGTCTGGTAAATCTTTCCTACGGTCCTGCAGAGTTCCGTATTGTATAAAATTATCAATTACTCTGTAAAAAAGAACAATATTGCCGTGAGAATTCGCGGAAACTTCGAGAAAAAGATTATTTATGGAACGTTATAGAAAAATCAATATAAAAAAAATTGATTCTTACCTTCTAAGAGTAGTTTCGCTCGAAACTCTTTTAGTTCCGAACTTAGTACGGAATCCTCTAAATGCTTCACTGTAAATTTTTCCTCTTGTGTAGAAGCACTCAATGAGAAAAACCTTTTTTTCGACGGTAAGATCACTCATTTTCACTAACGCCGTCCGCTTTCTACCGCAGCTAGAATAAAACTGACAAACCTCAGGTATATACTTGTAAAACGTAGGGCCCCTAAGAGGGTCGAAAGGGTGGGAATCGTTCGTTTGGTTTTCACACATTCCCGTGGGACACCCTGTATATGTGTATGTGGTGCTGCAACCTCTGTAGGACGTTTCTCCTCTTTCCTCTGCTCTCCTTCTTTCCACCTGTTGTAGTGTATGTCTTCTACGACTGCTGCCATTGCCTGACTTTCCGATGGTTATTGCCGCTGGATGCACATATTCCCGTGAAACCAAGGGTTCCTCTATTCGGTATAGGGGAGGTAGGAGTGTAAATGCTTATGCTCGGTGTATATAACCCTTCCTCACGACGACTACGGAACCGCGTTAATTATGCGGCCCTCCCAGTATTACCAAGATATTGTTCTGTGTCTCCTTCAAGTAGAACCCGCGACAGCAAAACCGGTTAAGGGACCGACTAGACTGTGGTAACGTCGCGCCTGCACAATGTAATGCACATATGCAGCTGTATACATTCTCATGCAAACTCCCAACTCGTGAATCCCCAGTAGTTTTACGTCGGAAACTATCCTGGAGACTCATCAACGTAGGTCTTACTGAGAATTCGTCCTTATCCCGTAGATGTAGCAAGGCAATCCTTCTTACGACAACAGAATTCACATGAATCTTCATTCCTCAATTCTACAGAGTGACAAATGAATGTAGTTTGAAATTATTTGTTCATGCATATTGTAAATACGAAAACTTGAGAGAGAAAAGAATTTCTCTCTCGGCATGCTGATTAGCGAGGAAACAAGTTTGCACCTTGGGTTGAAGTATAGCAAATATTGTTGTTTTATTCGTCCTTTACGTTACGTGTATTTATACGAGATTCACATATAGGCTATGCTTTACGAACATGTGGGAAGCGGAAACCACATTCGCTCGATAACTTGTAATTGAAAACGTGGATGATGAATTAATTTACCTATTATTTCAAATTAAATATTAATTTACCTATGATCTTTAATGTATTGTGGAATAATTGCGAGTATACGTGTACCCACGCTACTCGAATTACATCGATATTCAGTCAGCGTCCGTTGTACCAACGTAGTCTAGTAATAGCTGGAAATCGACCCTAATCATAAACGTTAGGATTTTTATTTGGTCTATTATACTCAGTATATATGTGGCATGCAATTGTGGTGTTGAACTGCAAAGAAGAATTCTGTGAATTCCTGCTGTTTATAACTGCAGCCGATTTCATCGAACACCGGTATAAAACTCTATGCACCAATGTCTTGGAAGCTCCCACACTCGGTCGTGATATGTACTCCGATCACGTACGTGCCTTCTCCTACGTAGAATAATGCACCCATCCCAATCTCGTACTCTCCTTTTCTAACCATTCGTCCCCGGCACGCCGCTCCATTGTCATTTCTACCACGAGTTCTTCCATACCCCTCACCTCCTTCACTTAATCGTGTTGCGTGAATGATAATATAATTGAAACCTTCTCCCCCTGCATACGATGATATTGACGGGCCACTTAGTGTAGATTGCAGTTTTACGTAACCAGGATTGAATGCTGGCGTTTCCCTGCACTTTAAATTATCTGCGGTGTCGCTTTATTGCTCAAGCAAATGATCAATTTATCCCTCAACCCGTCATTTCACATCGAGGCTATTATATTGGTCATTGGTTATTATATGGGTTAATTCCACAAAAAGTAGGCTCTTGTGTGACATTTCCGGTTTAAGTTGTATTTCGAAGTTCGTTCGTGATTTGATGTAGATAACCCAACGTATCAATGAACGAAGCAAAAACCCAGTGGTAAAGTATTGCTGCCAAGTATTTCCTGCTTTGACTCACATAAATTTGAAATAATCTCTATACAATAGAACTTCCGCATTCACATAATTTCTCATCGTTGTCGGCAAGATCCCATGTATATTTCGTTCGTCGACCAGATCGCTCAGCAGCATTAGTAATGGTGATGTTGTTCTCGTTGCACCAGTGTAGAACGATGCATTACGTCGACGGATGTCCCGCCACCCCGGGTTCAGTTCCCTTGCCTGTTCTTTTCTTATTCTTCATCTCATTCTTATTCTTATTTGCTGTTATGCGCGTCTCCTTGCTATATATCTATTACCGTTACTGTTAAATTCTGCGCTTTGCCACATACAAGACGCTACAGTCTTTGTTTTTTCTCCTACGAAATGATGAGGAAACAAGGATTTGTGTGATAACAGGAGAAATGCTTAAGCAAGTAAGACTGCTGAAGACGATTTTTCTTTTCTGCGAGAATGTACATTTGGGTGTAGATGTAAATGAACAAGTTCAACGGTTTTCCAGCATAGTGAACGTTATATTTTTTTTGCCGTGCTAATTTTCAATGTTTAGAAATAGGAAGCATGCAGCGCTGCGAGACGATCTGTCACTATGCTATGTAACTCTGATTTCATTGTTTGGTTACTCGATTCAATTGTAATTGCTTACTAATTTGTACTCCATCAATTTTCGTTAATTTCACGTTGCTTTGCGTACTACATCATTGACACGTCATTATTTTCGACGTCGGTGGTATACGTGAATTCGTGGAACGAATTTAATCCCCCCATGCATTCTCATGTATTATTCAAATTTAGTTAATACGTTATACGCATACATGCAGTAACTATACTATAGCGAAATATTGAACACACCAGTGTCCAATGCAATGGATAAAAGGTAATTTCAGCAGGTGGCCAATTTTGTAAATTAGTAGTCTAGATACAGCGATCACAGAAGCGCCACCCTATTTATTTACATATATTGATTGATATATACGGTAAATTACCGATACAAACTGCACCGCTGACAGCACCGTTAAATTTATAGGAGTACTAGAGAGCTATGTAATGAAATGAGAAACGAAGACGAGATAAATATATAAATATACAAACTTTTTTCATAATGTCAACGCTACTCGATCAGTTCTTTAATTTCATGACTGGTGTGCTTCTCGCTCTTCCCCTAGACGTTAACCTTAAATTATTATAATTCCATCTACAATCAACGAGTTGCGCTTACCAGTACGATAATTTGCAGTAATTAACAAAAAGTTGTCATCGCACTCTTCGATACATTTCATATTGAAGAACATAATGATAACTTTAAACTCTAATAAAAACTGTAAATTTGGATCTATGTGAAATAAATTTTCATAAGCAGACTAGTTCTACTCAGAAATTTACTAAAAAAAACATCTCATAATTTTTTTTTATTTGCGAGGATTACACGTTCATGAGAACTTGGTCGTTGTATAGAGTTTGCAGGACAGATGAGAAGATGCTCCGGAAGAAAGTAAGTGAATGAGGTAGAAAAAATAAAATTCATCGAGCCGTGAAATCTAGAGGCAACGGTATCAAGCTGGGACACCTGCTAGGCATAAGCCATTAAAATTCTCATGTCGTTTCAAGCTCGGACCGCAGTTTATCTCGTGCAAGCAATTAATTAACACGCAAACGAGGAACGTTCGTTTCTCTCGTGGTAGTCGTGTTGTCGGCGCCTATACACTAGGTGTCACAAAGGTGAACAAAGAGCTGAGAATGACAGGGTGCATTATTAATGTAAATTGAAGGTCCTACCGCTTGGTAAGTTCTCATTCGTTCTTCTCTTGGGGAAACTTTAACTTTTCATATTCCTCGCGAGGCTGGCGAACGAACTGACAGAACGATGGTTCATAGAGCTCTCACAGTTACCATATATACTCGTGTCTCACAAGAAAAACAGTAGTAAGCCCGTCGGCGTCTCTTGTTCGAAAGTTACATTCGCAATCTCCGAACCTTGTGTCCCGTACATTCATACACAGAGACGATAAGCTATATTAAATCCCGCACCAAAAGCTTACGTACTTCTGCTATGTAGTCTCCAGATATGGAGCAACGGGAGAGATGGACCCGCATGTACTTCCTCTGTCTACGTGTGCAGAAATGCTAATCTGTATCTATCTTCCTACATGTCCATATATATAAATATATATACACATATTATGCAGTATTCTGTAGATATCAGAAACAGTCTGACCGATGATGAGGGAAAGAATCAACTGCTGTCGCCGAGAAAACAGTTAAATAATGCAGTAAAACCGTAAGAAAGAGATACGCGGTTGACCTATCGTATAATGAGGCTTCAAGTAGTTTCTCAATACAGTTTACAGTACGAAAATGAGGTATACAGATATATAGATGTACACCGAGAAAAAAAATTTATTGACCGAAATAAATTTCGTTTCTCTCAACCAAAATATTTAGTTCGATACGAGCAACAAAATATTTTTAAGATAAGACAAAATATTAATATGTGAATGCTGAAACAAGTTATTGGCCGGACCAACAAAACTTTGATGCAGCCAAACACATTAATGTTAATGCAACAAAATATCATCCAAATAAACTAATTCATTTATTTGTTCTAACGATTACCATTTAGTCCATTTGGTAACTGAGATTCAGTCAAATATATTATTAAAGCAACTAAAAAGTATGCGTCAACAAATAAATGGTACCAGTTGGTCGAAGAAAATCATTTGGCTCCGGTGATTTAGTTGATTCATTTACAAGAAATTTTCATGATTTAGTTGAATAAACTAAATCATTTGCCATTCAACAAAAAAATTGTTGGATCAACCAATTTTTCGTCCAACGAAATGGAATTAGTTCGGTGAACAAATTTTTTTTCTCAGTCTAGGCATTATCCTCGTATTGCAGTCGTGTGAGAGCCACTCTGCAGAATTAACTCTTAAATCATTCTGACTGAAGTCTTGAATGTAGGAACCTCACAAGAGCTTGGTTAGTACATATCTGAACCGCAATTACGAGAATTAATAACAGTCATAACCGGATATCCCGCTATATTGCCCATGTCAACGCCGTTAGGACGTATATTGCAGCGATCCAGACTAGTATTTCAAAGCTCGAATATACAAAGTAATGAACAATCGAGCGTATATGTGGCACTTTATCCAAATATACACATATGCATACATGCGCGGTAAAAATGAATAAATAACGTACAACTGCATATGAACTAGTGCGCTGCTTTTAAAATCGATAAACTAGTGTGTCTCGAGTCTATATGTTTTACACTCATACAGCAATACACATATACCCATATGTTTAAAAAGAATTTTATGAAAGGAAATCGATCCAAATATTAGTTGTACCAAATTGAAGATGGTAGTTTGATCTGAAACGAAAAACGAAGTGGTCTCGAACGAAATGGGCGGAGCCTCAAGAGAGAACGCCTTGCTTCCTATCAAGCTTCGAGTTATCCTTTCGAGCGATGACACCCGATCCCGTTCCGATGGTTACCCATGTAAGACACACGAGAGCACGTAGCGAATCTACGACATTACCAATTGCACTAGGAGAGGAGACGAAACGGATGAAGGAATAGAGCTCCCTTCGAGGTGAGCCAAAAAGAGACGAGACTCTCTTGCTAACGGGAGCACCCGACCAACCGGAAAATCCCGGCTAAGTATAAGCTCTTGAAAAAGTCCAGAATGACGCTACGCTATCCTCTCGGTTCCCTCTTTCCGCTAGTTTGGAACTAGTTCCAGCGAGGAAGATTAGAACGAGCGAAGAGAATAGGTGGTGGGGGGTGGGGTAGGTACAGAGTGGGCGGTAGAGGATAGAGTATGGCTAACGTGGACCTACGGTATGTACAACCTCGCTATTTTCCCTTTCCTCCGTTTGCTTCTATCGCTATCTTTCTTGCTCTTTCCAACTGCGCTTGAAAGCTATCCTGGCATATGCATATTACATAGGATATGGCGCATATGTTCGCCTCACTATCGTTCTCCCCCCTAATGCTAATCTGAAGGTATGAGGCTTTTCGAGAAACTTAAACAAGTCCGTAATAAGAATTAACCTGCTCCGTGCGAGGATAATTCTTTCTATCTATGTCGCTCCATCTGTCTATCATCATAGTAATTATGAAACGTCACCATTTGTTCTAACGACTGTAGGACGTATCTCCGATATTGCACTGAACCAAAACACCGAAAGAGAGGTGAAAAGAAACGGTGTAATGACCTTATTCCGTTAAATTATGCCAAAGTTATATACTATATATTAAGTTATGTCAAAATTATATACAATGCAGTCATTTAGTTCTGCGAATTACAAATAGTTGCACAAAAATGTGTTCCGGCTCAAGAAGATGCAAAGCCCAATGGAAATCGTGGCTCGATATGAAAATACGTACTACTTTTTCATTGTTCAATGTGTATGATCATTTTGGGTAACGATCCGATTATCGATTCGGTAAGAGAAAACGAGCAGTGACTCACCAGCATTTGTTCTTCAGCGACATTCCAACATACCACGCACCGTAAGAATCCGTTCAACATTTTTATTTGGAATACCGCCAGAGTTACAATAATCTCATACCTTCATATCTCCTGTTGGATAAGGCTTTTTTCTTGCACGATATCAGCATTTTTTCGGTCGTACTTTATCTCATAACAGAATATCCTTGAAAAATTCTCTGAGTCTGTCAGATTCTTCAAAGGATGGATCGGAAGTACCAAATAAATATCAGAGATAGAAAGAAACGCCTGAAATAATGATCATTTCGCATTGGAAGCCTTGCTGCACAGTGAAAATACCATGCACCTTTTGATAATGTGAAAATATTTCAGCTTGGGCGCGCTAAACACTTCAACCCCGATTACCGTGTCAGTATGGGCGTTTCCACGTTACGAGGTGCGCTAACGACGTGGTCGGTGCTCCGCCCCAGTCGTTTCTGTTTATAGAGCTCTTGTGGATGCTCTCGTGAAGCATATAGGCTTGGTAAAGGGCTAGTGCTGCTAAGGATCATCAACATTGCCTGGTTATGGTTTCAGAAATATCTTAGTTCTACACGTACAAAGAGCATGGAGTATCTCGAGTCACTTGGACATTGAAATATGATCGAATTATTAAAAACATGTTAAAACGAAAAAGCGTAATAGGGTCACTCTGATGCGCCGCCATTGTTGTACATTGCTCATTAAAGCCACCAAAGAATAGTAACAGTAATTTTTTGCTACTGATTTAGACTTCCCCAATTCATTACGAACTCTGTCGCTCTTATACTACTTCATAGGGCTTGCTTTGAATCCTCTCACGATATTCATATGCGTCCCAGTCGCAAATTCTTTCACCAACGAGTAAATTCGGCTCGAAAACTTGTCTGATGTCTCCTGGCATCCCGTAATATCGTACACTTTTACGGCATGGGAATGGAAATATTTCCGCGATAGGGCAATACACAGAGAAAAACGTACAGATAAAAAGGGAGTACTGAGATAAAAATGGCTGAAGATAGCTCGACGTTCAGCCACGATGAGATCAGTCAAAACGAAATGCATGTCTAGTGATGGGAACTGTCACATCCGTACGTCCTACAGCACTATTTTTTTATATTATGCTCTACCTGCATGTATATTTAAAAAAAAATCTAAAGCATGCAAAAAGCAGCTCTTTTACCCACGTATATTTCGTGTGACGCGGAGTGAGTGAAATTTAAATATTCCATCGGCGAACAAAGTGGCACTCGATTCTCGCGGGATTCTCTCGTCGTTGTCGTTTCCAACAGTATTGCTAGAGCTATGAGGTGTGTTTTTCGGGTGCGGTAGATACCAACAAAAAAACGCTCTCTTTTGTAGCCAGCATCCAACAGTCTTGAAAAATCATGGCCACGTTGAGAGTCGGCTACCCAAAGTAATATCTATCTCATATATATTAAAACGAGGCGTTCCGGGCGAGATAAAAAAATTTAATATTATTATAAATAGTCGTTTTCCTATATTTTTTATACCATATTCCAACTTGTATTTTTTTAATAAAAAATTGAGAATTCGAGTAATTTGCAAATAAGTATGAAATGAAAATGAATTTTATATTTGAATTATCGGTAACGAAAAGAAGCCAAGCAAGAAGGAGATAATTATTTCGACGCGAAATAGCCAACATAATATTCCCATCTCATCGACGCATACTCCCGCACCTATAATGAAACTTCCGGCTGGTATTCCAACAGCAGCAGAGTGCACTGCACACACTGTCTCTGGTCATTGTCCATGCATATCTCTCTGGCATTATTCCGAAGCTTCCTATGGTCTGAATTATTCCCCGTGAGGCTCATCTTCGGTACACCAAGACTCAACCTCGTATTGGATACTTTTAACGTAATACGGCTATACAAAATGTTCCTTTACCAAAAATGCGAAGCTTTTCCACTGGTTTCATTATTAATACGACAATAAATATAGTAAAAATAGGTTTATCAAAGGTGCAAGAAATTTTATCCAACTTGAAACAATATTAATTACTATTGAAATAAAACTTTAACCCTTGTTCGGTACCTCGATGAAAAGCGGCAAAATTGAAGTATCAACTCGTCACGATATTTACAAAAGTCAAAAACATTCAAGAAGGGAATTACATTATTTGGTATAGTGGAAATTTGCCGTAAAAATTAAAGGCAATTTTTTATTTCCGGAATGGGAAAACGAAAACTTGTCGAAGCGTAGTTACCGGATCTGGTCCGTCGATGCAACACGGAGTTCGGTATACCCATCCAAGTTTTTCTCATCAGCCGGCTGCGACCAACGGGGCCAAATCGAATAGTGACGATGTAACAGAGGGCATAGGACGTATAACATCGGTCGTAGAGTGTATGGCGATGGCGGACGCGAATGATAAAACACCGAGATAGAACGAAACCGGAGGAGCAGGTATAGCACTGTAGTACGAAGAAATAAATATACGTACGAACGGAGAATAACCTCACTGTGAATATATATGCGGTTCGACGAACGTTATTTTGCAAGAGAGTTAACGAATGATAAAAAAAAAAGTGCCTCGCGTACAAATATGTAATATAACTGTCTCCAATGGAATTGCCTTCATTAATGACATATGAAAAATGTATTTTCATTCCTGTTATTCGCAGAAAAATCTTACAAGTGTACACTTAAATGTGTATGCGAAAGCTATTAAGTGTCGTTACTCGTATTCATGTTGTCCAAACATATGGAAGAGAGCGATAAATCCAACGAAATATATAATGAAGTTGGCAATTTACATAACTCACGATTGAGAATATAAACTTATTTGACTTACAACTTGATTTTTTAGCTTGTCGTTCGATACACTCCGGAACCGATCATCCATATTTCGCATGAACTGGTATCTGAAAGATATACAGTTCTCCACAAGGACTTCACAAAGGCGTTTTAGCGCTGCTTTTAAAAAATTTATGAGACTTTCGATACAGAGAACGTTGAAACAGATAAAACGCATTTATACGCGTGGATTATTCGGAACGAGTGCCATTGTCTCCATTGTACGTGATATAAGAAAATGCCATAACTGCGACGAACTCATAGTGCTCACATTGACGTATACAACACTGTATGGCGGATGCTCTAATGGAAATGGTGCCGAGCTTGCCAACATCGTTCGAAAGACTTTTGGAAGCTTGCCACATACAGCCGGAAAATTCGGGGAGCAATGTACCGAGCCATGGCCCATTATATATATATTGTGACGTAAAATTTTAGAGCGAGCCACATTTAATAGAAAATTGGTCGAATTTCCCCGATCCTCCCGCTCAATGCCCCGGCCACAACAAAATCTCTTAGGACCGATTCCGGGAAAACAACAATTATTGCTACCGTTATTAATTATTTTTGATTTTTGTATTGTAATTCCCAGCTATATTTGAAACCGGGGCTAAGGGCTTACACACACCGATCCGATCAGCTGTATTGACGTCTGAACGAGAGCGAGAAAGACAAACAACTTCGGCCAATTACTGTCGTCGTCAGTGTATTTCAAGCAGGGCTCATACACTTGGCCATTTGCGTCTTCGATTTATCGCTGCCAATCTCTGGATCCCGCCCAACAACTATACTTAGCCCAAGCAAATAAAGGTTTTTACTTGACAAAAATAATAACAGGATACCACCGGTGTCATTACAATCGGACGAGCTCCCCGATGCTAATTGCACAAAATTCGACTCGAGAGTCGCGTTTCCTTTTTTTTTATTGACAATTTAGTGCAAAAAACGCATTTTTTTTTGGTTTTTTGCTTATAAAAGAAAAACTAATGGATCAATGTGATCGGTCTCAATGGACGAATTGTAGAGAATTGGAATACGAAGAAAATGAGAGCTGAAAAAATCCGATCGGTTCATTATTAAGGGAGAAACCCCAAAAAAACCGAAAAAAATAGCGTTTCCTGTTATTATTTTGTCAAACATAATATAATAACAGGTATCCTGTTATTATTTTTGTCAAAATCTGATGATTTTTGAGCTCTGTTGCTTGGCCTATACTGGCTAACGAAATTATGAAGATTGAGGATTCTCGTCATCGCGTGTCGTCGGTTACATTTTTGTTATTACGATATTTCATCCAATGTATCTCGTCTCCCGAAAATATTTTCTGACATCGACAATCTCAATTGGAAGGCACGTCTACGGAAAAATGTTTAACATCAAAAGCTAGAAGTCTGAGATTGAATTTTCGTTATCATTCAATTTCGAAAATCTCAGCTCCGTCTCACGCTTATTTAAATTCCCCTACATAGAAGCCTGTACATCTTATTCGGGAGACAATCGAGAATATTCGGTAATTAGGGTAGGGGGAGAGTTCGCTGTCCCGCCTGAGACTCATCATCGCGATTGTTGTTAGATTTTCACGTGGCATTGAGCGCGACGAACGTCCGAGATCATCCTGAAAGTACGTAATTTTGCCTAACGTGTTTCGTACGGTCGGTAAGCCCGTCCCGATATCTTTGACGTTTTCTTTAAAAATAAAATAAAGTCTAGGCCTTTGTAGCGCTAGAGTTCGGCTCAATTGTTCAATTTAACGGTCATGACGACGGTTTTGCCTTTTTGTAATTTCATTCTCGGTTTCTTTCCCGCGAAGTGATTTGTGTTACGACACGGGAAAGGAAAATATTGTGGCCAGTAGTTAAAATCTCATATTTTTGTCCGTGTGTTAAATAAATTATGTATCGGTTTCATAGGCATTCGTCAAGTTCTCAAAGTCCGGCCAAGTAACCGATTATCGGGGCCTTGGTATTTTATTTTTCGTGTCTTTTGGTTCAACATCGATTTTCCTGTGTTTTATAAAATTCTTTTCGCGAGTAGAACCGCGGTGAGAATCGTAACGGACTCGGTTAATTTTATAATCGTGTGTGTAGGATCCCGGTCGTGTGAGTGTGAGTATGAATGGGATCGCGTTCGAGCTTCTCTCTCGATAACCGTTTGCGCGCGTATAATACTTTGTAATTTTATCCCGCGAATGATTTTCTCGTAATTTTCTCTATTGTACCGATATTTAGAATTATAATATTTTTGAATCGGGATTTATTCCGTAATTAATGTGATTATTAAATAAATTGTTAAATTGAAGGACAATTTGATTTTCATCTTGTTTTCGAATTTTTCCAACTTGCCTAACCCCGCCCATTCCGCTGCAGCAAAGCTGGTCAACTTTCTCTCTCTTTCTCCCGTTAAGTCGCTTAGGCGACTGGCGCCCAAATTAATAAAATGAATTAACGTGGAGGAAGGGAGCGAATTTTGTGACAATCGTGGCTAGGAAAATTTACGCCACAATATATATATATATATATATATATATATATACACAGGGTGTCCCATGGGAATGTGTGAAAACCAAACGAATGATCCCCACCCTTTCGACCCTCTCAGGGGCCCTACGTTTTACAAGTATATACAGTAGTGCTCAAAAGTATTTTGAGAACATAAAATTCGTTATTATTTCTTTCGAAATAAAACTTTATCAGAAAATGCCTTGAGTATAGTGGAGAGCAGTATAACTGCGCTTATTGGAAAGCATCAGGTTTCGACTTGTTTGTTTATATTCTGCGCCGCTGGAGGAACGTGACCTACCGCGAGCTCAAAAGTATTTTGACACGCAGTTAGCGTCACAAATTCACGGACGTTATTTGCTCCTTAGTTTTGATTTGTACTTATATTACTTATTGTGGTCATTTCAATATGCCGAAATGCAAAGAATATTCTAGTGACTTTAAAAAAGCCGTTATAAATGCACTAAAGCAAGGACTAAAACAAACAGAAGTTATTTGTATTTTTAAAGTGTCTCGACAGCTCGTTAGTACATGGAATAAAGTATATAATAAACGGAAGACTGTCAAAAATAAGCCTTGAAGTGGCCGTCCAAAAAAAAACATCCCCTAAAGTCGATTGTATTATAAAAAAGTTATCAACAAGTGATGTTCGGAAGTCGGCTATAATGATTAAAAATGAATTGAAAGAAAAATATAACGTAGACATTCACGTTTCTATTGTCAAACGACGCTTGAAACTCTTCGGATTACATGGACGAAGATCGACGAAAAAACCTTTAATATCTACAAAAAACAGAAAGTCCCGACTTGCATTCGCAAAACGGCACATATCGTGGTCAAGTTCAGAATGGTTCAAAATTTTGTGGAGTGACGAGAGCAAATTTAATTTAATGCCATCTGATCGTATTAAGTACCTTCGACGTCCTGAAAACAAACAATATGATTTTCGATACCAAATACCCACGATCAAACTTGGAGGTGGTAGTGTGATGGTTTGGGGATGTTTTTCACACTCTGGAGTTAGACCGTTAGTTCAAATTGAAGGGAATATGGATCGGTTCGTGTATGCAAATACATTGAAGACTCAAATGCTACCGTACGCTAAACACCACATGCCAGCTGGGTAGTATTTTCAACAAGATAACGATCCCAAAAACAAATCCAAGTACATTAGTGATTTTATAAAACGCGAAAAAGTGAAGGTTCTGGGGTGGCCAAGCCAAAGTCCGAATTTGAGTCCTATAGAACCTCTGTGGGAGGAGGTGGATCGCAGAATAATTATTCAAAATTATTCGAATAAACACGCTTTATATGTAGTTCTCAAAAATGAATGGGATAAAATTCCGATGAAACGATTACAGAAATTGGTCGACTCAATGCCGACGCGGTGGGAGGCTGTCATAAAGACCAAGAGATATGCCACTAAATATTGACTTGCTCATTACTGTAGATTATAATTATATGTTAAAAAAGAATTTTTTCAACAGTGTCAAAATACTTTTGATCCACCAGTTTCCTCATTTTTTAAAAATTATTCTACTATTTTGTTGCGAACGAGGGCCATTTTGCCACTATTCTGTAGAACATTGAATATCTTTCAAGAAAATAAACGATTGATTTTTACGTTTCATATTTTGTTTTCAGTTAATCCAATTAATGTATTTGTCAAAATACTTTTGAGCGCTACTGTACCTGAGGTTTGTCAGTTTTATTCTAGCTGCGGTAGAAAGCGGACGGCGTTAGTGAAAATGAGTAAGCTTACCATCGAAGAAAAGGTTTTTCTCATTGAGTGTTTCTACACAAGAGGAAAAATTTACAGTGAAGCATTTAGAGGATTCCGTACTAAGTTCGAAACTAAAAGAGTTTCGAGCGAAACTACTCTTAGAAGGTAAGAATCAATTTTTTTTATATTGATTTTTCTATAACGTTCCATAAATAATCTTTTTCTCGAAGTTTCCGCAAATTCTCACGGCAATATTGTTCTTTTTTACAGAGTAATTGATAATTTTATACAATACGGAACTCTGCAGGACCGTAGGAAAGATTTACCAGGCCCTTCAGTCTCGGTAACTACGGAGGAGACGATCAATGAAGTTGAAAAATATTTTAAAGAAAATCTACATTCTTCGATTCGCAAGACCGAAAAAGCTTTGAAACTGAGTAAATCAACTGTGCATAGAATTCTATACTATTTTCTAAAAATGCACCCTTATAAAATAACCACGCATCAGTTGTTAACTGAAGACGCAAAAGAAAAGAGAAAAGAGTTCTGCAACACGATTACGCAAATGTTCGAAAATGAAGAATTGAGTGAAAAAGCAATCATTTTTTCTGACGAAGCGCATTTCTGGATGAATGGTTACGTCAACAAACAAAATTATCGCTTGTGGGGCTCGCAAAATCCTACAGTCGTAATGGCAACGTCTCTTCATCCCCGGAAAGTGACTGTATGGGCAGCCATGTCAATAAAAGGTATCTACCTGTATTTCTTTGAATCTACTGTCACCGGAGAGACATACAAAGGAATGTTAGAGACTAAATTCTTTCCTTATGCGAAGAAGAGAGGTCTCGTTAAATCTTTTTATTTTATGCAAGACGGAGCAGCTCCTCATCGCACACAAGAAGTATATGAGTACATCAATAAAGTTTATGGCGATCGAGTTATTGGCCTAGGGTACCCATGCTTTGCTAGAGGAACAGGATTAGAGTGGCCACCTTATTCGCCAGATCTCAATCTCTGTGATTTCTTTTTATGGGGCTACATTAAAGATCATTTCTATGAAAATAACTCGAGAACAATAGATGATTTAATTAAAGAAATTAAGAAGATCGTCAATGGCATTTCAGACGAAACATTAGAACATGTTTTTGATAGTTTTAGGAAGCGTTTGGATATTTGTGCCAATTCAGATGGTTCTTATTTCGAAAATATATATCATTAATACCTCACATTCTTCACTGTATTTTTAAATTAATAGTTTGTACTAAATAGTTCTTTGTTATATATAATAAAATAGACGTGGAATGAAAATGATGACTTTCCTTTATTAAAAAAACATTTAAATTTTCCCAGTCCTTTCATTACTTAAAAAATAGGGACTCATTAGTTTTCGCACATTCATATGGGACACCCTGTATATATATATATATATTTAAAAATTTTTTATTTTTATTGTTCCTGCGTATGCTCTCGCGGGTTTTTACGAGCTCATCCTATCACTTTAATCTCACATTACTAATTTCACATTTCCTAATTTTAATGTTCCTGAGAGACCCCCCCAAGAGTGTTGCACACCCATTCTTTCCTAATGCACTACTGTATCGCATTTGCTCGAGAGGCAAGGGAAACTGTGGAAAACCCGGCCGATACAGGCGGCTATATTTTTACTGAGTTTTAATTGATTGGCACCATCAGAAACTCAAAAAGACTGCCTCCCGCTCAATGATTGATGCGCGAGCCAGGGCATGGCTAAGTGGTCACCCAACCAAGTATTGGCCTCGTCCGCGGCTGCTTAACTTTGGTGATCGCCGAAGCTACACACTGACCGCGAACCCATCGCTGCCGGTTTATTATATATATATATATATTGAAACGTTTCGGGTTTTCTCGCAAAAGTTTCATCTTAATTTTTAAGGGGTTATATACAGTTGGAAGGCCAAAAAAACTCGTTTTTTTACGAATTTTTTTCGGATAGGGATTTCATTTGACGAGGAAAAGCATAAGGAAGTAAATGGAGTGTCATCTTTTAACTCTTTATCGCAATTTTTTATTTAACAAAATATTGCTTCAGATAGCTCCTGTGATTGATCTCCTGTAGGTCCTCTAAAAAAAGGCGTCTTGCGGTGAGCATGAAATCCCCCGTTTGGATCAGCTGAAATTAAAAAACCAAAGAGATTTGTTTAGTGGATAGATAAATGCTGGGATTGGACGAAGGAATAGTTGGAATTTCCAATTTTGATGAAATGACGGCTCCTCAAAGACGAAATTTCAATTTTTAACCGAATTTTGGTCGTTCAATGGTTCAAAAAAAATAGAAATAATTTTCGGAAATCTTACTCCTTCGTCCAATCCCAGTAGAATATATCTGAGAAAGTTGTGTTAAAATTGCAGACCGATCGGTTGAGCCATCTTTGAGAAATCGTGCTCACCGACTTTGAAAACATCGTTTCGAGATAAACGCGTTCAAAGTTTCATAAGTGGTGAACACATGGATAAAATTTTTTTTTTACAACTTACAAGGAGTCATCTATTCCAGGGCCATAAGAAGTTCCCTCTGCATCATCAGCAGCTTCCAAATTGTCGAATTGCAGTCGTCGGCGAACCATTCTTCCTTCGCGCGTGCACTCATGCGCTCTTAAAATAGAGATCGCGACGCGCTCTGCATCCTGTTTTTCGGCATAGGCATGGGCATTGGGCCCAATCGATAGACCCAGTGCACTCATATAATATAATAGTGATGCCGTACCTTCATTAAAGGTGCCGGCTGCCATGTGAGCTGCTATTTCCACTATTTTTGAACTACTAGGAATTATTTTCGGTGTGATTTTCCAAATCAACTGATTATAGCTTTCGTTGTTATTTTGTGTGAAACCACCAACACATCTTTCAAGCAACTTTTCATTGCTCAGATCCGTGTAGATCGGAAACAGAGCGTCAGCAACATTTTGTGGAAATGGAGAATAATCGTGTTTATAATCCGATAATTTATTCGAAGCTCGCGCTCGCTGCCAACAACACCATGACTCAGTTCCGACCGGGCATCTTTCGTGTTGAGGATTTTCATCTGTTGAACAATAATGGTAATATGTTGCCCATATTGCATTATACATATTGTCAACGGAATCACAGTGCCTCCTGATTGCCAAGCCATAATAAACAGTCAATTTATCGATCAGTTTGGCTGTGAGCTTTCCTTTTCCACCAAGTACTTTTTTTTGCATTTTTTTCCCACTTTTATTTACAGTCATCTCGGTATTTTTTTTGACACAGTCTCGGAGTCGTGAACCCATTCTTTTTTGAACGTGTCCAATACATTCTTTTTTTACCACTTCGTTGTTTCCGTAAGGCACAGCTTTCAAAATCCCCGAGTAGGTTTTCGAGTCACCGTCGCCGATGTAATTTTTGTATTGGACGTTAAATTTTTCCATTGAACGCTTGAACATTTCTACGACCGCATCGACTTCCATTTTTCCTGAAGAACCGTTATGATTCGCAGCACAAACATCTTTGTGGTCGTCATACCATTCGTTGTACTCTTCAGTGTCGATTTTTTTTTTCCAAACCTCGCATTGTTTGCAGTACGAACTTTTCACGACGATATCGATAATTTTCCCCGTATAATAACCGATCAGTGATGTTACTCCGTATAAAGAAGTAAACCCTCGTTTTTTCCAGGTTCCATCGCCAGATATTGTCAATTCTTCACAGTTTCCATCGCCTCGATTTTGAGCAGACGCTTCTTTTTCTTCAGCACAAGCTTTTTCGAAAAGTTTTTCGGTGGCCATTTGCGTGCATGAATGAATATTTTTGACGATCAAATCGTACGTAGCTTGCATCACAAAAGGTGGCATGTCCATCAATCCACAAAATTTCGCTGCACCTTTCAATCCTATTCCGAGAGTTCTCATCACAAATAAAAATCGTCTGTTTATCGCGTAAGAATGTTTGATGAAAGGACAAGAGTTTATGGCTCGAGGATCGCACTTATCACACAGAATGACGATTTTAAAACCGAGTCCTCGTTGTGCAGCCGTTTGAAATTGCACTTTTCCTTTGCAAGTTTTACACTGAACGTATTCACTTATCGCTGCGAAGACCGTTATAAAATTGAAAATGCGATATTCAATGGAGGAATCACGAGGAACTAAGATCTTCTGATTTTTCAATTTTTTCGCGGATGTACTGAAGCTACTTTCATCGGCCTCGACTGTTTTTGGATTGTACGATTGTTTTCGCTTTTTCCCTCTTGAAATTTGCGTCTTGTCGGATAGTCTCCGTTGTCTGGTACACTTGTAAGGCATTTTTATTCGCAAAACTACGAAAACGGAGTAAAATTTGAACGCGCGACTTTACACTGTGGCAGAGCTGGTTCGACTGACAAAATTCCTTTCTTCGGTATAAGAAATGACCACGCTTAGCTCTCGCATATACCATGTATGCAAAAACAATGAAAAGGGTCACCTCAGGCACGCGGGCCACAACAACCGCTGCCGCTCGGGCCGTTCGGAGCGCGCTTACTTTGTAATGCTCCAAGCGTCCTTTCAAGTACGCATGTATCTCTACGAATATTTGCCGTATCGCTTTGAAAATTTCAGAGAATCTATTTGAATATATGTAGACTCCAAAAATGCAACAAAAAAAATCGATTTTTTGAAATTTGAAATTAATCATAAAATAGCATATAACTCCGACATTACTTGCTGGATTAATTTGAAATTTTCAGAGAATGTACTCAAATGTATGTACATTCTGAAAATGCCATAAAAAAAAATCGATTTTCTGAAATTTCCAACTGTATATAACCCCTTAAATCGAGTTTGTGTATTGGACTCTGTTTTGATGGGGAAATCTTTTATATTATATTCTTTTTTTTTTATAAAGGCTCAGATGTCCGCTCATGGATTATTACAACCGGGACAGTTTCATCATCGGCTTGTAATAAAAATGAATTTTAAATTGAAAATATGAAAAAAAGAATTCAGATGACAGGTATGAAAAGGAAATGCACTAGCAGAAGGCTGGTTACAAGTTTTCTTGATTTTATTTTCTTTTGAAAAGTTACTGTTATTTTAGGGACTTCGCCGGTCTCTTGCGGCCAAATTTATTTAAATTATGTATGGTTGCTGAACGCAACACATACGAGAAGTGAACATTCAATAATTTAGTTTAGAAAAGAAAATAGCTTTGTGGAACTTCGCCGGTCCGTAGCGGCCAAGAACGTAAGTCGCCTACGGCTACTGTACGCTAAATAAATGTGTAATTTATTTGTTAGTAATTTTAATGCCGAGGTCTAGTTTTTAACGAGTATCTCTACTTGAGAATTACTATCCTCTAGGCGAAACCTAAGTTATGTCGTTAAGACCTCACCCATGCGCTGGACGCTACGCCAGAAGAAGTGCTTAGTTATATCGACGTTGGTGAGCCGGGCATGCTCAGGGGATAAAACACACAGAATCGGATTCTTTATCAATTTACAAAATGACAAAGTCCGTATCCTGGGAAAAAGTGTCGGTGTTCACAATCGTGCAATACGACCACGGACACCCTATCTTTTTAGGACACCCTGTATGCGCTAGACGCAATGCTAGTACAATACCGAGCGATGCTAAAAGGATAGGACAGTGCTCAGCAATCGTGCAATCCGACCACGTTACACTTTTTCCTTAGGACACCGTGTATGCACTAAACGCAATGCTAGTACGATACGCGCTGATACTAACAGGATGGACAATGCTCAGCAATCGTGCAATACGACCACGTCACACTTTGGAATTGAGGATTCCTTATGCTAAGCGTCAGATGCAATGCTGATACTTAGCCGGAGAGTTAACTGGATCGTTCGGTAGGATATGAGAGAATGGATACCGTTCGCTGTTTTGCCCGCCTTACATACCTTGCCCGGGCGTCTCGTTAGAGCCAATTTCGAGGTGAGATCCAGATCGATCCGGATTTTCGGGTCGTCTGTCTCTCTCGGTGTTCACTTACGTGACGACGCCGAGCGTCGATCATGTGTGCGTGGACGCCGAATGTCGAGCATGCGTGTGCGGGCGCTAGGGTAGGGGCGCGCCCGTGTGTGTGCGTGTGTTTCGCGACGTGAGGAGTATGGGTGTGCTTCGCGTCGTTGTATGAGGAACTCCGTTCCGTTACAATATATACAGTGGCGTGCAAAAGTTTCGGGCCAACCTATTTTTTCCAGTTAATTGATAAAATATTTTATTTCTCCACTCGTTCATTGTTCAAAATATTCAAGAGAGTTAGAATGAAGGTAACAACATCGTATATTATATTTAATTATAGCGTATTTTTCGTGTACTACGTGGAATGACTTTAGTCGGTGTGCAAAAGTATCGAGCTGCTATATCACCGCGGCGTCGTATGCACGGTTTGTTTACATTTTTTCTCTCATTAGTTTCAAAACATGTCCTACAATGGAAAATTAGTCTCCTTTCTGCCACAATGCCGAAATACACGAATATTCAGCTTCGTGAAATCGTGTTGAAACTCTCGTCAGAAGGAAAATGTTCTCGTGATGTTGCGGAGACTTCATCTATTGGCAAAAATACCGTTAATCGTATTATTACTAAATATAAATTAACAAACTCTCTGTGTGACAAAAATCGAAGCAGTATACCGCGAAAAACTTTGAATCGCGTCGACAAAATTATAAAAAGGAAGTGCATTGTAGATCCACGAAAAAGTGCTGCAGATGTTTCCCAGGAATTGCGAAATGAAAATCTAGCTGATATTAGTCGGAGTACGGTATGAGTACGGTATTTCGACGTCTCAAAGCTGCGGGGCTGATTGGACATGTTGGTGTAAAAAAACCATTGATTAGCAAAAAGAATAAGAAGGCTAGATTAGGCTTTGCGAAAAAATATCAGCGCTGGACGGTATCAGATTGGTGGAAAGTACTTTTTTCCGATGAATCGAAATTTCAATTATTCGAAAGTGATGGTCGGAAGTACGTAAGACGTCCAGTAGGTACCAGATATAATGTAAGGTACCAAATTCCTACCGTAAAACACGGTGGCGGAAACATTAAAGTTTGGGGAGCATTTTCTGATGATGGCATTGGTCCGCTGGTGGAAATTCATGGCAATATGGACGCTGCAATGTACAGGGACATACTATAAGATCATATGCTTCCATTTGCAACAAAAAATTTGCCACGTGGTTGGGTTTTTCAACACAGTAATGATCCGAAACACGCATCGCGTCTTGTTAAAAATTTTCTTCAAAGCCGGAAAGTCCGCCTTCTTGACTGGCCATCGCAGTCACCGGATTTAAATCCTATTGAACACCTGTGGCAAGACCTCAAGCATCGTGTTGGAATGAAAAGATACTCCAACAAAACGGAATTGTGGAACCATTTGCGAAGTGAATGGGAAAAATTTCCACAAGAACGAATCAAACAACTAATTGGGTCTATGCCTCGTCGGTGCGCTGCAGTCATCGCTGCTAAGGGCATGGCAACAAAGTATTGAGTCGAGTGGAGAAGACCAAGACATGCTTCCTTATTTTTCAAGTTTTTTGTTATTTTTTTTTATACCCAAAAGTACGCGGCCCAATACTTTTGCACAACCAGGCATAAAAAATTGTTGAACAATTAATAAAATTTAAGATCGATATCAATGTATACAACCTATTGTTTCCAAATATAAGTGATTACGTGTTATCATTACTCGTTTGTTTTTCTACCACCACCATATTTCTGTTCAATGTGCATAAAAAATAGGGTGGCCCGAAACTGTTGCGCGCTACTGTATATATATATATATATATATATATATATATATATATATATATATATATATATATATATATTGTGACCGAATATTGCAACGTCACAAAAGCCCGTTTCTCCCGCTTGTATTAATTTATTATTTTATTTGGGCGCCAGCCGCTGAAGCGATTTAATACAAGAGAGAGAGAGAGATATAGGCGGTTGACCGGTTTTGCAACAGCGGAATGGGTGAGGTCAAGCAATAAAGCAAAATTGAGCACCCTTAATGGACAAATAGATATTATTTATTAGTTAATCTTACGTCACTGAATTTTGTTACATAGTTTATCTCATCCACACGTGTTGAGTCTGAATCTTTTAATCAACCGGAATATTAATTTGATAGAGCGAACAAAGAAATTAATTTAGCGAAAAGAAAAAATGAGACGGGAAAATATTCGTAAACACATACTCTTCGTTCTCACTCTCACGACCGGGATTCTACACGTACTTACAATCTACTACGAGCCCGTAATTCTAATCGTGGAACTACTCACGAAAAGAAATAAAAAGATTTTTAAGTAAATTGACTGACAGAATAAAGATGGAAAGATATTCAAGAATTTACCGAATACCCGATAATCGGTGACTCGGTCAGACTATTTTATTACTGTACCGCGATTATTCTTTCCCGGTCCCACTCACTCTTTGATCATCGTTTCGTTCACTCTTATTTCCTCACGAATATTCTCACGTACCCCACAGGACAAAAATTAAAACGGTAACGATTTAATTACACAAAATATCGGGAGATTTCCGGACTCGGCCACGAAACTATTCTTATTGCGTGGATTTTTATCGTAAGCTACTTCGCGATCACTTCGAACACAAGGCTATAAATATAAAAAAGAAAAGATGGATGATAAAGCAACAGGCGAAGATGCCGCCGCGATCGAATTTTATTTGCATCTAGCAGAATCTAACACTTTTCCAATTTTAACTTTTACAGTTAAATTGACGGGAGATTATTTTTAATATTCACTGACGGACTCGGAAAGCGAGAAGGAGAGAGATAGAAGATTAATTACCGTTTCCTTACACACGTGCGTCCTGCTCAACGCTCACCGAAAATCTAACGAAATCAAGAGTCACACACGGCACTCTCACCCCCCTTTTCCCTCTTCCTCTCGGATATTCGCAAAGATGTGTCACAGGCGTGTGACAAGCCAATTAATCACGGGCGTTAGACGGGGCCCCGAATTTTTACCGGGAATAATTATTTAGTTATTAGTTACTTGAAACAATCCCTAGCCCAAATAATACGTTCGTAATGATGACAAATAATAAGAGAAAGATATAGGGAAGATCTCAATAAATTATTTAACGGGATTATCTTCGATTATCGTAACCAGGGTTCGACGTCACCCAATATTGCGACTGCCCTGAAGTAACGACGGGAAAACGACGATGACCAATAGCGTCTTCCAGCGACGATAATGTTCTCGAATATTCCAGATTGTTCGACATCGAGACGTTGACGAATGAGTGTGTAGGTGTTGTGTGTGTGTGAGTCCCCAATAATACGTACGAGCTCCGCTCGAAGTACGCTGAAGATGAACTTTAAATATTCCGTCTCTCTCTCTCTTTCGTTCTGATTTCCATGTGGCTGCTCTCCTCCCTCCGACAATTCTCGCATTCAAGAATATAGAAAAAAAATATGTTCGGGACGCAATCAATTTCTTATATAGCAAAATAACAATTCTTTTGTCGCAAATAGACCCTGCGAAGCTGTATCGTGGCCGGAACGTTGAGCAGGAAGAGCGAAAGTCAATCATTTAAGGGACATTTAAAATTTTAACGTCACAATATATATATGAGGTATTCCACGTCAAACTGGCGGACTTTTTCCCTGACCCTCGCCGACTTGGGTAATTATTTTTTATATGATTATATGAAGTCTAAAAGACACCCTGAAATTTTTTCAGATTTTTCTGAACAGCCATTTTTGAAAAAAAAAATCCAAAAAAATAGCCCTTTTTTAAAAATCTGAAAAAATTCCTGAAAATCGGTGATTATATGCCAAACATTTTAAGCTACCGCCCGTAGTGGAAGTACGATTTTTTCTGTGTGTTAATCGGCTAATAACGTTAAAAAATTCCAAAAATATCGAAAAACACTTACTCCGGCCCAATAGTTGAATATTTTGGTGCCTAAAACTAATTTTCGTCACAATTTTCGAACAATCAAATCAAGATTAGAACACCGATCCCATAGGATCCTCAAAAAGAATTGATTTTTTTTCAAGATTTACTCAAATATAATTGATAAGTTTTGTCTATTTGATAAAATTGAATAAAACTATTAAATGAATACCTCAACTTTTTGCCTGGCTCAATTTTTTTTGTCTTGTACTGGTCTAAAATATCCCAAAAAATTTTTTGGGTACGAAAATATTCAACTATTGGCCCGAAATGAGTGGTTCTTGATTTTTTGAGAATTTTTTCAACTTTAATAGCTCATAAAAACACAGAAAAAATTGTACTTCCACTACGGACGGTAGCTTAAAATGTTTGGCATATAATCACCGATTTTTAGGAATTTTTTCAGATTTTTAAAAAGGGGCTTTTTTTGGATTTTTTTTTTTCAAAAATGGCTGTTCAGAAAAATCTGAAAAAATTTCAGGGTGTCTTTTAGACTTCATATAATCATATAAAAAATAATTACCCAAGTCGGCGAGGGTCAGGGAAAAAGTCCGCCGGTTTGACGTGGAATACCTCATATATAGTGACGATAATTTTTTATCGTCACTTAAAACAGCTGACTCGCTTCTCCCGCTCAATGCTTCAACCACGATACAACTTCATAGGATCTATCAAAGACGAAAGAATTGTTTATTATAATAATTTAATATTAATCGCGTTTCGAACATTTTTATTTCTTTTGTTTATGGCGAGAATTGTCGGAGGAACAAAGGCAACGGGTATTATAACGGCGATCAATTGGAAAGGAGTTGGGGGGGGGGGGAGAGAGAGAGAGAGAGAGAGAGAGAGGGGGGGAGAGAGAGAGAGAGAGAGAGAGAGAGAGAATGTCCGAATATGTAACGTCGGCGTACTTCGAGCGGGGCTCGTACGCACCATTGGATACACACACACATGACACACCAACAGCTGTTGTCGAAAATTCGAGAGTATTCGAGAACGTCACCATCTTCGGAAAATGCTATTGGTTATCGTCATTGTCACAGCATTGTTCAGGGCTGTCATGCCTTAAGCTGGCCTCAACCCTTTTCCCGAAAACTCATATTATAGTCGAACTATTGTTAAAATAATGAAAACATCCCTCCTCTCATCATTATTTGTCGCGATAAACTTTATATTCGGGCTAGGGGTTATTTAACAATAAAAATACTTAAACAAATTATTCCCGTCAAATATTCGGGGCCCCGTCTAACGCCTGTAATTGGTTTAATTGTGATGAACATGTCACGAAAGTTCGCGAAAATTCGAAAGAAAGACAGTAGGAGGGGTGAGAGCCGACTGGCCAGCGTGAGATTCGATTCGAAGAGATTTTCGGTGAGCGTTGAGCGGACACACGTATCTAATGAAGCGGTAATTATCATACACTGAGAAAAGAAATTTGTTGAATCAACAAAATTTTTGTTGAATCAATAAATTGTGGCGAACAAAATGAAATTTGTTAACTCAATAAAAATTTGGTTGATTGCACCATTTAATTTGCTGGTTCCAATAAATATTGCTCACTACAATGAAAATATTGTTGAATTAGCAAAATTTTTGTTGAATTAACAAATTTCATTTTGTTCGCCACAATTTGTTGATTCAACAAAAATTTTGTTAGAACAACAAATTTCTTTTCTCAGTGTACAATCTCTCTCCTTCTCGCTTTCCGAGTCAGTCAGTGAACGTAAGAATAATCTCCCGTCAATTCTCTTGTTGAGTAGAATTGTAAAAGTGTTCGATCTCGCGAAACTCAGTAAATTCGGTCGCGGCGTCTTTGCCTTTCGCTTTTCGCCTTAAGTAACATCTTTTATTTTTGCCACGTGTTCGTAATGTCCTCGAAGTAGCTTACGATATAAATTCCGGGTAGAAATAATATCGTGGTCGAATCCGGAGATTTCCCGATGTTTCGTGTAATTAAATTAATTTCCGTTTATAATTATTTGTGCGAGTACACGAAAGTTTTCGCGAAAAAGTGTGTGGTATGAGAGAGTAAAAATTTTGTGTGGAAGACCGGGGATACAGTGTCGCAGTTCGTAGAACAAATAATCCGGCCGAGTCACCGACTAGCGGGTACTCGGTAATTTCGTGATCATCCATCTTTATTCTATTTTATAAACGATTTTGATATCTTTTCGTTTCTTTCCGTGAGTAATTCCACGGTTAGAAAATACGGGGTCGTTATAGAATGTAAGAGTGTGTAGAATCCCGGTCGTATGAGTAAGGAAATTAATGTGTTGGTGATGGCGAACATTCTCGTGTCTTGTTTTTCCCGCGTTATTATTATTCTTTGAAGTTATAACAATCATTTTGGTCTCACCTATGCGAAATAAATTAATTCTGTTAATATATTTTTTTTAAACAAGTTTGTGAATAACAAATAAAAATTTTCTTTCTCAAAGTACACGGTGCTCAATTTTTCGTCATTTAATGATCCCGCTCATTCCGCTGCAACGAAGCCGGTCAACCGTTCTTTTCTCTCTCTCGTCTTGTGTCGCTTTGGCGGCTGGCGCCCAAATAAAACAATTAAAGAATCAAACAATACGAGTGAGAGAATCGAACTTTTGTGGCGTTGGGATTTTCCGTCATATATATATATCGTCATACACGAAACTTGCTCAGCATTAATTTCCATTCTTCGATACTGTGCAATGCTCAAATGGTCATAGTTCATATATACCGAATATCGTTTCTACATTTTTAGATATACTCGTATGAATTCATGAGTGTCAAAACTTACGGTTGACAAAAAGTGAATACAGCTGTATACCTCTAATAGCTGTTTGAGCAAAAGTTTTCCGATTTTTTTCTGCCAATTTTCAAAGAAACTTGCAAGGAACAACTTTGTTTCAAAAATTGAAATCCATGGAGTATTTCGTGAGATCTAAGTAGCCGCATGTATACAGATATATACCGATGAACTTTACTTCCCTTACAGATTTACATAATTAGAAATCTAGAGACGCGGCAGCGTCTTGACGCCAAGTATTAAAAAGAAAGGCAAGACGTGCAGTGTATCTTTACTCGAGATTGGGCGATTTTAGAGATTAGTCTCCAATTGTAATTGTATCTATTATACCAAAAGTAAATATGTTTTATATTGTATCCACACGGCAGCCTCAAATTCGTAATGTAAGTAACTTTCGCTGATTGGCTTTCCAGAAGCGAATCGATCGCGAGCCCAAGAATGACTCATATATTCTTTAAATATATGGTAAAGATCCAATCTATTAAGCAATCCAACATTAAAGGGCTTTTTCAGTTTCTCGCTCATGCTCGATACCCCGTTTGCTATACCGGTTTACCGTAGGGATCGCGCAATAAAAAAATGAGACGTACAACTAGAGGTTCGAAAGCCGGAGATAAAAATAAAATTAGAAAGAAAAAAAAGTCATAGCAGTTTATTACAATACTATTATACTATTTTGCAGTTAAACGAGGGTTGAGCAACAGGATTCTACATAATATTTAGTTGACTTTCCTTATCATAGAAAATAAATTGTCAAAATATGAACGTGATATTCAACGTGTTTATCCTACCAGTTACGAAAGCATTCTGCCAAGCTTAAGGCGCTACTGGCACTGCATCGTCTCTAACGAATTGGGTCAAAATTTCGGTCCATCGACCCGGAAGGATTCAGCAAATTATACTGGTTTCCTACCTAAATTCCCGTCGTGAAAATATCCGGTTCCCGTAGCGAATAATATATATAATTCTAAATGCGACGTTATCTCGCTATTCTTTTGCTTCTCTTTATTTTTTTCCGAGCTCTCTCCTGAATTGTATTGTAGTTTCATCTCGGCCCTCACTCATATTTCAGGATGGTTTTAAAACGTTCGTGGCATTGAAATAATGGACAATTCCAAGCGTTGCACTTTTAAATGGAACATTTGAATGCAAATAATGATTTAGCCAGTTTTATAAGATTTAATATTGTTCTCATTGTGTTGGGAAAGTTTTTTATCTCAAGATTAAGCGGGACCATGATATATTGACTCTACATTTTGTTTCTCTTTATTTTGTACAACACCGCTAGTATTCGCATAGCTGTATTTCATTATTTTCTTCCTGGTTTGAAACTATAATAACTTATTTAACCAGTGCGAAACTCACGAGAATGACCGCCATGGTAACATATTTCTCTGCAAGTATATCTACTAGAAATTGCGGGATAAGCGTGCTGTGTAATTCGAACGTGACGTGAGTAATATGCTGGAAGGCTGCTGCCTTTTTGGCTCCTAAAAGAACGCTCACCACGTGATTTATAACGTAAAATAATATAATTCGTATTATTTTCTACGCTGGCCTGCTATGTATCAATGTAATACTAATTAATTGTCCAAGGATTAGTAATGTTCTGAAAAAAATTACGAGAGGACCGATTTTTTAAGACTCCATTCATTCTTTCGTCTATAAAAGCGGATTTAATTATCTTATATAGGGTAGGTCTTTTGACTTTGAGTGAGAGTCAAATCGTCACGAGCGATCTGTAAATCACTTTTTTCTTAATATTCTTCATTCCTCTTCTCGTTCACCCTTCTGAGGTTTTATTCTCTTTGTTAAATAACTGAAGTGAAATGTCCCTGGAATTTATTCGCTTCGATGAACCCGTAGAGATTTGAATTCCCGTTTGAGCTCGATTCTTCCTCTACCTGGTATCATCCGCCACTCGACATTCTCTTTCCTTCGTATAGCAACATTCCTTTTGCCTTTTGACCTATTATTCTTAATACTTCTGCCATATATTTAGAGGCTCTTGAATAAATAAATAAAATCTTGGTATGTTATGCGTTATGCGCTGTTTCGGTTCTGCGTGTACATCATCGCTCGTATATACTTGCATTTTTGCCGTTTGTATATATGTTGATAAATTGCGATGCATTTCAAAGTTATATATTGCTAGAATTTCGCTGGGAAAATATCATTTCCTAGGATATCCATGAAACTTTCCTGTTTAAGAATTTTTTGACTGGAATGTTGAGAGGAATAGTGGATGACACAAGTTTACCTTTATTTTACAAATATACCGAGCTTTTCGGCGTGAGCAAACGGTAAACAAGCATTTTAGCTGATACGTATCAATCGTTGATAAAAATTCCATTAGCGCTGCAAATGCACATGTTCGGTTTGTAACTTAGCCATTATTTATGAAATTCGTTATCAGGGTGACCAATCATTTATGAAAGGTGAATGAATTGATAGATAACGAAGCATTTTCATGATTAATTACTGAATCAGGTATCATACAGGCAAAAGAATTTACAGTGCGAGGTCACAGGGTGGTGTCGTCATACTGGGATGCATTGTGTAAAGTTTTGAAGGGTTGTTATCTCTCTTCAATGTGATATATTCACATTCGTATACACAGATATAAAAGTTCCGTATGAATTGGATGCTAAGCATCCTTGCATCTCGGTCCACTTATCCTAACCTGAATGAAGCCATTTTCAATGTAACATCTAGTATATTTTTCATGTACAAAGTAGCAGTGTAATATTTATGGAAAATACGTGCATGTGTGTGTTCTTATAAAAGCAAAATATAACAAAGTATAAAGCCATTTTAAATTCCATGGGTTTACGCTGAAGATCAAATATTATGATGCATTGATGATTCGATTGGGTTTTAGATGAACGTTCAGTTTCAGCGTTGATAGGACGACGGCAACATTGCAAATAGGGACATGAAGTCATTGAATGCGCGTATATTTAACAATATCCTGAGCAGAGATCGGCAAAAATAATATTTTTAAGGTCATTTTTCGGTATTATTATTAATTTTTCAAAAAATTGTTAATTATTCAACAAATGGATAATGGAATGCAATGGAATGTAAGTGATTACCGGGCGCTTAGTCCTATTGAATCATTGTGCCCAATCCCTGTGCGGGCAAACCTTATCATGGGATATTGAGGAGAAGGCCGGCCTCCCTCGCAAAGCGTAGCAGCCCGCTCACTCCCTCAGCCTCCAGTTTGTAATCATTGAGGACTCGAGACCCAAGTACATCGTATCTAGCGCCCTCTAGTCCCTTGCACCTCGTTATCAGATGTAGAGGAGTTTCCCCTGCTTTTTTGCACCTTTGGTAGATCGATTTCAATACCAGACCCAATCGTACTGCGTGCCCCCCCGTGAGCCAGTGCCCTATCACTAGCCCTATGATCAGTCTTAATTAAAATGGCCCAGTAGTAAAAACTGAGGTTTTCTCGATTACCAGTAGCAGTAATGGTTTTAGTCTGGGTTAAAATGACCTAATGGTAGTAAACGAGGTTTTCTTGGTTATCAGTAGAGGTAGCGGCTTTAGTCTGAGTCAAAATGACCCAGTAGTAGAAATCAAAGTTTTCTCAGTTAATAGTAGCGGTAGCGGTTTTAGTCTAGGCCAAAACCGCTACTATTGACCGAGAAAACCTTGGTTACTACTATTGGGTCATTTTCACCTAGAGCAAAACCACTCCCGTTACTAGTGACCGAGAAAACCTCGAAGCTATCATTGGGTCATTTTGACCAAGAACAAAACCACTTCCGCTACTAGTAACCAAGAAAACCTCGGTTAATATCATTAGGTTATTTTGACGCAGGCCGAAACCGCTCCTGCTACTAGTGACCGAGAAAACCTCGTCTACTACCATCGGGTCATTTTGACGCAAACCAAAATCGCTCCAGCTACTAGTGACCAAGACAACCTCGGTTACTACCATTGGGTCACTTTGACCCAGATTAAAACCGATACTGCTACTGGTAACCGAGAAAACCTCGGTTACTACCATTGGGCCATTTTGACCCAGAGTAAAGCCGCTACCGCTACTGGTGACCGAGAAAACCTCGGTTACTACCACTGGGTCATTTTGACTCAGACTAAAACCGATACTGCTACTGGTAACCGAGAAAACCTCAGTTACTACCGGGTCATTTTGACCCAGAGTAAAACTTCCATTTTGGCCCAAGCCAAAATTTCCCCCACTATCAGTAACCGAGTAAACTTCGGTTACTACCATTGAATGGAAATTATTTCCATAAACCATTGAATTCAATTTTTTCCGTTCTGCCTTCTGGCGGGATTTTTTTTTTAATTAGAAATATATTTTTCTCTAATTTTTTGTTTTTTGCGTAATTAGGAAAATATTTTTCTTTCATTTTTTCTTTTTCGGTTAATTAGAAAAATATTTTACTCTAATTTTTTGTTTTTCGGGTAATTAGAAAAATATTTAACTCTAATTTTTTATTTTTTGGGTAATTAGAAATAATTTTTCTATAAAATTTCTAATTTTTCGAGTAATTAGGATTTTTTTTTTTCAATTTTCCATTTTTCAAGTAATTAAAAATATTTTTTGAATAATTTTTCAGGTAATTGGAAATGTGTATTATATTTATGGTTTTTTTTTTAATTTGCAATTATTTTGTGTGAAATACTAAATTTTGAAGTAATTAAAATTATTGTTTGACAAAATATCAAATTTTTAAATAATTCGTAATATAATATTGTATAATCTCAATTTTTCAACAATAATCAATTCTTTTTTTTGCATTTTTTGTGCCAAAGTAATTAGAAATAATTTTCAGTAAATTATTATTTTTTTTGGTAATTAGTATTTTAATTTTTTTTTATTAAATGTTTGAAGTTAATTCGAAAATAAAAAATAAAAAACAATTTTTTGTCGGTCCCTGATCCTGAGATGCTTATTTCCTCATTACCAAGCACACCATATCCGGCCATGTTACTGCATATTTACCTTAATATACTTATATATACTCAGAGACACATGCGTATGATCATATCTGTATATAGATGTGCATGTGTTATATATATGTAGAACATATCTATCATATTACTATTATATATATATAGATCATATTACATAGTATAATATATAGATCATATTACTATTCTACGGATGTTAAAAATGATGTTGGGATGACACGAAAAGTAAGGTTCAAAATGAAAGTGGTGATGAAGGGTTTTAATGAGAGTTAATTTGTTTTATTGAAAGGGGAAACAAAAAGCAAAATTCCAATTCACGGACACGTACGCACTGTTCGGCAGTTTGACTAACTTTAACTCCAACTTATTTTCTAATACAAAGTCGTACACACAATCACTCATATCTGTTTTACATCCATCCATACTTCTATTCTGCCATCCTTCTCTTTTTTAGGACTTTACTGTCGTCGGGGACAACCCGAGTCGTCGCGACAGTCAAGTCCTCATTCGACCGACTCTTATATATGTTCTAATCCTTAAATTTACGGGCTCAAGTATGCACGCTTCAACACTCGTTCTACGCACATTTCACAGTCACTTTCCAGTCGTGTTCCAACCAAAAAAAAAGACTTTTGCCTCGATTCTACATATATTTCCAGCACGAAATACCGAAACGTCAACAAACTCCAAATCAATGTCAGGTCGCAGGTTACAACAACATACCGTAATTTATTTTTTTCACCATTCGTTTCACGCTAATGATATCGTTGTAATTACTCAGCATCAATTGACATAGGCGAATAATTCTCGATCTATGCGACAGATTAACTCCCCAAACAATCGAAGGTATATTGTTACGTCACAAGTTTATTTTAATTATATTCGTTCGAATCGCGCGTGTATATCCTGAAATCTTATAAATTCAATGAGTAAACTTCATGGAAGAACTCACTTCAGTTAAAACAAACAGGAACATGATTTTTAGGACTAAATTGTACGATTTCACGCCTTCGCGTTAGTGCCGTGGCTAAAAGTTGAATGAGATAATCGGGGGTCGAAATCTTCGCTGAATAATCTGGTCTTGTGACATAGAATGGGTGAAAGATCGTGCGAGGGATAAAGGGATAAAAAAAGACAGAAGTTCATTGTTACCGTAGTACAGAAATATTTAGCTGAGCGGGAGAGAAGAAATACCAACGACACTAGACAAAAAAAAGAGGACGGGCGACAAAGAGGACAAGGAAAACGTTGGTACGGAAAAAATAGGAGCAGTTGAGATATAAAAACAAGATGCACCATTCGCTAATTACAAAGATGGCATGACATGTTTGCCACTGCCATGATGATGACCCGAGAACCGGGACACCGATGGGGTCAAGGGATGGTAACCGAAGAAATACGGTGAGTGTTGTGAAACTTTGGAAAATCTCGAGAGTTTCAGCAAGTGTCGAGCCACAACTGGATAAAATCTCTTCGTTTGAGTTTCGTCTCAGACTAACAATATATATATACATCATGTGTACTCATACATGCAGAGTTTGCTTCAATGACATCCAACGATAGTAGGTCGTGCACCCCAGTAGTTACTTTCGCTACACATTGTTTGTATATTGTTTTGCGAGAGGTCCAATGCATATGTATCTCTTGTGCAATCGTAAAGTTGGTCGAGGGTGCCGTACGGTTCATCCAGGGTATACAAGTGAGTCAGATGAGACAAAACTAGCATCGTATTGCCTCATTAGCATTGCGGGCTTTTCCCACAACTTTCCCAATGACAATTTTTTATTAAACAAGTTTATTTTTCTGCGGATAACAATAACTTATGACTAATACCTTTTGTAGGATCCTAAAAACGCTGAGCAATTAGGCAAGCAGCTTTTTCTCGTTGTTATTGAAGTCGTGGATAGCTTTCCAAAAAAAAAAAAAAGAGAGAGCGAGTGTACCTCATGTTTTGCTTTTTCATATCAGAACGTGTTTTACAAGGTATCTTTTATATCAAACCTTTTTACAAGCAAAGTGACTGTTACTTTTTGATTTAATTGAGCAAGAGAAACCCACAAGGACCGGCTGTGCCAATATCCTCTGGTTTGCTTGTCCGGGTATGTCATCAATAATCATGACAGTCGATCGATCAGTTCTCGCTTCCAGTACATCGGTAGCAGATGGGTGAATACAAACTTGGTCCTACCAGGCAGCGTCGAATTATGCACGTTGCATTGATCTGGAGGACAACTGGGGGTTCAACAGAAGTAGAAAAAATGTAGAGTTCAAATATCAAATAAAAAAGTGAATACATCGAATTTCGAACTAGCGGAAAATTCACGCAGACAAAAGTTGGAGCAATCAAATTTAATTCATCGAGATCAATTATGTTTAATCATTGGAATCCCTTAACCAGGGTAAAGATATTGAATCCATACTGATACTGCCATAAATCTTGTACGAAAAATGAAAACGCGCACAGTTAGAGTGTAAACGCGTGAAAAGAGAGTCGGAAATAAATGAAATGGCGCACAGCAGATATACGCTATGTAAGAACAGACAGGCAAATAAATTTCCTCGTTTTCCATTTCTGTCCTACGAACGAGTGGAGTTCTGTGTCTTTTAGATTAGTTTGGAAATTAGTTTATCGAACGTCGTCACTATAGGTTTCCCTTTCCGTGTCGCCTCTTCGTCTCGGCTGAGCCGTTCGCGGGCCCTTCAGCAAAATTCTTCGAAGCCACGTTGGAAGAAAATACGTGGTGTGAGAAGATAACACGCCGACAGACACTTTTGATACCTAGCGGGACTAAACTTTCAATTTTCAACTTAACCCATCTTCCCAGTTCTACACCGTTTCCTTCACATTCATCTCTCATTGCTTTTCATTTTCTTAGACAACCGAATACACATTTTCATGGCGGTAAAATAATTTTTATCACTTTTACATGTTGTCAATTTGTATGCTTGTTCGAAGCATGGTACTCAATTATTTTCGTACATTATCTGCATTTAAAAAAATGTTATCTATTAATCTGCGTATTTTTCATTTCAATTAATCTGCATAATTCATGGATTCAAAGTACTTGACATAATTTTATAGTGACAGGTGATATTATACTGTATAAAGGAAAAATGCTTTATAAAATACCTGACTTGACTTTTTTTGCATAGCTCACCATTTTTTCCTCTATTTTTGGGAGGTCGTAATGTTTTCCCAGTGAAAATCTACGCTCATCTCTCATCGCAACTGGTAGCTTCTCGCTACTGTAAAATTTCAAATTCTATGCGTCGAATACCCAGGGGCTTTGGATCCCGGTCCATTCCGGCTAATGGAATTTCTCATCGTTCCGTTATGCTATTTCTTCCTTTTGCTTCGGGAACATATATTGATATATGAATATTCCATAAAGCCCATTGTGGCAATGTATGATTTACTCATACAGATAACATTTTTTTTATAGAAAATTACAAGCTCATATTTTATAATAAAAAAAAAAATATATTAATCATTTATACCGACAGCGAAGAGTACGCGGTCGGTATGTGCCTTTGGAGGTCTCCCAAATGAAACTGCTTCGAGCGAAGCCGAAGTGTTCTGCAACTTCAGCCACCGTCCCATCTGTGATTACTGTACGTGGGCGTCCGACTAAAATATCCCATACAATAATATCCCAAGTAAAAATATCCCCATACATAATATCCTAAATGTACAATAATACTGCGACCCCGATTCAAGGGACCCCGATTGATGAAATTTCTCCCACAATGCGTCGAATGTCGATTGGTCTGCGCTCGATGGGGGAAGCAACCGGTCCAATCCGGACTTGCGTGCGCAATCCCGATTTGTTACAAGTACGATGCGGAGCCGGTCCTGCCAATGTTCCTTGAATTGGGGTCTCAGTGTACACGCGATAAATAAAATAAGTTTGGGTATGCGTTGTTATGTGGTATGTGAATACGGGTGTATGTGGGTCCTATTACCCTGTGTGATTGTATTTGATTCTTGTATGTGTCTGTTCTCTTATGCATTGCCATGTGTGATTGCCTTGATTTACGTATATTATGTGTGATATTGTACGTTGTGTGTAAAACCATATATAATTCAAACCTAGAGTCTCATTCCTAAAAAAACAGAAGAGGAGCGCGAAGCTCCCTCCAAACAAACTCGGCAACCCTTCCCAAATGGGAACTACTAGTGGAAACTACTATTTACACTTGGCCAGAATACTGTTTACACAACTTTTTCTAATAGAGTCATGGAACTACCCAGTAGGCATACATACATATATGTATATGCGTGCGTGCGTGCGTGCGTGCGTTCGTGTGTGCGTGTGTGTGTGTGTGTGTGCGCGCGCGCGCGCGTGCATGGGCGCGTGCGTGTGCGCGCGTGCATGGGCGCGTGCGTGTGCATCTCCGTGTGTAAGTATATTATCGTGTTATGTATGTGTGTGATTGTGTGGGATATTTATGAACCGGTTAATTTTGCAGGAGGTATTTTATACATGGGATATTGTTGACGTTGATTATTTTTACATGAGATATTATTTCCGAGATTATTTTTATTTAGGATATTATTGTTAGGATATTTTGACCTAGCGCCCCGTACGTGATGGGCCGGATAGGTCATGATGATAATCATCTATAGTACCGTTATTGACGAAATTATCACTGTACGGTGCAAAAGTCCTAAATGGTTACAGAATTTATCTTAATTAATCAGAATACGAATTCGGTTACTAAGCTGAATTTAACACCGCTGGAATATATATGGTTTCGGCGTCTGCTGTAATGCCGGACCAGTTTTAGGTTTCACGAAATGTTAGGTTGAGCCATATATCTACTCCTCCCTAGAGAACTCATAATAGTGTACTGATATTATTTTTTTCTTCTGTTTTGTTTCGCTTCTTTCTTTTTTTTTTAATGGCCAAGATAGAAGGCGCAAAAGGATTTTATTTGAAATGAAGGACGATGTAGCTCAAAAAAAATGGAAGCCGAAAGAGCCCAAGATTGTTGTAGGTAGAAATTTATCAAAATAATGCAAAGAATTATTATTATGAATTGAGAGGGGAAACGACCAGGATACGGTATGATAATATATAAAAGAAATAGACGGACAAAATTAGTGTTATATTCGATGTTATTTCAATAGCTACAATTATACTCTCTTTACACTTTACGGAGGTAATATCTATAGATATATCGGCCAAGATATCAGACGATTCTTATATTATACATATCTGTAAATGGCGTCGAGTGTTCTGTCCTAGAATCGTTCCAGCTGCCAGGCCTGGATTGATTGACCATGAAGACACAAAAATTATACACAAGACGGAACATTCGAGGCGAACACTTATACGTCTGGTCACGCCGACGTTCGGAGAGAGAGTGTCTCTATAGATCTATTAATCGACCGAGAAACTGGATAAGGATAGTACCACTGATGATGTACTATCCTTATTGCTTTTATAAACCCTCACATAAAATTCATGCCTCATTGGCTACAACGAATCTCGCTACATTTCTGATAATATAGAAGTCCAAAATTTAATTCTCTACAATAGGAACCTTCATTATAACCGAGGCACACGTATAATATTTATCTACATTGCGCAATAAATACAGCGACAGCAGTTCGGTTTATCTTTGTATATGGGTGATTCTACAAACGAAAGAATTTTCGGCGGCACAACATATTTTGCGTACTAGTTTTTAACAAATCGGGTTAATTTAAAGTCAAAACAGTTAATCACAACTGTTTCAACCTGAGCACTTAAAATGACTCGGATCTGAAATGTTTTTCTTGTAGAGAATACTCTTTAATATGTCAAATTCTCAGTCCCCTGGCGTGTTCTTTTTTTAAAATCCAAGTAAAAAGTTCAAGTCATAACTTCATCATAGTATTGAAGGCAAATTTTTCACCAAAATAGTTATGTAATAATTTTAATTCGTTAGATGATAAATAATTATTGCATCAATCTGAATTTAATTAAAAAATGACTTCACTGAATTCTGTCCATCGATTTATCTATCAGTCCCCTGCTAAATCGAAATATGTTAAAAATATTGGGGTTTACTATGCAGGCGATAGTGCCGCTTTAGCAACGTAAAGTATAAAGTTAACGTAATAATACACGTATTGCTTTCGGCCCTCAATTTTTTCATTCGGCACAGAGACCTTTGTGAGCGAGGCTGCATCACCGTCAGTCAGCCTAACAGTCCCCTGGTCAGTACTTACGTAAAAAAATATTCTATAACTATTTTATTTTTTAGTGCTATTGTTCCCGAATCCTTTGCATTAAGACGCCAAAATACGTTAATTTCTCAAAAAAATGTTGTATTATTATGTTTTTTGAAGAAAAACTAAAAAAATCTCAGTCCCCTGACAACTTGAGAAATAGGGGGTTGAAAAACATTAACTCTAACTCAGTAAAAAAATATTTATTTTTGGTTTGTCGTTGCAAAAGCTGTAACGGTTCTTTATAAAATACGTACCTAATTGAAATATAGTTTTGTTTTTATCAGTTTTCGTTACTTTGTGCTATGAGAAAGAAAATGGCAAACCTGAAGACAAAATTTAGTAGAGTATATATTAGGGTGGTTAAAAAAAATCAATATTTTTTTTCGCGGGCCGCAACGGAAATTATTAATACATTATAAAAAACTAATTTTTACAAGGGAGAGCGGTTGGTCTAGTGGATAAGGGCACGGGCTCGCACGCCGTGAGTCCCGGGTTCGAATCCCGACCAAAACACCAATGAAAAATCGAGATTTTTTTCACGTGTTTCCACTGTAATCCCTGGTGGTTTGGACTCCACCTTTATAAAAATCATGTCCAGACCTCGCTGTGATGCCTGAGCGGTCGGTGTACGGCTCCGGTTACCTCCCGTGGACGGTTCTCATCGTGCGGATGGTGGCCCCCTAGCCGTGTACTGACTAGCTCATTGCATTACAGCTGAGGAGGTACCTTTCTTAAGGATGTATGTAAAATATATCAAGTCGTCTAACTTTCCATAAAAATGACTAATATGATAGAGTTTATCACGCTGCATCGTTCGGAAAAAAGAAAAAGGCACTTAGCCGATGATTTGAAACAAATACTTAAGAATTAAAGCCTCATTTAACTCCGTGTTATTTGTACCGGAAGTTGACAAAATGAAACTAAAATGATAAAAAAGTATATGTATTGTAGTCAATGTTTGGCCAAAAAAAGAATTTTCAGAAAGTTCATACATTTTTCAATTTTTTCACGAAAAAAAAAACTACTGTTCCCGATGTCGTTGTGAAGATATTCATGGTTAACTTTTGACGTTTCATTAGCGTTCTGTAAACTGTTGTTCAATTTAATACGTCCATCATATCGGACACGTAGATGCGGCAACGCAGCACGCTTCAACTGCCGGTCTCGGAATGATCAGCTGTAGTTGACTGTCATGGCTGGGTGTAGCATTGTTGCCACATTTTCTCGGGACAGAAATGAAATTATCTGATTGGCTCAATTTGTACTCGGCCACATATATCAAGTTGCATATCAATTTCATTAAAAATCGTAAATTATTATACAAAATGACATATTTTTTTCATTAGACATCATAAAAAACAAAAGGAATGATTCGGCACTTGACATTTCGACATAAAGATTAACCTTAAAAAATAAATAGATATACTGCGGATTTGACCTTATATACATCCTTAAGCGCCTCTGGTAGCTGTGCTTGAGCATGCTCGCATTGCTACCCGGGGAAATTAGGTAGGTACCGGCTGTATCGGCAAGGTTTTCTGCAGTTTCCCTTCGCCCTCGGCAAATGCGATACAGTTGGGGATAAGTCGGCTGCAGCCGCACAGGGGGGTGTCTTTGAAAAAGGGGGGGGAGCTAAAAAGGGGAGAACCCTGGGCAATGGCAAATACAAAAAAAAACTAATTTTTGCATAATTTGAGTGGTCTAAAAAATTTTTTAGATAGTGCTCAAGTGACTTTTTGGTATTTAAAAATATTTTTTTTGATAATCTCGGCATGAAAATTCTTTTGTTTATTCTCATGGCAGGAAGTGTCAGTACTTGATGAAAGTGTTATTTTTTCAAAATTTGGACGCTCTGAAAAAATTTTAACAGCTGCCTCAAATAATTTTTTCACATTTTTTTCAATTTTCGGCTAAAAATCACGAAACAATCGAATTTGTTTGCTACAATTCGGCTACAAATCACGAAACAAATCACGAACAAATAATCAAACAAACAAACAATTAACTACATTCATTAATTTTTTATTTTTTCTCATAATAAGAGGTATAAGTATTTGATGAAAACATAATTTTCTTCAAGCATTAATGCTCCAAAAAGTTTTTTCAATTAGTTGAAGCGATTGCTTTCCATTTTCTTGTGTATTCAACTAAAAATCATGATAAATGATAAAAGAATGATTTCGAGCTATGCGTTAAAAAATATGTATTCTAGCATGCGGCAGAAAAGAATAGAAAAACTTAATTCTGCATCCCACTTAACGGCTGTACGTGAATTGCTATTTGCAGAACGCTTTTAAAAAAAATATACCCCAATGCCAGAAACTCTCTATAATCATTTCTTGGATGAAATTCCTGGTAGAATAGAGCAAAAAATAACGTTATAATAATTTATTCTTTTATGAATTACAAAATATTAATTTTGCTGAAATACGACGTACGATTTTTCTTGCAATCCTATTTTGAAGATTTGGGCCACTTGTTATAGGCCAGCAAACCTCGACAACGTTTCTCAAAACAAGCTCGCATGCGTGTATCGTGCTAAAAATAAATCTAGGTCCAATTTTTTCTTAAACCATGCACAAACCCCGTTCAAATTTCTTTTTTCACCAAGGAATGGTTCTTCATTCCAGATTAAAAACAAAAAAAATGCAATTGCAAAAGTAACATCATACACTTGGCAAAGAAAAAAAAAAATTCATATACCTGTGTTGATATTTTCTGTATGAATGCACAAAAGTGTAACACGATCAAAACAACTACTTTCATTCCAAGTTTCGATAACCACCACGAAGGGATTTTTATAACTTCTTTTATTTCAAGATTTTTTTTAAGAGCCGATGCTACACTTATTCTGGATTTCATTCGTTTTCTGAGACTGTTGTTATATATAGCTGAAGTTGATGTTGATACTTAATCTAAAGATCTCAGAAATCGTTGCGCTTATGTCTAAGGCGTTCTTATTAGATGTTTAAGTTCTACTAAATACAGTAGCCAGTATATATGTAATAATGTCAAGTTTGTGCAATTTCGAAATGTGAGGGAGAATCTCATTATTGAATACCGAATTCCAAAATCCAAATCGTTATAAACTGAGGTTTGAAAAGCCTCTTCTTTATCAAAATCTGATATTTCTCAGCGGAAGACGTTGCATTTAGAAGTTCGTTAAGTTCCTCGAGTCAAATCCGAATATGACATTGGATTTCCAAATTTCAATATGGCGGATCCAATATGGCCGACCAAAATTCAAAAAAACTCTTGGATTCGTATAAAAAGTAGTACTTTGGGGTTTTCGGGGTCACTAAATGAGAATGTGGCATCAGATTTTTTAAACTTAAAATCGGTTTAAAAGATTTTAAACGGATGCAAAATCTCCGGTCAAAATGTAGAAAAATTCTTGGACTCATATAAATTTAGTACCCTGAGGTCTTCCAGATAGCTGCATTCGAATATGCCATCAGATTTTCGAAATTGAAATGGCGGATTCAAATTTGGAAAATTATTCAATTTCTATAAAAATAAGTACCTATATATAATATTACCAAATATAATATTAAACTTTTTAAATTAGAAATAATAGCCAACACATTAACAAAATACGTAATTTAAAAATAATTTTCTATTTACACTGTTTGAAAAATTACTTTTGTTACTTTTTTTGTTATCGGTTGCCTTCTGATGTTTATTAAAGATAGTACTGCTCATACGCAATCAACAAACTAAGTATTTCGCTCCACTACATTAAAAGATTCCGGATACATATTTCGATGAAAAATCAATAATTTTTCTAAATTTATATGCGTCATTTTGAATTTTTAAAATCTGATGCCATATTCGGATTCAGTGGCCCCAATATCACCAGAATTCTAATTTTGAAATTAATCCAAAGATTTTTTCCAAATTTTGATCAGCCATATCGGATTCGCAATTTTGAATTTAAAAATTCTAATACCTCTGAAGATTTAATAAATCTGATATTTAGATTTAGCAACCTGAGAAGGCTGCAAACTAAATTCAGCACGACTTTAGCAGGAAATTTTTTGTTCACATACTGGTGGCATGAAAGGCTGACTTGGGCCACACACCGAAGGGGTTAAGGCAACATTAACTAAAAATTTGCTCTTGTATTGGTTTTGTATAAACAAAATGACGTCTATTTTAATATTTAATTTATGATACATACCTTTAATTCGAATAAATAATGATTTATCTAATTTTTCTGCTTTTATATCAGTTCCCTGGGCATTCAGTCCCTTGTCCACTAAATTCTTAAAAATGGCCATGAAATTATTATTTTTTATATTATTGACTGACCTTTTTATATTATTTTTTATATTATATATGACCGGCTTGACACAGGCAAAAAAACGTTTTATACTTGATCTGAAGCTAGTTTTCAAAACTAATATGTGCAAAAAATGTCGTGTCGAAATTGACCCCATTTTCTTCCCTCGTTTGTAGAAATACCCATATACTTCACTATGGTATTAGGGGAATGTATGCAACAGCCTGGAAATGTAAATAGTAAATTATTACTATTTTTCTATTCGAAAAGTTAATAATGTAAATTGTTTAACTACTCACTCACTATACAATAAATTTGATTTCGCCGTGACAATAAACGACCCGCTTCAATACGTTGGCATCCAATATTTTTGTTCATTATTATGAATAACACTGAAAAATCGAGCAACGAATTTAATCAGACATCAGCATTTTTTTAATTACGGAACAGAATCCCTTTCTTGGTTGTTTGGTTAACCTCCGAAAAATCCTGCGTGGGAGTTGTTGAAACTGCGAGATCGTCGTTGACAACGAGCCCTGGGTTGTGTTGCTCTACCAGACAGCCCATTTTCACGTATCTCGGGGCGATCAATCAGGGAATCAGGCTGAGGAAGGAGTAGCTCTCGGCCAAGCCGGAGCCTGGGAAAAGCTTTTCCAAAAGGGGAAAAGACCACAGAGATTATCGATGAGAGTAAAGATTGAAAGAGAAACAAAGGTATCGGTTTTACAAACCATACTTATAGTCATATGGTCTGGAAATCGATTTCTTGCTATACTTATTTATTTTCTTATCTGCTTACACATTCCAAAGTAAATGGCAAGGCCAATTGTAATCTGACTTTAGTCGAATCTACGATCTGATACCGAGATCGTATTGGATATGTGTATGTACTACGTATATAAAACATGTGCTGTAAGTAACACAATTTGTTGTATTTTCAAAAAAGACAATTAATATGATCAGCATACTATTTTCGTTATTAATTGAACATATTAAATTTTCCAAAACGTTCAAACCATGAAGACTTTAGAAAGGAAGGTGTATGCTCAAGATCTTTATCAAGACGGATATTTCACGATGACAGTCATACAGATTGCAGTACGATTACTTCGTCCCGACGTAATACCGTCGAAGTGCTCGTGCACTCTTAGATTAATGTCGAAATGGCGAATCCTCGCAGAGTAGTTTTGTTTTCGTCGTTACGGACACTCACGATTTATATAAAAAATGATCTATGTTTAAAGCTCATCCGATATAAATAAAGCTTTAATCAAAAGTGAGTTGTGAAAAACATTGAAGGGCAATAAACAATTGTGATTCGTTTTCTAAAACTGTTATTTTACTGGATATCGAATTTTTTCTATTGAAGCATCCCAAACATAAAAGATTCATCACCGCATTCATTCCGCTGTTAATAATTGCTTCAACTGTCCGTTATAAATGGTATTGTAGCTGTAAAAAAAATGGTTCGTTGGACAAATAAACAATGATGGTAAAACTGAATAGGAATTCAATTGACCGGGATGTACGAGTACAATGCACGTCAATTTCAATGAGTTTGATATCCAAATGCGTTAATTGTTTTGTTAAATTTTTTCCGACCAGGGTGCGGCGGAATATTTCTCGATACTTGAAAATATTGGCTTTTGTAAATGTAAAAAATACTTCTATATGCTGGCAGGCTATATAAGCTCATCCGATGGAACTTTCGTTTGCCGGAAACGTTCTGTTCACGCCTATTCGTGAATATCTTCCTTCCTATCGCTTTCCCCGCTTTGTTCAAATAGTTGGTGAAAAGCACTCAGAATTTACGGGATCACCATATTTTTTAATTCCCATATTATCTCGTTAAAGTGAAAAAAAGGGAACTTTCGTTTAGTTACCGTCATAAAGGTAACATGAAAAGGGTCAGGAATGCCTGACTACGTCAATATACATAATGGATCATTGAACATTCGCTGCTGTATCAATAATGGTAAAACTATCGGAAATATTGTATTTCAATATTCCTATAGTACCAAAAGTTGTATTGGAATAATCCTCGTTGCGATGCAGTGGTAACTATACCGGAGTCGAATAGGTTCGACCTTCGATCTATTTGCATTTTAATGACGTTTTACGGACAAAATCTATAAGCTATTTAAATTGCACTTGAAAAATAGCTGGTTGATTGTATGGTCATTCTAATTGGATGGGAAAATCGATATCATGTTCGAGGTTCATATGACGACAAGAGCTATCAAATGAATATAAGAAAAAAAATCGATGGAGGAAAGACTTATTAGGGAATAACCGGGAAGCCAAAGGTCGAGATAGGGAACAAGGCAATCAGGAGTGAGGTTAGACTTTATTTGACGTATATACCATTGATGCCTAAGTTATATTATCCACGTAGTCGCGTATAATGGCGATTCATGGTTTCTTATAGCTCACATTCTTTCTCAAATAATATACTCTTTCTTTCTTTCATCCCCTCTTATTTCGAGTGCGTGGAGGTTTCTGTACGTGTGCGCGTGCTTGACCGAAGAAATGCGTAGTGTAGCAGGGTGAAGAAGGCTCGATGAATAATGGCAATCTGACTTCACTGACACGTTTCTCGGTTTTTCAAGCTCTCGCAAGGATCTCCATGTTTCTTTGCGGATCCCAACAGTGAAAGAAAAATCTCGCCAGACTCTCCTCTATCCCTCGTTCATCTCAGCACAGTATTAAGGATCAATAAACACCGGCGAGAAGATGCCTAATAAAATCAACGATGATAAACTCTAGATCAAACTTGCCCTGTGGCAGTATTCGTGACAAGCAGATTAACGGGAGAAACCAGTTTAGGAGGCCGAAATTTTGGTGTTTTTCGTGATTTTTTTTTTAACAGGGAAGGAATAATCAGAATTTGTTTAAACTTAGAGCATATTTTATTCATGTTTTGAAGTACATTTTGTAATTTTTTCAAGTCATTCCCGCCGGAAATAGTGGAGTTAGAAGCTGCTGTCCATGGACGACTTTTTTTCAACTGGTGGGCATCCTAGCTCAAAAAATAATTTACCAATCGTTCTGAAAATTTGTATAAATATTCTTTATTCAATTACAATCTATGTGAACTTAACTCTGGGATGATATTATTATAAAAAATATTTTTTTTAATGCAAAAAAGGTGAAAAAACATGGTATAAAAACATGACGTTGTGTTCAAACACCTCAAAAACATGCAATTTTCAACCTTTTTTATCACAATTAGGTTCATATTCTTAGGAAATATGTTGTTAACGAAAAAAAAAATTGTAATGATTACAGATAAAAATTGTCACTTCAGGAATGCCCACCAGCAAAAAACTCGGATGGCGATCGTCCATGGACAACAGCTTCTAACTCCACTATTTCCCGCGGAAATGACTTGAAAAAATTACAAAGTGTACTTCAAAACATGAATAAAATATCCTCCAAGTTTAAACAAATTCTGATTATTCCTTCCCTGTTAAGAAAATTCACGAAAAACACCGAAATTTCGGCCTCCTAAACTGGTTTCTCCCGTTAAAGCAAGTTTGCTTCAATATCCAGCTGGCTAAATGAAAACTTATCGTCCATGATGTTTTTAAATTCTAAATTTCGATCGTTGAGACGCGAAAGTTCTTACATAAACACGTATACATTAGCCCTTCATTGAGAGAATCTCATTACCGGATTAATTTCCGGTTAATGCTGCAGATACTTTGTTACTTGGAAACTAAAAATTCTCGGTAGAGAATTCCAAGATCATTAAACTATAGCAGTAGGAAGTGAATTACTCTTCCGATCGATATATATGTGCTAATACATATAGATAATAGTGGGTAGCTCGTACCCACCTAGACTCGGCGCGATATTTATGTTCGTGGCTGATTTATCCCGGCATAAATCGGTCTAAGTAGCAAAAGAGCGGTAGAGAGCACCGAGAGAACGATTAAATTCTCACATCGTACGCCGGATAGTGAATCCTGCTCGTTGTGTGAACCGTTCACAACTCATCGAATCCGTGCTTTATATATATTTTATGTGTATAGCTGTGAGAAAAAGTTGGTAACTTTTTAACTACCTTTACTCGGTCCTGTAGGGGGTACAAGGTTTGTCCGGAATAGTCCAACTCTGTGTTCTTTTCATTCTTCTTTATTAACATCGTACAGTTTATCGCGCGTTCACAGCCGTTCCATATTCTGTATATACATATACGTTAACTCTCTACAATTTTATCTATACCTTAACCTTAAATAGGACATCTATACATTGTAACACGAAACCCTTCGGAGGATATTTCACGCTAGATAAAGTCTTGCAGTTCATTGACGAATTATCATTCTCCTTCTCTCTGCGACTGCTTGCCTTCGTAAGCTTTATACAACCTTTTGTAAGTTTAGTTTATTTTTTCTGGTTCGTTCCTTTTGCCATTATACTCCCGGAGAACTTTTATTATACCACAACCCATTTCTCGTATAAGAAATCTTCTATCTTCTGTCTCTATAAGAGAAAAAGAAAATGAAAAAAAGTAATGCGTACAAACGTACCATAATATAATGAATTGAATCCGCGATGGCATAATGGAACGTATGTAACGGTCCCGTTGTGCGCAGTCGAGAGATAGATGAAGAAGATGAATAAGCGTTGACGTCGAAAAAACACCAGTTAAGCTAAGAAGCGACTACGTGTGCCCGAAACCCTCCGGTATCCACTCGAATTTTCATGCTGCTTTATTCCCTCGAGATCTAGTTTGGCAACTTTCAGTCGGAAAAAAATATGCACGACGAAATGGAAAAAGATAAAACGTGTTCATCTTTTGTTTTAGTATTTTTCGAGCATTCATTATGTAATCAATTTTTAAAATGTTTCTTATGGAAAACTCAGTTCTATTATCTGGTAAACATCAGATATTTAGAATGCAATAATTATTACAAATAGGGGCTAACGTTTCATACCGAATTGATCCAAATGGCATAAAATTATTTTTCCTTAAGTTCATATGGGTAAAATATAACCATAGTGATTCTATTTTATCCATATGTGAAATCCTCCACATTTTTTCCACTAAAACGAAAGTCTAAAATAATCCAATCACCGTCGAAATATAATAAACAGAACCATTAAAATGAATCAATGGACGATCCAATTGGAGCGGGATATCATTTTCTATGCGTTTTTTTCCTTCAGGTCAAAATCAATATGATCGTATCTACAACGTATATTTGAATCAGTGATGGTTGGGAACAAAAGCAGAGGGAAACAGACAAGACAAGATTTGTTGGGAAAGCTCATCTCTCCGAATGAATCAGCTTTTTAGTCTGTATACATCCCGAGAAGTTTGAAGCTACTTCTAATGTAATTTCAGCTGCAGACCTCTCTCTCTGAGAGAAAGAGAGGCGGGGGTGGGAGGGAGGGAGGGAGAGGGAGAGGGAGAGAATTAGAATTAGAATTTATTTATGCACTAGGACACATAGTCCTCTGGCATATGACATTTTACACAAATAAATCATACAAAATACATGATTCAAACAATTCATGATCAAACAAAATAATACAAAATTAACATAATAGGCTCCATATAATTCCAAAAAATTAATGATTATAAAGAAAAATCAAAATTAACGTAATACAAAAATGGAAAAATAATAATAATAACAAAAGTAATAACTGTCAAAAAGAAATGATAGAAATAATCCTCTACACTACACTATCCTATCTAGAAGGATTTCAAACATCAATCTCTTCAATGTCACCCTTCCCAAATTTAAGTTCAACTGAGGCAACCCATTCCGTAACATAACGCCACCTACAGCAAAAGCACTCCTTCTGTATTGGGTACGAAAGTTCGGTACAACGAGCATCCCAGGTCTTGTTCTCAAAACTGCCCCCGTCCTTAGACCAGAAATACGTAATAATGACCTCAAGTACCCTGGCTTCCCTGAATTAAGGACTTCGAATATCATATTAAACATGAAACATGATCTTCTTGATGAGAGAGATTATATATATTAACTTTTGATGGATTATATATAGTAGCTTTTTTTAATTTTTTTTTTTTAATTTTGATTGATTGATTATATATAGTAACGGTAGTAAATTGTGTTAGCAGAGCAACACATAGTACGTGAGATCTAGAGATCTAGAGACGCGGCAGCGTCTTGACGCCAAGTATTAAAAATATAGTTTTTAAACGACAAAGGCAAGACGTACAGTGTATCTTTACTCGAGATTGGGCGATTTCCCCTCATTTTTAAACTTTACATCGTCGCCATTGGAAGAACGTTCGACTTATCAAAAAAATGAAACTCCCGCAATATAATGTGGTCAATGCCCTTCCGATGGTAAAATTTTTTTTTTGCCGCGATCCGCGGAAATACGCGAACTGGGAACCATGCCGAACGGTGTGGTGAATTTATTTCGGAAATTTTCCTCCACAATATATATATGTCTACTTTCCGATCCTCCTCCATATGAGCAGCATCTCTCCCTACCCGCAATACAGTACAATAAGTCGTAGCATTAAATAGACCCATATACTATTCAAACCCGGGCTAGGGGGGTCGCAGGGGGCGAGGCCCCCGTGGGGGTCCGGGGGCAGAGCCTCCCGGGGGGTTCGGGGGCGGAGCCTCCCGGGGGGTTCGGGGTGCGGAGCCCCCCGAGGGAAGCAATTATAACTTTTTAATTTTTTAAACTAAACACACATACACACAATACAAAAACATCGATCCACAAGACAGGCACATAAATACGGAAAAGGCCACATTGGCATAAAAAACACACAAATGCATAGGCACAAATACAGACACAGATATATACACTCAAATACAGACCTACTCAATTGGACACAAATACAGACGTACTCACACAGGTACACAGATACAGCCTCGCAGCTACAGACACACTCACACACGTACACAGGTACAGGCTCACAGCTACAGACACACTCGCAGACGGATACAGAAATGGCCACACAGCTACAGACGCACTCGCACTCCCTCTCACTCTCCCCCCTCTCTCTCCCCATTCCTTTATCTCCCACTCCCCCCTCTCCTCTTATATATATATTATGGGAATTGATTTCGGAATGCATACATGCGATGCTACGTTGCAATAACCTACTGATGTTTTTTTTCTCATAACGAAAAAAATGGTTCGCGGTGGTGAAGTGGGAATACCATGACATTTTGACGAATTATCAGTGAAAACTAAATGTAGTTTAAGGGGACCGTATGGTCTAGAGCACGAAAATTTCACCTATTTTCACGATTTTTTTTTTGCCATAAAAAATTTAAAAATCGATGTTTTAACTTTTCGGGTTTATTACTACCTTTATTAAGTATACAAAAAAATTTTTTTTTAATTTTAAAAACAGTGTTTATTATCATATAATTGGCATTGAAGACGACCCTCTCGAAAAATCCGACCCGGACGGTGAAGATCGATCCGAGACTTCTACTCATCTGAAACACAAAATTCAAGAAGATTCTTAATCAGAAAGAGTGCAGTTATGGTCGGGACTAGAACAAATCGAAAAAATTAAAAATTGACAAAATGGCGCGCTTTTGAAAAAAAATTCGTAAAATCGGGTTTTTTTTTCACTAGTTTTTTAGTATAAACAATAAGAAATTATTTAAATAAAATTATGATTGTAGTTCCGACGATAGCCATACATGTTGTGAACAACATATCCAAATTTCAAGTGATTCGGTTGAATAGTTTTTTTGTTTTCACCTGCGCAGTGCCGAAAAAAGTCGTTTCGAGATAAATGAGTTTAAAGTTTGAGGTACAGATATTTTCAAAAATTGAGCAAATTTTGAATACTTACAGTTAATCCGCGATTCCGGCACCATATAGGATTCCTTCGGAACGTTCATAATTCAAGATTTCCTCACTCCTTTCATTTCTTCGAGCTGTCCGAGCCTCTTTGGAGTTGTCCGTGCTCCTACGGTTGGCGCTCGATACTCGCAGCTCGTCTCGGTTTTGCGCTAGTTGCTCCGCTTGTGGCCCGATTGTTATGCCCATGGTCTCCATTATTTTCAATAGGGATGCAAATCCTTCATTGAATATGCAAGCGGAAATGTGAGTGGCAATATCAATGATTTTTTTTCCGGCAAACAGATGTTTCGGCGCAAGGTGCCACACGCAAGCATTGAAACTTTCGTTATTGTTCTGCGTATTACTGCCAATACACCTTTCCAATAAAGTCTCTGCTGTCAATTCTTCATAAATTGGTTTTAATATCTCTTGTGCTTCATCGCACAGAGCAGGTGGGTGCTCGTAGGTGTCTAAAGTACCTGCAGCCTCACTTTGACGCCACTTGCACCACGATTCGGAACCTGGAGGACAGTACGAGTGTTGCGGATTTTCATCTGTTGAAATTTTGTGATAATATGCTGCCCATATTTCACTTCTCATCCCTTCAGTCGAATCTGAATTACGTCTAATTGCTAGACCGTAATAAGTTGACAGCTCTTGCAATAATTTATTCGTCAATTGTTGACGCTTCGGTGTTTTATTTATCGATTTCCGCTGTGTCTTTTTTCCCTCTTCTTTTTCTGTCAATTTCTTTGTTGCTTTCTTTATTTGTGCATGTTTTTTTTTCGCATCAACAGCACGTTTGTACAAACGTTTTTTAACATGCAAAACACATTCTTTTTTGCAAACTAAAAAATCATCCCCGTAAGGCTTTGTGTCCAATAAGGCTTTGAACGTTTTCGTGTCGCCGTCTCCGATATAGTTCGCGTATTTTACGTTGTACAACTCTTCCGATCTCTTGAACATTTCCACGATGCCGTCTACCTCCATTTTGCCAGCACTTCCGGTATGATTTGCGTCACAGTGATCTTCATGCTCTCGATACCACGCTTCATATTCAATCGTATCCTCTTGGCCTTTCCATTGAGAGCAGGCTTGACATATACTGCATTTGACGACAACATCTAAAATTTTATTACTGTATTTCCCTATTAACGAGGCAATACCGAGAAGCGATGAGAATCCACGTTTCGCCCACGATCCATCACCAGACACAGAAAGTTCATCCGCGGGACGCCCAGCTTTTACATTCAACTCGACTTCTTCTTTCAATGCTCTTTGGAAAACGATTTTCGCGACGGCTTCAGCTGCAATTTTTATATTGTCCACGATGCCGTAATATGTACTCTTACAAATTCCTTGTCCAAGATCCATGAGACCGCAGAAATTTTTCAAGCCTTCAAATCCTACTCCAAGCATTCTCAGGGCGAGAACAAGTCGACGGTTGATTTCAAATGCCTTATCAATTAACGGCGAAGACAAAATAAAAGTTTCTTTACACTCACACTTCACAGAGAGTTTGAATCCTAGACCACGTTGTCCGTTTTTGCTAAAAGTGACCGCACCGTTACAATCTTTACACTTCAACAACTATTGCAACGTTAAAAATATCATGCTGAATTCGATGATGCAATAATTGAAAGTAGGATTAACGTTTACTTCCAATTCCTCATTGCCTTTTAATTTTTTCGCAGACGTGCTCGTAAAATCAGTAGTATTTTCGATAGTGAATCGATTGCCCTTGAAATATCTTTTGCGACCTACAGAAGATGGTCGTCTAGAAGAGTCACGGCCTTGCTTTCTATCCATATTTTCTGATATTTTATTTCAAAATTTTCGATGTTGGTTCGTCAAAACGTAACGTTGTACTGATCAAGTCAGGGGAAAGCGAAATGACCGTTTCCCTCACAAATGTTCGACAATAGGTATATTTCGGGGAAGGGAAAAGTATATATAGGTATATAGTATGTACTATATACAGGTATATATTTTCGGAGAAGGATTGGGACAGCTGCTGCGCTCCGATTAGGTTACCGGTTAGCGCTAGACCCGTTAGGAGCGCGCGGACCGCTCTCTACCTGCGTTATGGGCTGTAGAAGCTGTAATATTGAGAATTTCCGCATGAAAATTTCACAGTATATTCTTGAAATACTATACTTTCGACATATCGAAAAAAAAAAAAATCGATTTTTTCAAATTTCTAGACCATACGGTCCCCTTAACCTTGATATCGCTTTGTGTGAAAACAAATAAAATTGATTTAGGGTTTTTTTTGTAAAAAAAAAACCGGTTTCGCAGAAATAAAATTCAACACGATGCATCATTCAAAAATAACAATAACAGGGTTTTTTGGAAAAAGGTGAACAGATTTTCTAAAATGAATTATTTTTCAGACAATTTTGCATTCCCAGACGATTATAGAGATTTTCTATTCCATTTTACTAATCAGTGTTCGCTAAAATAGTATATGCTTTTACCATTTTACTGTTTGTTCCACGCAGTTTCATTATTCACAACTTCGTCATTTTACTATTTTCACTATTTCTGGACCAAAGTACTGTCGTCTTTCTCAAAAAAGGAGTGATATCCCTAGAAAAAACTTTTAAAAAGTAAAAAAAGAACGCCAAGTATTAAAAAGTCGCGACCTTATTTATAAAATGACTACTCTATACTGTTATTATCATGTTAAAATAAAAACTATGCTTTTATTCACGACTTTTATTTCTTTTTTGTTACATATAAGAAGTTCCTTCACCTCGGATAAAAACTACGCAAATAATGTTGTCCTTTATTTCCAAAAAGAAATGAAATCATTTTCATCAAGCCAAGTACAGCGAATGATTTACAAATTTCCACAGGAAATTATGTGCCCTTTAATGGTGCCCGATAAAGGATTTCGTCGCTTCAAGGGCTTCCGAAGAAAGGCTTAAAAATGTCAAGAAATTAGTATTATAATATGCTGAATGAATGAAACAAAAATTATATAGAAAAGCGCACGAATACACGTTCCTACACGTACGTACCCCAAAAATTCACTGCAAAAACTATACAAAAACTTGGCGTGCATGGTTTTCAGAAATAAGCTCGGCGAAGGAAGGCCTCATCCATCTGTACCAGCAGCAAATTTAAGTACACTGGGATCCTGATATGAGAAACAGCAGCGGGACTCACTTCGTATCGCACTTGTAAATTCAGAACATTGTGCACACTTCGTCTTTCCTTTCCTGCGCACTAGACGAATGGCCGGATTGGACTGGGTGCTTCCCCGACGGAGCGGAGACCGATCGACATTTCATCAATTAGGGTCCATTGTATTACGATCCCAGTGTTTCTAATTATTTTATCTATTGCTTCTATCCTTATATCCCATCTGTTATCCATCCACCCATCCATTCGTTTGCTCGCCTGCTCCCTCCAACCCATTTGTTCGTCCCTCGAACCCAAGTATTCATTCATTCCATCCATCCGTCCGTTCGTATGTTGATTCATGCGTTTAACCGTCCCAACCGTATCCCATCTATTCGTTTTTCTGTCCACCCGTCCATCCTAGTCATCGGCTAATTCATCCGATCCCTCTATCTTATTCATTCCATTCGACTATGCATTGTTAACCATTCATCTCATCCATCTATATTCGCATGTTTTCAGTCACTTATTCAACTTATCTGTTTATGCTTCCTATCCAATTATCCATCCATCCCATAAATCCATCTCATCCGTTTATGTTGTTTAGCTCTTTCTTAATAACGATTCTCTCATTCGATCTGGGAACGGATTCGGGGGCTCCTCTCATTATCGATGAGAGAACAAATATTTAATTATTAAATTAGTCTTCCCGAACTTATTTCTGAAAACCATGCACGCCAAGTTTTTATATAGTTTTTGCAGTGAATTTTTGTGGTACGTACGTGTAGGAACGTGTATTCGTGCGCTTTTCTATATAATTTTTGTTTCATTCATTCAGCATATTATAATACTAATTTCTTGACATTTTTAGGCCTTTCTTCGGAAGCCCTTGAAGCGACGAAATCCTTTATCGGGCACCGTTAAAGGGCACATAATTTCCTGTGGAAATTTGTAAATTATTCGCTGTACTTGGCTTGATAAAAATGATTTCATTTCTTTTTGGAAATAAAGGACAACATTATTTGCGTAGTTTTTTCCGAGGTGAAGGAACTTCTTGTATGTAACAAAAAAGAAATAAAAGTCGTGAATAAAAGCATAGTTTTTATTTTAACGTGATAATAACAGTATAGAGTAGTCATTTTATAAATAAGGTCGCGACTTTTTAATACTTGGCGTTCTTTTTTTACTTTTTAAAAGTTTTTTCTAGGGATTCTATATACGTGATGCAGCAACTCTGTCATACGCTTAGATCACATAAGAATATTGTAATGGGGCATACATTCTGAAGCCCCGCAACATCCTACGGCAGCGCCATCTCCCAGAAAAATCTGCAAACATAAAACAATAATTATAACAATTATAATAGTAAACAATAATATTATAAACAAACAATAGATGGATAGGTTTCTCATATATAATAGGATAAGGAATGATAAATATAAGGACATGCGGAGAGAAAAAGGGTCTTTTCGATCACTGGCTGATACTGACTCTTGACTCGAAAGCTAGAGGAGCTCGACACAGTGTAAAACCTGTGGTTTGGGATTACCACATGCGATTAGAATAAGGAAGCGGCAAAGGAAATTGTAAGAAAGGACCATTAGTTCATATCGAACAGCGGAAGCCAGAATATTGACTCGGCAGGGACGCAAAGGAAACTTTGCGCATACCAATCAAGACAGCACCAAAGCAACCGCTATTCAATTGTGAATTAGGAAAGGGATACAAAGGATTCGTTAGTGAAGATGACGTAAAAACTTACTTGAAACAAACCCATCCCAGCGAGCGATCCATTCAAAGTAACGGGAAAGTGTCGACTCCTAGTGACCGCTGAAGGTCCGGTACAATACAGCAGGTCCGTCAGGACGTGGCTGCTAAGGGATTTCAAAAGTAATTAATAAGAGGAGACAAATAATAAATTAGGGATTAGAAAAGGGAGTAACGACTTCAAGGACCGGGAGTAAAGGCTCAAAAGTCAGGAAAGAAGGAAATGAAGGACAGAACGATTTTACCAATCTCATGAGGGTGTTAAAAAAAGAAAGGATCACCATGAATTGCGTCAACTCGGATGATTTAGGATAAGGAAGAACGGAAAAGGAGTAATAATTACTGTAAATCGCTGCGGTGATAGGGCACACATACACTACCGAACGCCCACCTCGCTAAACAAAGTAGTAGTCCAGTCACCTTAGGAAAAGTTTTATTCAAAAGATGCAGAGGTTAGCCAATTTTTTTGTAGGTTGTTTGGACCCATAGGAATATAGCCCTGAGTTTTCGTAAAAATCCATCCTGCATTTTAACAATAAAAAATTATTGAAAAAAATCGGTTTTTTTGAGTTAACCCATTAACGCCGAAGAATCGTGTTTTTTTTTCTCATTTTCAAGCTAGATTCTTATCATCGAAAAAAAATCATTTGCAAATAAAAAATATGTTCCCTTGTACTTTCGAGTGTCCCCTTTCCGAATCCGGAGTCAAAATTGAGTTTTGTCCATTAGAAAAAAAATATGGCCGTTTTTAAACAAAAAAAACCGAAAAAATCGAAGACATTTTTTTTCAATATTTTTTTTCTCATTGAAGACGCGCGAGGACCCCCCCTTTTTCTTCAACCACGAGTGCACAAAATAGTTGTAGTTTAAGAATATATTTTTTTAATTTGTCGACATTGACATTTTCACCCCCAAAATGGCGCTTTTCATCCCTTCAGCAGGAAGACAATTTTCACTCTCGGTGCCCGACAAAAAAAATATTCAAATCTTAACGAAAATTGGTATCCCGGGGTTTTCAAGGTCGCTGATTACGATTCCGCCCTCAAAATTCGAAAATTCAGAATTGCGGATCCAATATGGCGGACCCAAATTCAAAAACTTACTTGAATCGGATGAAATGTGGCACTCGGGGGTTTTCGAGGTCGCTGATTACAAATCTGCCCTCAAAATTCGAAAATTCAAAATGGCGGATCCAATATGGCGGACCCGAATTCAAAAACTTACTTGAATCGGATGAAATGTGGCACTCGGGGGTTTTCGAGGTCGCTGATTACAAATCTGCCCTCAAAATTCGAAAATTCAAAATGGCGGATCCAATATGGCGGACCTAAATTCAAAAACTGTATGAATCGGATGAAATGTGGCACTCGGGGGTTTTCGAGGTCCTTGATAACGAATCTGGCATCATCATTTCAAAATTCAAAATGGCGGATGCAATATGGCGGACACCTTCCCGTTAACACCCAGTTATTATCTAACGTTTATTGAAGAATTGACAACTTTATATATTGACAAATTGACAAATTTATAGAAATTCATCACTCCGCATTACTCAACGGATAAACTTATAATTCCTTATTCTACTTAAGAGTATTACCCAGAGAATTACTTAAGAGCATTACCCAGAGAAAACGACATGGACGTGGTAGAAATCCTTTCTCCTTTGGGGTGCTTGATTTGAGTGAGTCCCCTTGCCTCTCACTTTTTGGGGTGCTTGATTCGAGTGAGTCCCCTTGCCTCTCACTTTTTGGGGTGCTTGATTTGAGTGAGTCCCCTTGCCTCTCACTTTTTGGGGTGCTTGATTCGAGTGAGTCCCCTTGCCTCTCACTTTTTGGGGTGCTTGATTCGAGTGAGTCCCCTTGCCTCTCACTTTTTGGGGTGCTTGGTTGTAAATGCGCCCTTTGCTTATCCCCGAAGCCTGATTACGTGTTTCGCTTTCATACAAGCACTACAGAAGTAAGCATTACAGTCCTTACAGTACGTATATGTTCTTATTGGACAGATTGAACAACGAGCTTGTTTGCTGTGACGGAAAGTATCGTGTGCTTTGTTCCGTTTTAGTTTTCCCCTCTCTAAGTAATATTTAGCAATCGAAATTGCGAATTGCTTTGAACCAATTTTTTTTGTTTTATCTCCAGTTGCGTTGAAAATCACGACTGAGTTCACAATGGCGGCCTGTATAAATCTAATAAAGACGACCCATGTCCATTTTTTTGAACGGATACTTGGAAGCAAGTTGTTGCAATATCCATCGTGAACGTCTACTCCGCCCATGAATTTATTGTAGAGATGAAATGCTTGTGGAAACGGAATCTCAATTTTTGAATGTGCACTCGAGCTAAATCTCTTAGACGGTAATAGAGGAGTCACCCCTGCAGCGGTAGAAGCGATCGAAACTGGTTTCGAGTCTACGATAGTTATGTAGTTTATTCCGCTGTTTTGATCATGCTTTACAACATACGTACCTCGTGGAGACTTTTTGTCGATTACATTTTTTTCTTTGACTCGATTTTCTCTTATAGTTCCTGTACATTGTAAACCTAACTTTTTCAAATGTACTAGGAGATCGAAATTCGTAAAAAAATTATCGCAGTAAAGATGGAACTGAGATATCTTCTTAGGAGGGATAGATTTGAGAAATGGATCCAATAATTGCATCACTACACGAGAACCTAGAGCACATTTACCCAATTTATCTCCAATTGATGAATTTTTTCCACAATATAAATCGAGATTCAACAGGTATCCATCGGCAGTGCAAAGACCCCAAAATTTTAGTCCGAATCGTATGGGTTTTCCCCGGATAAACTGTTTTAGCGATGTTCTTGCATATGATTTGGCCATCATTTCGTCAACAGATAACGCAGTTTTCCACAAGCCAAACTGACGAATATTTCTCTGAAATAATTGTAGTAATTTACGAATGCGCCATGCCTTATCACTGGGATCATTGTCTTTAGGCATCGAATACTTTAATTCTGATTTGATTTTCTCAAATGTATCGCGTTGCATTGCAGAAGAAACCACCTCACATAATAAGAAGGGATCAGATGACCAATAGTCTCTTTGAGATTTTCTTTTATTGAACTAGCTTACAATGATGATGCCAATGAAAGTATTCAAATCATCCAACTGCAATTCAAACCCATTCTCTTTACATGAGTCAATAATGTATGTTTTCACTTCCATGCAGAAAAACTTTTCAAACAGTTGTATCGGCTCACTTTTTTGAATACTTTTTTTTACACCGTCAGTTAGTAATAATTTGTCTTCAGTCTCATTCGGGTAGCTCTTTTCACCAACCATCCACTTATATTGGTGATCTCCTTCCAATTTACATTGATTATCTGTGTAATTTTCCGATGCTTGTTTATAAGTGATACTCGAAAGGTGATCGTTTGATTCAAAATCAGAATCGGAATCACTAGAACAACCAGAATTGTCTGGATTCGGAATCGCGACGAGCTCGTCACAATTATCGTCAGAAGTATCCATTTCAAACTCTACATGAGAAGGAATAGATTGCCTTGGTCGTTTTCGAGACATAATGGTAATATTGTCAATATGCTCACGCTGCCGATGAGATAAAAATTATCGAAGAAGTGAATTCACTCAGGAGCAATAAAGATGATAAAACAATATTTTATGAATAAATTTTGTTGAGGTACTGAGCTGAAATTTAGGTATATAAGTGAGTTCGATTTAGTCTCAAGACAAGTTCTACGAAAATAGAAACCAAATTATTCAGATAAGGAATATTGGCAGACCTAAAATGAACACAAAAATTCTGAGCTAATATTTTTTACAGAAAATAAAATATCATTAGCAATGTGAACGATCCGCACTCCACAAACGTGAAAAATTGAAAAAAGATGTGATAGGCATATACAAAACTTATTTGCAGACAGAAATATTCATGGATAATAAATATATTTGTATCAGGGATAATATTCAATGATGACCCGTATAAACAAAAATAAGATGAAATGTAAGAAAATCGGAGATTTCTCAGCCTCTGCAACGTCAATTTTTATTCGACACATGAAAAATATAATATATGATCATAAAATGTGAATCAATTGAATGATTATTATTTACATTTATATAAAGTTGTCAATTCTTCAATAAACGTTAGATAATAACTGGGCGTTAATGGGAAGGTGTCCGCCATATTGCATCCGCAATTTTGAATTTTGAAATGATGATGCCAGATTCGTTATCAAGGACCTCGAAAACCCCCGAGTGCCACATTTCATCCGATTCAAGTAAGTTTTTGAATTCGGGTCCGCCATATTGGATCCGCCATTTTGAATTTTCGAATTTTGAGGGCAGATTTGTAATCAGCGACCTCGAAAACCCCCGAGTGCCACATTTCATCCGATTCAAGTAAGTTTTTGAATTTGGGTCCGCCATATTGGATCCGTCATTCTGAATTTTCGAATTTTGAGGGCGGAATCGTAATCAGCGACCTTGAAAACCCCGGGATACCAATTTTCGTTAAGATTTGAATATTTTTTTTGTCGGGCACCGAGAGTGAAAATTGTCTTCCTGCTGAAGGGATGAAAAGCGCCATTTTGGGGGTGAAAATGTCAATGTCGACAAATTAAAAAAATATATTCTTAAACTACAACTATTTTGTGCACTCGTGGTTGAAGAAAAAGGGGGGGTCCTCGCGCGTCTTCAATGAGAAAAAAAATATTGAAAAAAAAATGTCTTCGATTTTTTCGGTTTTTTTTGTTTAAAAACGGCCATATTTTTTTTTCTAATGGACAAAACTCAATTTTGACTCCGGATTCGGAAAGGGGACACTCGAAAGTACAAGGGAACATATTTTTTATTTGCAAATGATTTTTTTTCGATGATAAGAATCTAGCTTGAAAATGAGAAAAAAAAACACGATTCTTCGGCGTTAATGGGTTAACACTTTTGGAACGCGTCCTATCGAAAAAAGTTTCAAATAAAAGTTGTTCATCATAATGTCCTCTATGAAAAAGGTCCTATAAAAAAATACGCTAGCATTGTTATTTAAGCGGTTAATTGCAAATGAACCAAAAAATTCACAATTTTTTATTTGCAACCGCAATCAATTGTTTGTTATGATATCGGTTTGAAGTCTATATATGATATAGGGAAGTGAAACCCCAAGAGAATGGTCCAAGATTTATCGATCTACGAGTTATAGTTTAGCAACAATTCGCGATCTTCGAAAAAACTTTGACCTTTAATAGAATTTGTCGATGAAGGCCCACAGTGTGGAAAAAAATCGAGGAGCTTCGTGTCATCATGCACAAAGTATACAAAAAAAAGAAGTCGTTTTCGTTGATAATAAATACTGTTCTTTGACGATTTTCGTTTTTTGCTTATAAACAAATAGCAATTCTGACCAAAGTTACGAAAATACCTGAAAATTTTTTTCACCGTTCGATGCGTTTTTGAAAACCGAACAATTTAAAAAAAGAAAAGTCCGAATATCTTGATTACACACCGAGATATGAATATTTTAACATTTTTTCAATTTTCTTTTGTTGTAATTGAGATTTTTGTAAATATCAAATTCGATAGCCTTCCTTAGACTTACAGCTACGGGATTCAATAAAATACCGACCTTTAAAAGGCACTGTGTCACTACAGTTATCAACGTATTCCAGTCGATGGCGCGCGGCCGAGCGCGCGGCGCCGGCCGCCCGGCCGGGCAGCGCGGTGGAGGTACCTCTTCTCGCTCCGCAACCCCGCGCGAGCGGCTTAGTTAACAAGTTCGATAACTTCCTTCAAAATGGTCGTAGAACAAGACTTTCTTTTTTAATTTTACGTGATTTTTTCTCGCGAACGCGATGGTACCCTTTAAAATCGTGTTCGCCCCATAGCAGACCTGCGATCATCGTTTTTTAAAATTTTACATATAACCATGCTTTATAATTATTTTATGGTGAATGGGAAAAGGTATCTCGAATAAATCTTTTAGCCAACACTGTTTCATTCCTTACAATAAGTTAGTTGTACACTTGAAATATATTTAGTTCCGAAGAAATTAATCGTTATTTTCAATTTTCTTTTTTGAGTTCGAAAGTAAATTGAAAAGAATAACGAATTTCGCATAGAAAATTCTCAGCAGTACGGTTCTGTGCAAAAAATGTAACGGCATAAGTTGTGCGAACACTGCCGAACCCGAAGTAATTTTAAGCGATGATGAAGACAAGGAAGAAAATTATAATTTCGAAGACGCAATCGACGACGAAATTGGAGTTGACTTTCCCATGGTAACGGTGGCAAAAAATTTACATAGTGACGACGAGTATGAGCCTGACGAAAAAAAAATGAAAATGTAGATTTTGTAGTGAATTGTTCTTTCTAATTTTTTTTCATTCACATTAATTAACTTATTGTAATGAATGAAACAGTGTCGGCTAGAAGATTTATTCGAGATACCTTTTCCCATTCACCGTAAAATAATTATAAAGCATGGTTATATGTAAAATTTTAAAAAACGATGATCACAAGTTTTCTATGGGGCTAACACGATTTTAAAGGGTACCATCGTGTTCGCGAGAAAAAATTCACGTAAAATTAAAAAAAAAGTTTTGTTCTACGACCATTTTGAAGGAAGTTATCAAATTTGTTAACTAAACTGCTCGCGCGGGGTTGCGGAGCGAAAGGAGGTACCCCCACCGCGCTGCCCGGCCGGGCGGCCGGCACTGCGCGCTCGGCCGCGCGCCATCGACTGGAATACGTTGATAACTGTAGTGACACAGTGCCTTTTAAAGGTCGGTATTTTATTGAATCCCGTAGCTGTAAGTCTAAGGAAGGCTATCGAATTTGATTTTTACAAAAATCTCAATTACAACAAAAGAAAATTGAAAAAACGTTAAAATATTCATATCTCGGTGTGTAATCAAGATATTCGGACTTTTCTTTTTTTAAATTGTTCGGTTTTCAAAAACGCATCGAACGGTGAAAAAAATTTTCAGGTATTTTCGTAACTTTGGTCAGAATTTCTATTTGTTTATAAGCGAAAAACGAAAATCGTCAAAAAACAGTATTTATTATCAACGAAAACGATTTCTTTTTTTCGTATACCTTGTGCATGATGACACGAAGCTCCTCGATTTTTTTCCACACTGTGGGCCTTCATCGACAAATTCTATTGAAGGTCAAAGTTTTTTCGAAGTTCGCGAATTGTTGCTAAACTATAACTCGTAGATCGATAAATCTTGGACCATTCTCTTGGGGTTTCACTTCCTTACATCATATATAGACTTCAAACCGATATCATAACAAACAATTGATTGCGGTTGCAAATAAAAAATTGTGAATTTTTTGGTTCATTTGCAATTAACCGCTTAAATAACAATGCTAGCGTATTTTTTTATAGGACCTTTTTCATAGAGGACATTATGATGAACAACTTTTATTTGAAACTTTTTTCGATAGAACGCGTTCCAAAAGTGTTAACTCAAAAAAACCGATTTTTTTTCAATAATTTTTTATTGCTAAAATGCAGGATGGATTTTTACAAAAAACTCAGGGCTATATTCCTATGGGTCCAAACAATCTACAAAAAAATTGGCTAACCTCTGCACCTCTTGAATAAAACTTTGTGACATATGGCCTAAGGTGACTGGACTAAGACATAAAACACAATTTTCGCGTGAACACACTCACACTCCACAACTTTGTAAACGAGACACAAACGAACAAACGCGAAGTCACGAGAACACTTCAATCGCGCGAATTAATTAATAAATTAACAAATAATACAAAACTTGATCGCGGGTGCGCACACACACGGGGGCAGCCATATTTTAAGTCCGTATCGAAAATATTATCGAACGGACGCATCGATCCGCGGCGCCACCATTGAGGCATAGAATTCTGTAGAGCCAATCAGCTTACGCAACTAAGGCAACGAAATTGTACTCTCTGAAGTTACAGCGATAATACACCTTATACGCACTCAAGTTGCCGTACGGATATTATAAATTTCAGTACACACATTATACTCACTAAAGTTTTCATATTTAGATTATAAATTTAAGCATACACATTATCCACGCCGAAGGCGCGGTTATGCGAATATAAATTTAAACACATAGATTGTACAGGGGAACTCGGGGGTTGAATGAATAAACATACAATTTGTAAATGATTTCTTTCTAACAAACGGTTTATATTAATTTAATCCTTCTTCGTGCTCCGAACCTATTACTATATTGAAATAAAGCACAAACGTTTCAATATATTGGTCAAAAAAGAAAATTTTAACAGTATTGGTCATCTCATTGATGCAGCCAGCTCACCGTAACATACATCATAGAAATTATCTCAAAAATTCAATCTTCCTTTTCTTCCATTTCGATCAAGCATTAAGCCAGTTCCTTTTCTCATTTTCTCAAATCGAAAGCAAGATTTCACAATATTGTTAGGACTGTTATATCTTTCGTCTCTGAGTCATACGATGGTTTCTTTGATTATTATGTGATGAGGATTTCTCTTGAATGGCAATTTAATTCCAATATCAGAGAAGATATTTCATAGTTTGTATATCACAGTGAGTGATCGATTTATTATATTTGCTCAAAGTGTTTTTGATATATATATATATATATTGTATCTTCCAATCATAATCTAATGGTTTTTATATTCTTCGTAATGATCTGTGACTTACATTTAACTGAAATAAAATAATCAAATAATAGACAACAATTATACATTAGTGAATCTATGATACGGGCTTCAAGTTGAAGATAGTTTTATAAATTACATTTTAGTTGGCACATAGGAATATGAACGTAAACCCGCTCATCATTAGAGCTCGTATTCTCTGACCCTTTCTAATTTGCAATATACGACATAAATTTGTGGTACAGCAGATATATAATAATTGTACGTGTCATCCTATCACGTCGGACGTTATATCTCCCATTCTCCATTCACGATAATATGGCACAGGTAAAATGTAATATCTATATACATTAGAGTAATACAGCTTTGATTTTCCTAGTGTTAAATTCCAAGTATCTTCGCGTCGCAGTGATATCGTTTAACGAGCATTAAAAGTTAACGACTGGCGATGCCATTTATACATTGGTAACTCAGGTAAAAACGCGATTTTTATACATATACGTACATCTACACACCGATATATACTGGGATATATCGTCGAAATTTCAATATATAATAGCCAGTATGGATTGACAATTTACATTTTAATATATTCTCTTAGTTGCTGTGCTCGCGAGAAACACTCCAAGAGAATGAGAGAAATAGTTTGCTTTGATGAGACAGAATTAGAGAGCAGATCAGTGGACAACCTTTGCGAGAGTAATTTACCGAAATATTTATGATATATCTGTATATGGCTTTTAATTGAAGCAACTATAGAACTACTAAAAATTCGATGATGCTATATAATTGTTATGAAAATAAATTCTACGCGTTACTTTAATTTCTCCATGGCGATTTGAAGCCAATTCAGAAGATTCAATCTCAATTTCAATAAAATGATAATTAAAAAAAGGACTTGATAAAAAAAACAATGCTTCAGTGCTTTTGATGATATTGGTATTAAATATTGTGCGTATAACCGGACAGTAATTATTTTCTCTGCACTTTGCTAGTATTCGAAATTCTTGGGAACCTCCGATATAAATTTGTGTGAAATTGAAAAGCAAGCGAAACGCAGAACTTGAAGTAAAACATAAAACTATCAGCAAAAATTTAAATACAGCATTAAACCCTGTTGATTTTTTTCCGCTCCCGTCCTGTTATAGCACACCACATCATGTGCTCGATAATATTATTTTTATGTTTGTTTTTACATAGAGTATTTTTGAGAAAATATAAATCATTTATTTTCATATAAAACATTCTCACATTTAACATTTGAACCTGGAGGGTTCAAGCCCCGATTAAGCTTCATGAAATAACCATTTATATAGAAATTTTCAAACGGCCCATTTTTGACTATGCTTCTTCGAGCATGAGGTTCAATATTCAGAAGTCTATAAAAAATCGTCGATGGTCATGCGCTTTATACAAAACAAACATTTAAGTAAAAAAAAAAAACCAAACACTTTTTCGAACGTTTTTACATATGGATAAATACGGGACCAATATGGCATTTTGAATAATCCCTGATGCTCGGAACTTTCAATAGAATGGTTTCACAATTTAAAAAAAAGTTTTGCATTCCTGGTTCAGGGGTAGCCAGCCACGTTACACCGACTATACAATCGCCGGCTTTCGATTTTTATGAAATTGGATTATTCCTTTGTATATGCATCAAAATTTTGTAGCGTAAGTGCTCCGCAGCTCGAGAGAATTCTATGGCTTTCCACTTCTGGGAATCTCTGATTATGTTCGAGCTGAACCATACACCGTTCATATATGACGTAACGTAGAGTCTAGCCGTTGTGTGCATTCATAAAAATTAGCCCGATGCGCTCGCGTATTTTTTCACATATACCATAAAATCAGTCTCGTTTCTCCAGACTGGTAGAATAATCCTTACCATGGATAAATAAACACTTTGAAGAATACCACGCACATACGTTAGATAGACTTTGTGAACGTCAGTGCTCTTAGTTCAAATGTAAATATCTTTATGGATGACCTGTAGATATGAGTTGGAAATGCTTTTTTATCATACCTGTCTCGAAAGTTTGATTTTCGATTGATGTATAGCGTGCGGAAAGTGACTGATTTCTCAACGATTCGTCTTTCGTCTTACTTTACCGCACGGATTGACGAAGTGAACATAACTACAATTGCTTTTTCAATCTCAAATCAAACTTTCGAGTTAGGTATTACAAAAAATATTGTATGTAACAAGTGCGGAAAACAACGAATTAAATCGCGCGTATGCCGCATTCGCCTCGACTTATGATGCATATTCGCTCTCGTACTGGTGCGAATATGCATCATAAGCCTTCGGCTCATGCGACAACTTCACGCGCGATATAATTCGTCTTTTTCCGCACTTGTTACATAAATAAAATAATATTCTCAACGTAATAGCAAATTCGTACAATACTCGTTCGTCCTTTGTTTTCCCATTGTATTTCCCATAAAAGGTATTTGCCATAATCCTCTCGTAGTAGAAGAAAGTGGTCGCGATTCTTTAACCCGTCGTCTGTAAAGGTGGGTCATTTGTGTCCCGGCCAAAACTATTTTTGTTTGGAACTTGCGATGAAGGGAGGGAGGCCCTTACTATCCAAATTTTTTTTCCATAGTATTATGATTGGTGCATAAAGTAGAAGGTTTGTAGCAATAGGGTGAATTTTTTCAGATTTTTTTAACCGTAATAAGTTGGGGAAACTAACGGTGGAACATAAATGACCCACGTTTACAGACGGGAGGTACCAAAAAGACCATTACAGACGACGAGTAAAAAATACGAAACATGATAATAGGCAACTAATGGAAAAATGAAGGGCACAAGCGAGTGTTTCTCGTCCATTAGAGGTCTTCCGGATGATGTGCTTACGAGCAATTTCTTCCCCATACCGTCCACTGGCAACTCTAGGTTTTCCAATAGTCACTGTAATTTCCCATTGCTTTATAGCCTTTCGACGAGGCAACGGATATTGAACGAATTTTTTACGAGGGAACATTTGAGAAGATTTTCTACTGTGCATACTGGAACTCATAAGTCATAGATGTTGTGTAACAAGGAACAGATATGTGTCGGGGGATTCTTAGGTGCATTCGTGCATGAGAAAAAAGAGAAAACGTCGTCGATTTGTTTTTAGCATTTGCAATTTTCTTGACTACACAAAAAACTTAATACAGCAGATTCTCAACGCGTTTCAAAGATAAATTTGTCTGAGTGAAAAATTGTTTAAGGCGAGAAACCAGTTTAGGAGGCCAAAATTTTGGTGTTTTTCGTGAATTTTTTTAACAGGGAAGGAATAATCAGAATTTGTTTAAACTTAGAGGATATTTTATTCATGTTTTAAAGTACACTTTGTAATTTTTTCAAGTCAGTGCCGCCGGAAATAGTGGAGTTAGAAGCTGCTGTCCATGGACGATCGCCATCCGAGTTTTTTGCTGGTGGGCATTCCTGAAGTCACAATTTTTATCTGTAATCATTACAATTTTTTTTTTCATTAACAACATATTTCCTAAGAATATGAATCTAATTGTGATCAAAAAAGTTGAAAATTGCATGTTTTTGAGGTGTTTGAACACAACGTCATGTTTTTATACCATGTTTTTTCACCTTTTTTGCATTAAAAAAAATATTTTTTATAATAATATCATCCCAGAGTTAAGTTCACATAGATTGTAATTGAATAAAGAATATTTATACAAATTTTCAGAACGATTGGTCAATAACTTTTTGAGCTAGGATGCCCACCAGTTGAAAAAAGGTCGTCCATGGACAGCAGCTTCTAACTCCACTATTTCCGGCGGGAATGACTTGAAAAAATTACAAAGTGTACTTCAAAACACGAATAAAATATCCTCCAAATTTAAACAAATTCTGATTGTTCCTTCCCTGTTAAAAAAAAATTCACGAAAAACACCAAAATTTCGGCCTCCTAAACTGGTTTCTCCCGTTATCTCGTTATTTTTTATTTATAACTAGCCGGAGTTACCCTCGCTTCACTCGACAAAGCCAGTCAGCTCCTATCAAATGTGAATTAAAAAAATGAATCTTTAAATACAGAAATTATAAAGCTAAACTAAATCATCATATTCTCAATACAGTTGTATTTAATTTAGTGAAAGAAAATTCTGCCTTTTATTTCCAAAAGTATACTGACGCATGCGTCTCGCCATCGCTTATATGTATTTATCCTTCTGAGCTGGAACGTATCCCCACCACAACAGGATAATGGAACATTCGAGAATGTTCCAGAAGATTCTGAACTTCCGTTTCCGGTTTCTAGAACTTTCTAGAACGTTCCCGAACGTTCCGAAACAGGAAGTCCCTTCGATGGTCCACAACCGTCTGAAACATTCTAGAACATTCTCGAACATTCTGGAATTGGAAGTTCCTTCGAAGGTCCAGAACCTTCTGGAATATTCTAGAACATTCTCGAACATTCTGGAAAATTCTAGAACATTTTGGAACATTGTAGAATATTCTAGAGCATTCTCGAACATTCTAGAACATTCTCGAACCTTCTGGAAGCTTCTAGAACATTCTGGAACATTCTACAACATTCTCCAACATTCTAGAACATTCTGGAATATTCTAGAACACTTTCGAACCTTCTGGAAGATTCTATAACATTCTGGAACATTCTACAACATTCTCCAACATTTTAGAACATTCTGGAACATTCTTGTCGAAGTTATAGCGGTACGCACGGACAAACCACGCTTACATTTATTATATATATTGATTAACGTCTGTGCGATGAGAAGCCTCATCTAATGCAGCAGCCCGAGAAATCAATATGAAAGCAATATAATATCCGCAAAAGGTGAGCGGGCAACTAGCGGAGGACGCTGGTCGATTTCATTAAAGAGTTGGCGGGTATGTTCACCTGATGGTGCTAGGTCCGGTACGATGAACTCTGACACTTAACCACGATTCATCAAAGCCGAATACATTGCGCATGTTCGCAAAAACGAACGAGGAGGTAGAAAAAAAAATCGGTAAAAAATAGATCCTAGAAAATAAAGGAACTCGGCGAAATATTAGAGCGGGTACGCATAGTACGTAAAAATAAAACATATCAGATATTATCAGCAAGCACATATACCGATCCACTGTTCAAAAGCTATATATACCCGATTGATCGAATGGGAAAGTCGAGCAATTGCGAAAAAAGCACACAGAGAGAAAGGTTTTTCATCTCCTCAATCGAAAGTCTCAGCAATATTGTGCACTATGAGCGTTTGCACGATTTCATTATTTCAATTTAAACCTTCGTGTCGGAGGTTTTTGGCTATTTTTATATCCGTTATGAATGATTAAAGGCTACCTTCGTTCCATTATTTAATAGAATTGCGTACAGATCCAATATTCTTATTTTATCCAGTTAGTTTATATGTTTCTGAGAAAGAGACTCCTATTGGTGGGAAAATTTGGTCGTTTTATCATGTCCTTGCGCATTATTGTTCCCCTTAATGCTGCTTGTTTCTGTTGTTCCTTAGGTTCTCTACGATACATATACAATATCGAAAGCCTAAAATGTTACTCCAACTGATATTGCTTTGATATTGTGAAACAACAATATATGTCCAGCTCTGTCTGTTTTAATGTCGATTTTATGATATTCTAAAATTAAAGTATTTTTCAAATATTATTTATTTTCATATGATTGGTGTGAAAATAATTTAAAAAAAATAAATAAATTCGCTTAAAAATTTCAATACATGCAATTAACATCAAATTGAACAGAACAAAGCATTTGCGTCAATAAACCTTGAATTTAATGAACGGAATAAAGTAAAGGTTACAAAAACATGGATTTATAAGTTGAAAATTTATTATTCCAATCAATTAATCAACGTGGATAAACATAATTCTGTATGTTCTGTTTATAACTCATATGAGAAATACTGGCTATTGTCACCGATCGTTTAATGCTTCCAACATCATTGACGTTATTATTATTCTACCTGTTCATCTTGTAACATTGAGAAAGTTCACGTGGCACTAATGAGGGTCTTTGAGATTTGCATTGACTTGTTAAGGATGCCGTCAACCGCACCTGTTCGCTTCTCCCATTCAGGAGCTCAACTATTTTATGGATCTTCATAATTCTTGTGGCTCGCCGGGTTACCTCACCTATCAGGCTCCTCCTTTTCCGATCTTCCTCGCGACCGACTTGTAATGGTAATTACGCTATTATAATTATACACAGGAATTTGTCTTGATATCCTCAATTGAGAGAAGATAGCTGACGGTGACGTTTCAATGAAATAAACAACTGCTTTATTATTTCTAATTGTTTTCTCTCGCAATAATACTAGATTCTGGAAAGAAAATATTGCATTCACAATGGAAGTAATACCGTTGTATATCTTATCCCCATTTTCGCCCTCCAGGTGTTTACATCGCGTATTCGCTCAAAGGAATACACTGCATCATAAAATCCTATATATCGCCCTTATCACCGTTTCAAGGCCATATAAACCGTCATAGACAAGTTGAAACGACCAACACACTTTGGATCCAAACTACCTTATTCAAAATCATCTTTGCAAACGATGTTTCTAATGATTCCTCCGCAGTTGAATGGTTAGAAACAGTCGAGACTATCAGATAATTTCTAACTACAGATTTGAATCTCTTGTAATGATGTTGAAGTTTGCATCTTTTGGATGCATCGATTTTTTAAATATTTTTTATTTCCCACAATTCTAGAGTGTCCAGATTTTTTATTTCTGAAATACGTTTTAGCTACTTGAAAACGATTCTAAAAAAAGTTTGTAGGAATTCTTAACTTATTATTGTTATTATTATAGTAATATAAAAAAATGAAAATGAAAAGGAATAGAACTTATGCACAAATTAAACATCATTAATAAAGAAATAGTAAATTTTGCTTTGATTTTTCATTGAATCTTGGAATCCAAATGCATAATGATTCATATGCTACTCAAGTAGTAGTATCGGTCAACGTACGCTCAGACACGTCACTTAAACCAGCGAGTATGTTGCTGCAACTGTCTCTTACAGTATTTTAAGCCCGATAATTATATAACGTTTTACTATAACTTCAAATCAAAATGTACAAGTCTTCATAGCGAAATGATTACTGTGGCGTAGTAGAACAGAACGTAAAACCATTTCAGCGATGTAGTTCTCGATCAAACTGTCGCAGTATGTTTCTATAACGCATGCAATTGGTTTCACTCAAACCTATAAAACGGTAGCGCGGGCAGCCTCTGCACGACATACAGTCCATATATATGTATTTCGAGCGCGTTTAGTACGCAAATGAATATTTGATCTTCGCGTAATTTAATTTCCCGTAAATAAATGTGAATTCTATACGAAATATTTCATTTTAAAATAAAGCGAATCTGTGAAGTTACGATTTTGCTGATTCACTTTGTAAAACCTCAGAATAAAAATTTCTATAATAAACATGCTCATTGTCAGTTAAAATCAAACGCACTTCAATAATATTGAAGTTTTTTATTTTCGATGAACTTCGCTCCGCAACTGACGTACTATTCGCATTGCCAATTTTATTTTACCCAAAACGGTGCCTCTTCCAGGTCTTGGCTCCATTGTTATACAAACAGATTCCAATTGTTTGATTCAGTTACATATTAAACAAAAGCTCGTAGTAATTTTCTGTGTTTGGAAGCTTGCTATATCTTTGAAATTGCATATTTCGAGCGGAATACGCAGTAACATAAGCATATAGAGCAAATCTTGTCTACAGAAATGGAATTCATGGTTTGATCAACCAGACTCTCTGTCATTATTCGCTTTTCCTTGCTACCTCCTCTTATCCCTGCTTCTAGAATTTCCTCCATCCGGTATGTTACGACATGGTACTAAATGTCCAGATGTATATCCCACGTGACCATATCGGCGGTATACTGTTCACCAGATATTCCTATTGGTATCTTATTTTACTATCTGTTGACGTTACACACACACACACACACGCGCGCGCACACACACATAACACACACGTGCACCGATAATTCGTTGACGAATGGTTATACCAAAATCACGTAACACTGAGTCATATCGCTTCTATTTTAACGAACCACCATCAAATCCAAACTCAACGACCTAAACTCAAGCATTAATTATAATTTTAGCAAAAACTTTATACGATAGAATTGAAATAGAAATATTGAAATAGGAAATGTTAATCGAGTACTATAATGAAGCAATAGATAAATCGTACCATGCTCGTGTGATGAGATTTGGATAGTCAATTCCCCAAATTTAAAAAATCATAATGAATTTCTACCTCGCACTTGGCGAATTTAAAAGTTTTTCCTCTCCCACAGTTTTTAGTAATCCATTGTAGAGATTTAGGACACCAGTGTCCGCTGAATTAAACGGCATTTTGCCCATTTCGATTCGTTTGTTTTGTTCCCTTAATCCGCTAATTTAATTAGTAGATCGAGGGATTCCGCACGACGGATTTAAATATCCATGCCCGGGTATATACTGATAGCGTAACGGCTGCGTTATACATTACAATACATTTCCTCTGAGCAACTCCCGATTTTTGTGGTAAATGAATTGGGCGGTAATAAAAGTTTAATTCTTTCTTCTATTCGATCAACTCGATGATAATAAATAATATAAAAATTATGTTTGTTTCATTACTGGATTGGGACGAAGCACTAAAAACACCTTTCTGTTCCTTATTACGTTATTTATGTATATCCAGTTTTATTTTTATAATTAGTAATTATTCAAGCTTTTATCGTTAAAAAATGCGTAACATTATATAGTCATAGGGGAAAAATAATTCGCAGACCAAAAAAGTAAACCCACAGAAAATTTGGATATATCAACTAATCCAATTTAAGTATTCAACAGTTTTGTTTATTTGATTGAAAATAAAAGATATAGTATTATATTTGTGTTACAATATGAATATGTACTGTTTAATCTACAGTACGAAAATGTTGTTTACTGTGCAGACTCACTGCAGATTATTTTTAATATCCTCTTTAGCGAAAGAAGCGTGATTTTTTTGCGAGCGACAACGCTCCTTCACCCATCATCATTTCATTATTCTCCGGAAGGTGAGTCCATAAAAAAAAATGTATGACCTTTGCGTATGCTCTGTCTCTCATTTACGATGCATGATGAAAAAAACATCTTTAAAGTGTGAGAGGATAAGAAAAATACTCAGAAGGGAAGAGAACGAATAGCGAAACGCTGATTCAATGTTTTCCACATAGCAGGTCTAACAAGATTCACGGACTGGTAAGCCACCATTGGTTGATGGTGGATCGAGCATCCACGATCAACGACCTGCATTATATTTTACGAACTTTTTTTCTTTTTCCTTTGACATTCGAAACTTCTTTTGCTGGAATATATTTTCGAAGAGAGCGGTGATTCTTTGAGCTTGACGCTACGGAGCTGGAACCAACTGTGGCATCTATTGTGAAGATCAGGGACAGGAGTTACAGGAGTTGAGAGTTTTATAGACGTTGTGTCTGGCCTTATTTAGTTTTTTAACGGTCTCTCTGCGATCGAAGCATCAAAATCGTAGGGATCATTGTAGTGTATCAGGGACTATAGTCCCTACCAGCAAATTCCAAGTGTGCAGTTACCGGAAACTATTATGTACAGTTTGCTTTTTTTCTTCTGATCAACCGACCTTAAATTCTATTTTCTTTGAACTTGAAATAGTCAGTTGGAATTAAATGGCAGTTGCAAGTTCGATAAAACCATAATAACAGTTGATGATTCAACACGAACGCCACAAACCGTGTCAAAGCCGGTGAAAATTTACGTTTGGGAATTTCTCGCAACCACTAACCGTCGAAATTGTCGAACAAACCGAGCGTGCTTACCAGCTAGGAAACTTCGTTGGCAATTTCGCCTTCCCTTCAATATGGCCAAAGCTTCTTACTCTCATGCTATATACTACCGGGTTACCTCCTATGAAGCCCCAGTTTACAATCGTACAGCAATATTCACTCTTTCAATTTCACGCATGTCAAACGAATTTCAATCTGTGCTTCAGTGATTTTTTTACAATGATGGGATATCCAATAATGGCCCTCATGGAAACTGCGATAAAATCCTGGATAAAAAAATCGGTAAGGTCGAAGCTCTGTGTTGATGAGAGATAATGCCTAAATATAGGAAACCCATTAACTAAGAACAAAAGAAAGAGTAAGGGTATCATGCTGTTTTCTGTCTAGAAAACATCCAAGTGTCGTACACGGACAGATAGAAAAATAACAATCCTTTCAAGTGGTATGATGAAGGTTGTGGAAAGCTTGACACCGGGATATTAGGGTTATGGTTGCTTGACTAAAATGTAAATCGCGATAAGAGAGGCTCCACCGTGGTTACGCGATTTAATCGGCTATACGCTGACGCGTGACACGCGCAGGGGCTATTTTTGAGCAGATAAAAATAGTACGTGTTGGTGTATACAGGGTGTCCCACGTCAACCACCCGATCTCTGAGATCTGTACCTATTCTATCATTCTGAACTCAAAAGTCCTCAGCCATTTTTCCGCTGACAGCGAGCGTGCCATAACGAAGCAACGGTTCGTCGGACGTCAAAATGGTTAAGGACTTTTTAGTTTAGAATGTCGAGATGTATACAGACCACTATGTTCTCACCGGCAAGCTGGCTAACAATAAGCCATTTATGGCTACCACCATAGGTAGAGCGTATGTCAATACTACCATCGGACCTGAGTTTTATGTACATCTCGGTATTCTAAACTAAAAAGTCCTTAGCCATTTGGACGTCCGACAAACCGTTACTTAGTTACAACGCACTTGTCTTGCGCTGACAATGAGCGTGCCATAATGAAGCAATAGTTCGTCGGACATCAAAGTGGCTGAAGACGCTTTACAGGGAGATGGCACGACCGTGGGGTCGGGAATTTGGCCGAATTTTTTTGTGGTGAAAGAGGACCCCTAGCACTTCACGTGGTTAACGTAGTAGGACGCACTACTCGGAAAATTCCGAGAAAAATCAATTCAAAGTTTCCTAGGCGCCTTATGAGTTTAAAATGTCAAACACTTGTCGAGCCGGTGTCTAGTCTAGACGGTTAAGGCTCGGTCCTTTGCGCCGGAGGTCTCGCGTTCGATTCCTCCTTCGGATCTTATTTTTTTCTTTTTTTTTGTTATCCCAACAGTTATTAAAAGCGTTTCTCATTCCTACATTATTTTTTTTAAATTTATTTACGTTATTTTTTTTAAATTATTTTCTTTTTTTCCAATAAAACAATTCATAACGGTGTGTTTTTTATTTTTCATTGTAAAGTATATGAGGAGGAACATTGGGTTTTTAATGAGAATAACAAAGTCGATGAGGAACAATTAAATTTTTATTCATATAATAATTATATACAAAAACCGCAGTGGTAATTATCGTAGAAACAAACAAAGCAATAATTTTTGCGACATCTTGCGCAACATATAAAAGCGGATTTTTTACAATCGCAGGGAGTTTGCAATATATCCGTACAAAAACATGTCTCATTAACATTCATGAAAATGTTTCTAGTAACTGACAATTTTGAGGCAAACCAGGCGTATTGAATCATGTCTCGGAATATTGGTGACGATAATTGATGGTGAATTATTGAATGGATTTTTATACAATCTTCCCGGGAATTAATTTCACGATTCTGCTCTAGCAATTCGCTGCAATTTTGCAAGCGCTTTATGAAATTTTTAACTTGTCTGTAAAAGTAAACGTCACAAGGTTGCACCAAGGGAGTACATTTTGGAGGAATTACTTTTACAGAGTAAGTTGGCGTATTTTCGTCATCTTGAAAGATTTCATCATACATCTCTGGATTTGTCTGACCCTCCAAGAGTCAATGAGAAATAAAAATTTGTTCTCCCCGACGTAAGTTTTTAAACATTTTTGGAGAAAATCCATGTATAAGGCTATTGTTAGTTTTCCGGACTTCGATGATGTTGCAATGACGTTCGTATATGTATTGGCATAGCCATCTACTAATTTTTGAATACGAGGTCCGAAATGACCGGTCGCCTCTTGCAAATATACGAAGACATGTGGGAGCATTTTTCCAGATAATGTTATGGAATATTGTGCGGTGTACGAATGCGTCACTTTATTCAAATCAGACTTTTTGACGAAAACTGTTTTACTCCCTTTTTGAGTGAGTGTCCTGTTGAAAACAGATTGATATTGATATTCTGAGAAAAAAATAGTATTTTTAATATTAAAAAATATTCGAATATGTATGTAGAAAACTTTTTATATAATTAATTTTGAATTTATACATTTTGCATCGGTAAAAACATTTTGTACGCAAAAAACTTGTATTTACCTGTTTGGTCAGTATTTATAACATAATCCTCATGGTATTGAGGTATTAAGCGGCACGTCTGTCGACGAAAGGTCTCTGCAGACGCTAAGATTTCCTCCATTGATGCTGCTTCTTTTTTCGAAACCAGTTTCGTGATTTTCCGTTGAGAAATTTTGGGTTTCTGTTTGAATGCCGTGACCCATCGATCAGACGCCTTGAAATTGAAATCGATGAATTGTGCAGCCAACGCCCATTGTTGTAAATTTCTTGTCGTGACTTGCTGATATTGCTGTCTTGCTTCCACAAAACGGTCGTAGGTCCACGAATCTATCGCCTCAAATTTGTCCAATCTCGTTCCACCACTTTTAATATCATTCTCCCATTGTGAAAGATATTCTTTTCTCTTCAAGCGGCTGCATCCTTTTTTTTGCAATGTCACCAAAGACCACATGGGATGTGCTTTAGCAATGTTCACGACTTTGACTCTGTAGGCGATGGGAATCATTTTACTTTTATTTTTTTTCGGTTCCGGTTCGTACTCGTCTGGAGAAGAATCAAGTTGGGGCACTTCGAACTGCAGTTCTTTGCAATCCTCACGAGCGTGAATTAATTCCTCTTCAATTACGAATTTTTTTCACCCAAAAGTTCTAATGTATTATTATAAAGTTCTCCGGCCAATAACATAGCATCGTGAGATATTTCATCTGAAGGTGTCGATGCAATTAAATTATTTTCCATCAAGAGCTCTTCATAATAAACTACTGCGACCTTCAATCACGATTTTGATTTATCACTGTACATGGATTCTTCAGGAATTTCCTCTCCTACTCCAGAAGAGCCAGCAACTTCTTCAGTCGACATTTTTAACTTCGAGTTGTAAGAGAACTTTGAAATTTAAGAAATAGGCACGTCTGTTCACGACGAAATCGAAAAATGAACTGCTGTTTAATTCTCACAGACTTGCGCACAGTCCTATGCGCAGATGTCCGTTATAATCCTAAGGGGACCCCAGGTCAAAATTCTTTATGCCCTTACAAGGTCATAAAACCGAATAGAACAACGAGCACGAATATTTTTCAGGGACTGAAAAACTTTACGTTCTTGAGCTAAAATAAATTTTTAAAAATAATGTAAGGATGAGAAACGCTTTTAATAATTGTTGGGATAACAAAAAAAAAAGAAAAAAAAATAAGTTCCGAAGGAGGAATCGAACACGAGACCTCCGGCGCAAAAGACCGAGCCCTAACCGTCTAGACTAGATGGCGGCTTGACAAGTGATTGACATTTTAAACTCATAAGGCGCCTAGGAAACTTTGAATCGATTTTTCTCGGAATTTTCCGAGTAGTGCGTCCTACTACTTTAACCACGTGAGATGCGAGGGGTCCTCTTTCACTACAAAAAAATTCAGCCAAATCCCCGACCCCACGGTCGTGCCGTCTCCTTGTTAGTTCAGAATGCGGAAATGTACACAGACCACCATGGTCTCATTGACAAACTTGCTAAGCCATTTATGGCTACCACCATGAGTAGAGCGTATCCCAATACTACAGTCGTACCTATGAGTTTTATGTACATCTCGGCTTCCTAAACTAAAAAGCCCTCAGCCATTTTGGCATCTGACGAACCGTTGTTTCGTTATGGCATGCTCGCTATTAGCGCGAGACGAGCTCGTTGTAACTAAGTAACGGTTCGTTGGACGCCAAAATGGCTAAGGACTTTTTAGTTCGGGATGCCGAGATGTATATAAAACTCATAGGTCCGAAGATAGTATTGGAATACGCTCTACCCATCGTGGTAGCCATAAATGGCTTAACAAGCTTGCCGGTGAGAACATGGTGGTCTGCGTACATCTTGGTATTCAGAATTAAAAAGTCCTTAGCCACTTTGATGCCCGACGAATCGTTGCGCGTTATGGCACGCTTGCTGTCAGCGTGAGACGAGCGCGTTGTAACTACGTAATGGTTCGTCGGACGCCAAAATGGCTGAGGACTTTTTAGTTCAGAATGACCGGACGAGTAGAGATCTCAGAGGTTGGGCGATTGACGAGGGATACCCTGTATGTGCACACGAATTTACCTAGGGGAAATATATTAGAGAATACTGGTGTATCGGTTTGTATATAAAGCTTATTGCTTCGCGATGAGGGGACCATTTGAATTCGTCGGGCGTTAATGCGCGTCGATTTTCGATCACTAAAATTCACGTGTCATGGTCCATTTAGCTCGTTTTACAGAACTATTGAAATGAACGATGAGATCGAGCGCGAAAAAGAGGATGTGCGCGTCCGACCGGGACGCGATGGAGGATGTGCGTATCGTCGATCAATATGAGTTTGCCACAAGATAACGAACATTCATGTAGGTCTATATTTCCGTTCATGATGTTCCATCCCCGGTTTCTATCTGATTAAACGATAATCGTCGACCCTCAGCAGGTACATTATCCTAGATGTGAGCCTGGCATTGCACACAGGTGTCTTTAAATTCGAGTCATTATCGTTCCCTATTGCGATGTGAATATTGCCTGTTACTAGGTGCGAAAGCCCGGAGAATAGGAGAGGTGTATAATCACGGGGAATTAATAGCGCATTGGTTTCAAGTAATACTATTGTTCCAGCCATATGGTACTCAAATCTGAACAAGTACTTCATTTATACTGTTGACCAAAAAGGAACTTAAATAAAACTACCAACCTTCAACGGAGGTTCGAAAGGTTTCCAGAAATTGCGCTACATTCCTTGACAAACTTGTCACTATTATCGTTGACGTATTATCCATGTTCTCAGTTTTCAACGGTCTCTATTTTTGTTACCCAAGTGGACGGAAATTCAAAATATCTCATCCTTCTCTCTCTCCCCCTTTCTCCCTCCTTTCCACCCCCCAGATCTTTCTATTTATTATAATTATGGGATATCCAGCCACCCGCATAAATTGCATGAACCATGCACAATCCCGTGCTGTATATCCCACAGATGTCAACCAGTTTCACCTGTCAACTAACCAAACATGGCGAACCAACTGTTAGATCTGTAGTATCCTGTATTGATAATAATTATTGAAAGATCATCGGGAGATAGAGGTCCCAGTTATCAATCAGCAGGATTTTGTGTTTCAATGGCATTCACATTATCCACTTTCATAGAATCTGTTTGGGCTTTTCATGCTGTTCAGGCCAATCATAACCAGATTAAAACGTAGTATAAGCTGATACAGTATTATATTTCATAGATGACTCGCAATAGACTGCATTGAATAGTATTTCAATGACGTGTGAGGGACAAATACACGGCGTTGCTGTTTTAAGGAGGCAATTTCATTTTTTTCAACTTAGAGTTTCAGCTGGAGGATTATCTCTTCTTACTGATTGTTGAGATGGTGTGAAAGGTAATATCTCAATTGTTGAAACCGATGTTTAGAAAATAGCATCCAGCAATATTACGAGCCTAATTTTTTTTTCAAGTGTTTTCCAATGTTGAATCCAAATAAGCAATGCTAACACTTCTTTAATTCGATACGGCATCCATCATACACCACTACCTTCCTGATGACAGCATTTCGTTGTTACACTATGTACCAATCTTCCAGGTTTTCAGGGAATACGCTTTTGCGAAGACCCTAAGGAATAAACATAAGCAGTATGAACGTGTACCGGTAGATACGATAAAGTAGAGGAGACTGCAAAACTCTGGGGAACGAGAAATGAGAGGAGAATGTCGACCGTGAGACTAAGTTATTATTTTAGATGAGCTCATATTTCGAGAATGATCTCTTCATCTTTCTCATAAAGTGTTTATGGCTGAGTGTAACATTCGTGCTTTGAATTGAAGCGATAATATTTTTTTTAATCCATTAAAATAATTTGACTGCTTTAAATGAATATAGATATAACTTTCTCATGTTTCTTGTCAATATATTCGCTCTGCTTATTTAAACATAGTTTTATTCTTGAATATCTGAACTGAGCAATTTTTTGAATATACTTGTCTTGAAAATATTTCTACATTTTTCTATATGGTTCGAGATTTTGTAAATTGATAGATCATTTGATTAAGCTGGAATATGTGGCATAATGAAACGACTTACAGATTAAAACACGAGGATCCGGTTCCAAAACGGCTAATAAAGCTACGTCGGGATGAAACAGATTGGAAATTCAATCTGAAATATGTAAGACCAATTGAGTTTGAGTCGAGCAACTTGCAAACGTTGGGAATACAGGATTACTTGCATACTGGCCATCCAATATATACAATGAAACTTTGCCGAGGATAGGGAGTCCCTCGCGACATCAGTGCACGTATTCCAATTACTTTCCCGTTCTCGATGCCTCGATACGTGTTTGCTTATACGTACGCCTGCGTACGTGCTTCATCGAAGTGTTCAGCTATAGTATAAGAAACGCATGGCTTTACAGTCGTGTCCCTTTCGCGAATACAGAGAGTATAAAGTACAGAGTCTTTTTTTACATGGGGTTACTGGGCACTAAAAAATATTGCTTCTGAATCCGACCAACTTCTAGTTAAACGAATACAGCATTTAAGAAATTATGCTGACTCTCCGCTGACTCCTTATTCATTTTTATATGTATTTCATTCAAACTGCTTCAACATTGTTTCAAAAATTTAGCCGCTATGTCTGAACATTAATTTCTAGTCTCCAAATTTCCCAGTTCGCATCTTCGGATCGGGGGATTCTGTACAAGAATACATATATATATGTATATATATAGGTTTGGGATGTGCGTGAAAACTGTCGTCGCCAATTCTCATATACACCAAATCCAAATATCCAATAGCCTCGAGTTGGAAGTGGCATTACTCTGGATATCCCCCGGGAGTTTCGTATCTACGAATTTTTTTTTCTCACGCTTGAACGATCATCGATTCCAGGCAGTTTCGTAACAGAGATACTCCGGCACATATAGATATCTGCTTTCGTATGATCTATGTATCTTACATGTCTCTTGTACTACATTCGATTTCCCTTGTTTTGTTTGGACGTAGTACTTCGAAAAAGTGCCGCTATGTTATGGATGCTGTATACATACTATTGGCAGAGAAAGAAGCCACTTCGTGAGGTTATTCAAGCGGGACTATAGCTGCGATGACATCGCAGAATCGTGAAATATCACTAAAAGTTTCGTTGTAAATCGCCAGTGGTTCACCGTTAGCTGTCTCGAGCAGGAGGCTAGTCTTGCACACGCATAGCCATAAGTAACAATGCCTGGTCAGCAGCTTATACGTATTTCTCCAGGAAGGATGAAAGAACTGTGAGTTTTCCAGAGATCTCCCAGAAAGAAGTATCGCGTGAGAGAAAGAGAAGCTCGTACAGCGTATACGTGGTATTTCAGTAACTGTGACTAGACGTTTAAAAAAGTTGCTCGGCTTCTGGTGTCAATTTTTAATGTTACTTCATGGTACCCTCTCTCTCACACACACATGATTCTATACTTACACATATAACTCCAATAAATGTGTAGCTATATACTGTGCCCCAAAAGTGGCATTCTTCTTACACCACATCGATGGCCATTGTTACGTTGCTTTGGCCGCTTGCTAGATGCTTACCGACTTAACAAAACAAAGTCTGCCTCGTGAACTCGAAGTAATGCCGTGTAAATAAGTCGACAATGACACTTTTTCAGAATCACGTACACTTGCGAAATGATCGATGCGCCCAGCATTCAATCTACAATGAGCCCACACAAGAATGAACTGAAAAAGAAGACATGGAGACAAGATCTGAGAACTCTCAGTTCCTCAAAGCCTTATTGTATTGTAACGCTTTTTCCCGTTTTGGCATCCAAAACAGTCTCAGCTCTCGAAATTCCAGGGCGCCAGTCGATGATAAATCATCGGCAAAATTTATAAAGAATAACGAGAACCTCAAAGAAATTTTTCCCGGCAATTATGTCTTAAAACTTTGGTGAAGGGCATAGGCTATTACACAAAATAATTACAATCACACCAAACCATACCATTCCGGAATTACAAGATTATTTATTAATAAGACAAGAATTCAGATTTTAAATGATGGTAATTTCCAGAAAAATTATAAAATATGTTTGACACGTTTCATCCGTAATAATATTCCCAATTTGAGTAATTCCTAATATTTCCGATAACATTTTTTGTTTACTATTTAACTATCTAGAACAAAATATAATCTAAAGTCGCGGTAGCGATTCGAATCAAGTACATTCATAAAAGAGAGTTCGCCCCAAGACTCTTTACAGCAAGGATCGCGTTTCCAACTGTTTTCGAAAACTTTCAAAAATTGTTTCCGTAATATTTAAATAATTACGGCATTTTGAAGGATGTTGCGGGTTCACGTATTTTTTATTTTTATTTCTTCCGATCGTGACTATTTGGATTTTTAAATTATGGCTCGGAATATTTTTTTTTCAAAAATAAAGTCGTTGGCATCGATCGTTCACAAACAAAGATCAACCGTCACAGGCCACGGCTTTAACGAATTTCACAACGATAAAATAAATGTGAACGCTCGATGACTTAATTTATTATTTTAAATTATCCTGAGGACTCTCAATTAAGCAAAAATGAATAGTAAAATTCCTCTCGGCAATTCGAAATTTAAAACAACGATAAATTCGCAGAAGATTTTAAACAGGCGAAACTGGACACTATTGAAATTCTTACCAAATGCGAACATACCCCGAAACAATATCGCTCTATAAAATTTTCAACTTCTCAATTAATGTCGCGACAAATGATAATCAAAATTACTCAACAATTTTACACAAAATTAAATCAGAGCGAGACGACGCTCACCGCTTCGATTTCGGTAGGACGAGATCCGGAAAAAGACCACGGAAACTCTCCTCGATGGCTCGGCGGCGTCGAATTTTTGAATGGTGTAGCGACGGCTCGGAAGAAAACGTCCGTCCTCATTGCTGTTCAAAACTCGAGTCCTCGATAAACGTACCGAGAGCAATTACGCCCCCTAGGGTCCTAACCCACCACCCTTAGCCTACTCGCGGGAATCGCAACCGTTTCTTCGAGAACCTTCTCTCACTAGATAACCGCGCTCGACGACAATACTGACAATATTTGAATTCGATTTTCGGCCGAGATTGAATTACGACCTTGAGCCTTGATAATGACAGAAAACAGTCATCCTCTTAATACTTGAAGACAAATCGCGAGTTCGACAGCTTAGGGTGAGGGCTTCGAGTTAGCGACTCTTGCGTGATGATCTTAAAAATCCTGGAAATGTTTGAAATCGCCTCAAAATGCCCACGCTCCCCGATGGATGATGTCGATAATCTCCCCTCTCCGACTCGGTGTATTCTCGATGATTTATGACCATCGTTCACTCGTACATAATGAAAATAATTTAAAACAAAAGTTAAAAGTCAAAGATGAAGAACGTTCTCTCTCGCGCCGCCTCAAATTTATTCATTCTGTGACGTGGACAAAATTAGCAGATCACAGTATATATAAAAAAAAAGCAAAAAAAGAACGCCAACCATTAAAAAATCGTGTCCTAAATTGTAGGTGTGTGTGGTTTATTGACAAAGAATTTCACACAAAAATTTATCAAATACATTGAACCTATTAACAGATCGGGAGTTGTTGAGTATATTGTTGACAGCGAAAAATTACAATTAAATTACAAAATTCGGAAAAATGAACATACAAGTTTTAAGCAGAAAAAAAGAAACAAATTTATTTTATAAACAAAATAATTGAATTGAAAAAATAATTTCAACGCAGAACTTGCGAGTTCACTGAAATTCTTTAACAAAATATAACTCGCAAAGTACTGCGTTGAAATTGTTTTTCCAATTCAATTATTTTGTTTAAAAATTAAATTTGTTACATTTTTTCTGCTTAAACTTGTATGTTCATTTTTCCGAATGTAATTGTAATTTTTCGCTGTCAACAATATATTCAACAACTCTTGAGTTATTAATAGGTTCAATGTATTTGATAAATTTTTGTGTTAAATTCTTTTTGAGTAAACGACAAACACCAACAATTTAGAACACATTTTTTTAATGGTTGGCGTTCTTTTTTTACTTTTGAAATGTAATTTTTCACTGATATCACTTCTTTTTGAAAATGACAACAATTTTATATATATGTAATAAAAATACGATACGTATAAAGAGCAACAGAAAAAGAGAAAGAGCGCGCGACAGACGATACCGGCGATACGATATATATATATGGGACATTCCATGCCAAACCGGCCAGTCTGTGACCCCGAACATTTTTGATTTTGTCGAAATTTTTTCATTTTCAAGTAACTACTGAAAGGAGTTTTTAGGAAATTTTTTAGATTTTTATCTCAACCCGTTTAAGAATAATTAATTTTTCAAAATTTCGCACGAAATTTTTTTAAATGCTCATAACTTTTTCAGCGACAGAGATATCAAAATAAAGCAGAAGGTAATTGTTTTCGTCTTGAATTGCAGTTTCGTAAAAAAAATACAAAAAAATTATCAAAAGGCAATTTCATATATTTTTTTTTAGTTTTAATCCAAAAAATTTTTTTTTCAAAACTTGAACCGTTTTGATTTTTTTTGAAAAAATTCACCTTTTTTGTACACATATTTTTACATGTCTCGCGAAAAATTCACAGCTTGTGATATTCACCCCTTCTATTTTTTTTTTTTCATTTTTTATCACGTGTAAACCAATAATTATTAGTTGTCAATCCTGAATTATATTTTTTTATTGTTTTTCTTCTACTCATAATTCCATTCCTCAAGAAATTATGGATGAAAAAAATTAATAAATAAATATTGGAACTGATTTTCATTGGAATAAATATTGGAACCAAACATTTACTTTCACATCTTGGGCCATTATGATTTTTCTGAAAAAATGCACCATCTTTCACGAGACATTTTTACACGTCCCACAAAATCCGTAGCGTGTGATATTCATGAATAAGGATTAATAATTGATAATCATTGGTTTACACATGGCAGAGAATTAAAAAAAAATAGAATTTATGGATATCGCACGCTGTGGATTTTTTGGGACGTGTAAAAATGTGTCGTGAAAGATGGTGAATTTTTTCAGAAAAATCAAAATGGCCCAAGTTGTAAAAAAAAATGTTTGGTTGAAAACTGAAAAAAACATGGAAATTAGTTCTAATATTTATTTATTAACGTTTCTCATTCATAATTTCTTGAGGAATAGAATTATAAGTGAAAAAAAAACAATAAACAATATAGTCCAGGATTGACAGCTCTTTATTATTGGTTTACACGTGGTAAAAAACGAGAAAAAAATAGAAGGTATGGATATCACAAGCTGTAAATTTTTCGAGACATGTGAAAACATGTCTAGAAAAAGGGTGAATTTTTTCAAAGAAATCAAAACGGTCCAAATTAAAAAAAAAATATATTTTTGGATTAAAACTAAAAAAACATATGAAATTGACTTTTGATAATTTTTTTGTATTTTTTTTATGAAACTACCATTCAAGGTGAAAAAAATTACCTTCTATTTTATTTTCATATCTCTGACGTTCAAAAAGTTATGAGCATTTAAACAATTTTCTTGCGAAATTTTGAAAAATTCATTATTTTTAAACGGGTTGAAATAAAAATCTAAAAAAATTCCTAAAAACTCCTTTCAGTAGTTACTTGAAAATGAAAAAATTTCGACAAAATAAAAAATGGTCGGGGTCACGGACTGGCCGGTTCGGCATGGAATGTCCCATATATATATATATATTGTGACGGAAAATTCACGACGCCACAAAAGTTCGTTTTTTCGCTCTTACGTTCTTATTTTATATTTTTCCTTTTTCGGTGCCAGTCGCCAAAGTGACGCAATGTAAGAGAGAGAGAGAGAGAGAGAGAGAGAGAGAGGGGGAGAGAGAGAGAGAGAGAGAGAGAGGGAGAGGGAGAGATACAGAACCGATGACCAGCTTCGCTAGGCAGGGTGTCAAGTCGTCACGGGCCTATTGTCTACTGTACCAACTGGATCGCGCAACTCGCCATTGTGTAACTCTCCAACCGTAGCAAGTCTACCCTATGTGGAAAGTCCCCAACCGTGTAAACTGGATCTAGCGCGAGCTCTAACCCGTAGTATTTTGATATTTCCCCGACGCTCGCGCATTCCCACTTTCACCGCCTTTCTTAGGTACACGCCGGGCAAGTCCCCACCGTGTCCACCGGACCGCCCGACATGACATCGTTAAAACTCTCCAACTGTAGCAACTCTACCCTGTGCCCAAGTGCTCAACTGTGTTATCTGGCCCCGGCGCGCCAACCCTCATACGTAGCAGCTCGACATTTCCCCGACGCTCGCGTACCCCCACTTTTTAGCGCCTGTCTCAGATACACACCGGAAAACAGGATCCAGTTGACACGGTGGCCACTTCTCCGGTGTGTTTGGGTCCCACACACGCACACACGAACACACGCACACACACACTCACACGCGCGCGCGCACGCACACACACACACACACACACACACACACACACACACACACACACACACATGCACATTCGCCCAGATGATGTTGTCGTTCTGCTCGCTTCCGATCCCGCCTCCTCGTTCGTACGACAATTTTCGCCAAAATGAAAAAAAAACAAAGTGTTTCGGGACGCAATTAATAATTAGCATAAAAAAATAAAATAACAATTTCGGTCTAGGTTGGCCTTACGAGGCTGTATCGTGGCCGGAGTATGGAGCGGGAGGAGCGAGAGTCGTCGTAATTTCGAACAATCGACTATTTTAAGTGACGGTAAAAAAAAATCGTCACAGTATCTAATACGAACAAGAAAGAGAGAACGCACGCTATGAGCGGAAGAGAACACGCGGCTTCGCGCGCTGTCTCACTCAGCGGCGTGCGATAAGAGGGGGTAGCCTTGTTTAGTGGACTGGATGACGTGAAGTAGAGAAACGTAGATTATTATCGAAAGGATGTATGTCCAACGTAAATAAGCCCCACTTACGCCTATCTATCTCGAAGAAACAAATTGTTCCAAAACATTCGTTTTTCATGCCCAAAATCATCATATATATATCGGCATTGGGGGTGGGGGTAAAATTTTCGAATGACGAAATTTCGAACAGCTAAAATAGCGAATTTTAACATACAATTATATATATATATATCGATAACTGTATGTTAAAATTCGTTATTTTAGCTGTTCGAAATTTCGTCATTCGAAAATTTTACCCCCACCCGGCATTGGGTGGACGGATCGACTTATAACAAACACCAAAAAAAAAAATTTTTAAATGGTTCTTTACACTCAGATTTTTACTCAACCCGTCCCTCCGTGAGAGCGGTTCAAAAAAAAAGATAAGTCTGAAAACCGTCATATTCGAGTATATGAGAGTGCGGCAGGGCCCGCGCTGGCTTTTTTTTAATATTTGGCGTCGGGCCGCTATCGCGGCTCTTGATAAATAGAAGAATGAATTTCTTATTGATGTCAATCTTCATAGAATAAGTCGATAAGCCACAAACTAGTGCCAAAAATATTCACGATCAGTCTCATCGACGTTTGCTTCTGTAGCCGATTCGAGAACACATATGCGTATATATTAATACTTCACTTGAATTTTCAGACGTTTGAGATTTAGAGACCTTCGCGATTGCCTGGACGCGTGACAAAATAGAATTGCCTAACGAACTGTGTTTTCCCTCGAACCTATTGGATATAGTTTATTTCTATAGCAGCATAAGACACGTGAATTTTATTCTACGTGTGTGAGCTCCTCGTAGTAAGAAAGGACCTTTAAGAGTAGAGGCTTCCCTCAGTTTGGCAAGCCAACTGCACATCCTGTTAGGTCACATTCTCGGTATTCCTATCAGGCTCGGGACAAAGCCTTTTTTGCGTTGTTATCATAATATACCGTGGCAGAGCTCGCGAAAGAGTTTGTTGGCTCCTCGAACTAACTTTTATTAGTAAGAGGGACTGTCGAAGAGGTCGATTTTATCGGGAATTTTTTTTTGTGTCATAGCGAGAAAAAAACATTATATCACGTAAAAAAGATGACAGTGGATAAGTACACTTCGTATACTGGACTATTTTAGGCTGTATTAGGGTGATATAAGCTTATCAGGTGATCGGCGAAATCACTATTATTACCTTTCATTACAATATATATTCGCATCACTTTTTAAAACAGTACACATGAATCACACATCATTTTTCTAGCCAATAATCGAACTTGACTTTCTAGAAATGCGGGACCTTTTCCAGCTAAAGTTTTGCTTATATCCCCCGAGGCATTCCGAATATATTTGCAACAGTAATTGAGGTTCTTATGTAAAGCCCTCTGAGAAATCTTGCACTGGAATCCCTTAGCTTTCGCTGTAATAACGTTATATACATATATGCTGAAAGCTAATTTCTCGTGTTTCCTTTTAGCTTTTGCATATATCAGCATACTCTCCGTGTCTTTACCATCTTAAAATTAGTCTAGAATGAGACAAGGGATTTTTTTTCAGAACAGAGAAAATTAATAGTTATGTCGATGAATTATTGTAATTTTATCTTTTGCTAGCTCATGTCATGAGCTATCCTTTTCGAAACCCAGATTTCACTGACAGCCCTGCGCGCTCTAATAAAAAAGTTTTGATAACTTCTGCTCTTACCAATGACACTTGAATACTATTCTTGACTTGTTTTACTCTCCGAGGATCCCTTCCCCCAGGGACATCCCGTCAGTCATACCGGTTCACCTGTTCCCTGGACTTTGTCCATTTTATTCAACCAACTGAGAGAGTAAAAGTTGTTGGTCCGTTTCACCTTCGTTCAACCTGACGGAAATAAAATCCCTTGAGATATTTAAAGGTGCTCGGAATTTTGTTGATACCATCTATCTTCTTCGGCTGCTTATGTAGTTATCAAAACTTGCAACTTTTGTGTTTCTTTTATATTATTCCAATTCACCAATTCAATCATACTTCACAAAAAAGCTAATTAAATATCTACGATTTCTTCTATGCGCATTTGTATCTCACTAATATGAACGATACGATTAAACAAAATACATATTTCTAAGTATGTTCAGTAACATCCGCTCGTACCAACGGGGAAATTTAGACATCTGATATGAGAGTTCCCGTCCCATCAAGCCATTGCATCTCGGAGTAAAGCGAACTGGCAATAACATACATATTCGAGTACACTAATGTCTAACGCTTCATAGAATTGACGTCTATATTCCAGAGCAAACTCACGAACCTTCCTCTCATGAGGAGCCCTTTGCTATATCTTCCTTCGCTGTAAAATCAGGGAGAGATCCGAAATTATTGCCTCAAGGGATACATGGTATATAATCCTTTCTCAGGGTGAACATGTGATGGCAATAAGTGAAACACCCTCCGGTGTGTGAGTCTTTCAATGACGTGAGAGTATTTTAATCTCAAGGGACAGGCATATATCTATCGTATTTTGCAAAAGAAAAAATGATTTATTTGGAGACAGAGAGTATTCTCGTAAAGAGTGATATTTATACTTTATCATAAATATAACGATATTTTTGATGCTGAAATGTGGTTCTAAATTCATGTTCTTAATATTAATATTGCTAAGAACTTGAAATAAAAACTTGTACACTAAAAATAATGAAAACTCTACAAGTATGAGACTCTGACACGCCGCCTAGTGGAAATTGCAGCCCGTTTTCGAATCCTGAAGGATGAGGGCAGCAGTTGTAATGCAGTATCACTCTACTGCGAATTCCAAAATGTACTCATATAACAGACTATGTTTGTGTATATATAGACACATACGACTGAATTTTATGTCTTCGTCATGAACATCAGGTGCAGAAACAATCGAAAAATACGTCTATTCGAGTGCACTCCGTATTTTTGTATACATATACATATATTCATACTCGTAACTCCGGGTACCTGATTCAATATATCTGTACTCCTGTACTATGGTTTCCTGTCTCCTGTGCTTGTATTCTCCTACAATTAACATCCTCTTAAATGCACGGCGCAAGCGCGAAACTTACGAATAAACTTAACTCAAAGCACAGACGCGTTTCAAACGACATTTCGTTTTCAAACCGAGCTCATCTAAGCACATATATGTGTTTAACATATAAAATAATAAAAGGGAATTCACGCTGGCGTTTGCGTCAGGATAGGCAGACACTGGTGCGCATAGCTCTCCTCTTATTTCCCGACACTTTTCATTTCAAAAATGAAACTCTCAGGGAAAAAAGCAAGAGGAAATTCTTTTCTCGACTCATCGTGTATCAGCCAAAGTACATTCAACAAAAGCCTCGCAGTATCCGTCTGATTCTCTTCCGGTTACGATTTTCGCTAGCTCGATTCATTCGACCAAGCATTTGTCCCAGCCAACTTGTCTATCCCTCATTCTTCTCCCTCCCTCCCACCCTTCCTCCCTCTCTCTCTCTCTCTCTCTCTCTCTCGAACACTCTTTGCTCTCTTTTCACCTCACCTTCGCGTGGAAAAAAGAAAACTTTTTAGTTTGCCGAGTGGGTTTTGTTGTAGCTCTGACTTTTGGTAACAAGCAGTATTCTGTGCTTCCGCCGAGTACGGAAAACTTCTAAATGTTCTATTATTCATTTAAAATACGGATTCAAGGAAATACTTTATTGGAATCGGAAAAAACGTGTTTAATTGCTTTTTGAATTAATTTAAATGATGTACATTAAATTTTTGGAAATACACAAGTATGGCTGCCTAAAATGCAAAATTATAGCCATACGTTGACCACAAAATATTCCGCAGTCGTTATACCTATTTGTTTGTTAAGAATAACTGAATCGAGGAATGACGTAACTGTTTAAAGTCCTGAAGCCGTGGGAAATGTAATGTTGTTAGCAAATTCAGAGTACTTACGAGTAACTCGAGGTTCTCTTTCGATGTTGAGCCGTCGATCGGCTTAAGTTGCGAAGAGTGCTAAGCCGCTTTTCCTCTTGAGTTCCGAAATTCACGAAATCCTCTTGCACCCTTGAAAATACGTGCTCCATAGAAACAATTCCAACGTTGCTGCTCCTGATCTCTAAGCTCTGGCTCTTTCATGTTATGATAGCCTGTAACTATAGAAGGCATTACATACTCAGGGATATACATTTTCTTTCGTCGATGTGGAAACGAGCCAAATCAGAGCATCCTGGTATATCGAACCTCAATTGTCTAACGGTCCGTTGGGGGTAGATTTACGACAGGAAAACGTTCGTTTTACTACGTAATACTGTGGCACAACTGAAATTTGTTGCACGTGTGCTTTTGAGGGTTCTCTATACTCACGAGTTTCGAGTAGTTGTCGAAGGATAACACAGTGAACGAGAGAGAGAGAGAGAGCGAGAGAGTTTCTCGAAGAGGCTTTCCTCCGACGGATGTTATACGTGATTGAACGATAGCAAAGCAAGTGAAATCATTGCAGCATCAGGCAGCGTATAGTACATACACGTACGTCCTTCCGTACATACAGTGGCGTGCAAAAGTTTCGGGCCACCCTATTTTTTATGCACATTGAACAGAAATATGGTGGTGAGAGAAAAACAAACGAGTAATGATAACACGTAATCACTTATCTTTGGAAACAATAGGTTGTATACATCGATATCGATCTTAAATCATTAATTGCTCAACAATTTTTTATGACTGGCTGTGCAAAAGTATTGGGCCGCGTACTTTTGGATATGAAAAAAATAACAAAAAACTTGAAAAATAAGGAGGCATGTCTTGGTCTTCTCCACTCGACTCAATACTTTGTTGTCATGCCCTTAGCAGCAATGACTGCAGCGCACCGACGAGGCATAGACCCAATTAGTTGTTTGATTCGTTCTTGTGGAAATTTTTCCCATTCACTTCGCAAATGGTTCCACAATTCCGTTTTGTTGGAGTAATTTTTCATTCCAACACGATGCTTGAGGTCTTCCCACAGGTGTTCAATAGGATTTAAATCCGGTGACTGCGATGGCCAGTCAAGAAGGCGGACTTTCCGGCTTTGAAGACAATTTTTAACAAGACGCGAAGCGTGTTTCGGATCATTATCGTGTTGAAAAACCCAACCACACGGCAAATTTTTCGTTGTAAATGGGAGCGTATGATCTTGTGGTATGTCCCTGTACATTGCAGCGTCTATATTGCCATGAATTTCCACCAGTGGACCAACGCCATCATCAGAAAATGCTCCCCAAACTTTAATGTTTCCGCCACCGTGTTTTACGGTAGGAATTTGGTACCTTACATTATATCTGGCTGGACGTCTTACGTACTTCCGACCATCACTTCCGAATAATTGAAATTTCGATTCATCGGAAAAAAGTACTTTCCGCCAATCTGATAGCGTCCAGCGCTGATATTTTTTCGCAAAGTCTAATCTAGCCTTCTTATTTTTTTAATTTTGCTAATCACAGTGAGTTTGTTAATTTATATTTAGTAATAAATATAAATTCAAACACAGTGAGTTTGTTAATTTATATTTAGTAATAATACGATTAACGGTATTTTTGCCAATAGATGAAGTCTCCGCAACATCACGAGAACATTTTCCTTCTGACGAGAGTTTCAACACGATTTCACGAAGCTGAATATTCGTGTATTTCGGCATTGTGGCAGAAAGGAGACTGATTTTCCATTGTAGGACATGTTTTGAAATTAATGAGAGAAAAAATGTAAACAAACCGTGCGTACGAAGCCGCGGCGATATGGTGGCCCGATACTTTTGCACCCCGACCAAAGTCATTCCACGTAGTACACGAAAAATACGCTATAATTAAATATAATATACGATGTTGTTACCTTCATTCTAACTCTCTTGAATATTTTGAACAATGAACGAGTGGAGAAATAAAATATTTTATCAATTAACTGGAAAAAATAGGGTGGCCCGAAACTTTTGCACGCCACTGTATGTAGACTATGAAATAATATATCGGGATGTCTGAAGGAGAAACTCGTGGGTTTAACGCGCTTTCACCCAAGGCTTTCGTACACCCAAACTCTGTCCATTTATAACTTCAGCGTGGGTAGATATATCTACATATACGAACTCAGCTTTGTGTGTTTCCGAGTGGCTGCATAGATAGAAGCTTTACAACGAGCCGATGGACACACGGATGTTGTTCATCGAGTCAGGACTGTTAGTGACCTACTACCACGCTTGAAAGAGAATGTGTTAACAAGTTTCGCTAACGTAGGAAGCTTTTGAGATTGTGAGGAGCTGTAAATATTGATTTATCCGCAACGATGGTATAAATAATGTTGATGCGAATTTATGTAAATGGGTGCATGTAGAAGGGGGAAGTATGGAGGAAAGTGAAAGAAAGAAACAGAACGGGAAATGCGGGTAGATAAAGGCACGCTTGACCCATCACGTCTGCTAACCATCCCATATATGTGTATCGTTTCGTCCCTGGTCCATGTAAACTACTCGCCGTTCGTAAATACAAAAAGTCATTGACTTTAAATTTGATTGAGTAGTGAAGATTGTCGGAAATTAAATTACATATATTCTGAGAGATCGGTTATGAAATTCTCCTGCGACGAATTTTCTAAAAAAACACTGTAATTCCATGACAACAGATAGGATAAGAGGTCGATCCTTATGATACAACTATTCATCCAATGCAAGCACAAAGTATCTGCGCAGAATCTGCAACATTCGTTACTAACTGCAGTTTGATGAAGCTATATTCAACCCTATCACGTATGCTGACCGAGCAAAATTGGACCTGCTCCGGGCAAATATCAACACTAGCAGTCGTGGCAGAATGAAGTGGTGGACTGGACAAAGGTTTCCAGAATACTAGGATACCGGAAAGTTTTCAGAGGAGGTACTCTATCCTTGATATCATCGCAAATTCTACATCAGAGGTCCTTGAAAAGTTCTAAAAGTTTTATTGCAATTCTCATTCTTTTCATTTCGACTCGTTCGCAATTTTTTCCCTAGATGTTTCCATGTACACTCAGAGATAACCATAACCCTGTACTTGGTTTTTTTTACAACGCTCGAATGGTATTCGACAAAAATTTGTGGTTCTGACTCTGCGTAAAATTGGTTCTCGACATTGCGGTGTCATGCTTTGGATTTCGACGATGTTTATAAGCAATACATCAATCCTCGACTCAATTGCACATTGTGCTGCGAAACATTTCCTCGCTCCTGAAATATAGATGTTCTTTATATTGTAATATATATCACTCGTTTTTGCTTTCCTCCCCCCCCCCCCTCTCCCGATTTCCCTTGTTCCCAGAATCCTTGAATCGTTGGACGATTTATTATGTGATTTTCAGTATAAAGCTTGGAAAATTTACAGCGATGTCGCGAGCGTACAAACCGCAATGAGTCATGCGTGACAGCTTGTTGTATATTTATTGCACTCGGCTATTTATACGATGCCATCTACACAATTTACTGCATTTAATTTAATTGTGTGGATTCATCGAATCCCCATCATTATTCTCGATAGAAACGAAGAGTGCCAGTAATATATCCACAAAACATTCTCACGTAAATTACACCGGAAAGTTTTATTAGACTCTTGGAATTGGCCTTTCATTCTTGCTCTACTACGCAACAGCGAACTGTTATGTGCAGTTTCCTCGAACCGTTTGATCATTTTCTTCTTTTTTTTAAGGCTAGGACGTAGAGATGCTATACAAAAAAGTGCAGTAAACGAGAATAAGGTACTCCGTGCTTATTCTACTAGTTTCAAATCGTTTCTTCTCGCTTGCACACACAAATCGTGATACAGCGTACTTGTCTATGAACTCCGGAGTGCAACTGAGTATGTATACTCAGTGAATTCGATGAAAAGAAGAGCTTCTCGTACTATTGGAAAGGATCATTTCATTGTATATTAAGTGAATATCCATATGAACTGTACTACAGCACAGATATACGTGTACAGAAGCAAATGATGCGGACCTTGCGGTTGTGACACAATACAATGCAATCTTATTTCCAGCATTCTGAGCTTCAAAATGGTTCACGATCGTGACATCTGACGTCTGAAAAAGTATTTTCCTCGAACCGTAAGGAATATATCCCGTTATTTGCTCTAGAGAGTCTCAAATATACAAGTATCGTCATTTATAGCTGTTACTCAAACGGTCTGACACCAGAAAAAAAATGAAGTGCGAGCCATGAAATGGATTGATTTTTTCACGAAAATCTTGGTAATATCATCTTCAAGTTCCTTTTATTTAATCAAAAGTAAAATGAAAAAAAAAAAAACAAACAAAAGGTGTTAGTTGTTTTTCTCTAGTTTTCTACGATTATACGTAAAACGAAAAACAACGAAAAAATATTTATTTTGATTAATGATTTAAGGTGGTGAACCATTATCCATATTTCAAAAAAAACTTCCTGAATTTACAAGAATAACAAACAAACGAAATATACACATATTTGTGTAAAAGAAAAAAATGTTTGAACACCGTTGGCCGCAAAGACTCGTAGCAGCGCTTACTGAAAATTTCTCAAATCTCTTTCACCAAGTGGCTATGGGTGTTGAGATTGAAACGATCTCGTGACCTCTTGACATTGACCAAGTGCTACAGTCGAGGAGAAACGGTATTCTAAATGCCAAGATAAACGAAGGGGAGCTTTTATCCTTGAAGGTGAACGATAAGTCTAAGAAGCGAGCTGGAAAAGTACGTAAAAGAAGAAAGTTGAGTGGTTCGTGAGTAGTGGTAGTCGTTAGTAGTGGCATGTCTCACTTTCAACGTAAGAGAACGATAATGAGTGTGCGAGGGTTCGTAGAAGAAGAGGTCGATTTGGAGGTGGACAAATATGGAGACTCATAAGAACCAGCTAGAAACGGAGTTCTTGAAGGTGAAACGTAAACTGGAGATTTGACTAGCGTATTTTGTACGGAAGGTTTAGCGCAGTAAAAAAGTGAAACGAAAATAAAGTATCGCCAGCAGGAGGATTGAAACCCAGTGTATTTGTGTATGAGTTCTGAAACGGTAGAAGAACAGAAATAAGAAAAGAAAAATCCGTTAGAGTGTCGTTAATGAAGGGTTAATCGTAGAAAAAGAGAACGTAGGGTCAGAGAAGCGGTAGTGTAGTCGTGTGCCACACGAGGAAATAATCGACCAAAGTGATAAAGGATTGGTGATGTATCGCGAGGACGCTTGCGGCCTCGATGACCTCGGCATTACGACGAGCATGAAGGAGTATACGTCGAGCAGGTTACCCGTTCTCGAGGTTGCTATGGCACTGTTCGGCATGGTATGGCTGTTGCGCGTTCGTTCGGAGATGCGTCGTTGCTCAAAGTGTCGTCGCGAAGAGTTGCTCGTAGCCCAACAACAAAATCCTCAAAGATGGAACGAGAATCAGCAACAGTCACATCATCAACAACAGCGCCCGCATCATCAACATTACTCGGTGTCACAAGCTACAAGCTTAATTCACACATCCGAGGATGGCCTCACGGTGTCTTCGGCAAACACACTTTTTACCCTGGATACACCGGGAACAGCGGGACCAGCCGGAAGCTACTGCGAGGTTCACGGATATGTCACACCCAAAGAAGGTATTATTTGTCGTCCTCCCTCCACATGATATATTATATTTGCAGCTAAAATATTTCTCACGCATGATATCAGTAACGTAAAATTAACTATGCGCTCTGAAAATGAGGTAAAAAATGAAAAAGCGAACAGTTCGCCAGTCAGATCAGGGAAGCGAAATAATTCGCACTATTTCTAATTAATGGTTTAAATTTCTTTTGCGTTCTAATACTGAAAAAACAGGAGTGATTCAATGAATTCAACATAAAAACCGCGGACATGTCCGCAATTGAATAATTCCAAAGCTATCGTCCGTTAATCAATATGCTTCTTGAGTCAACCAGGCATCGGTCTCCTTTAATGTGAGAATGCAGGCATAACGTAACTCGATGACACGATATGTCGTTTGAAAATAATACACCAATCTCTTGTACCCGATATTCACAGCGAACGCTCCCAAACAAATAAACCCCCGGGCTCGTAGCTCATAGCGCATGAAAGAATGAGAAAAAAATCACGCTTATAGCGGAGTTTTCTTCATATGCATGCAAAGCCACGCATCAACCAATCCATCCGTGCATTTCGACGAGAGAGGCACCAACCTATGCGCAATCACAAATATAAATTTTGCAACGGGTACGCTTTATTTTACGAGCATAGAGTCTCGAGTATTATCGTCATCATCAAAAGCTGTTGGCGTCAAAAGAAACAAAAAAGAACACGTGTACCCGGCGTTTGATCATAGATCAATATTGGTGCAACTATAGGATTTTTTTTCTGACCAACTCTTGGTTAACAACAATTCAAGTGCAATTCATTGATAAGGGAATCAAAACTTTTGAATCAGTTGAATGTTCGTCAATCGAACAAAAAATTTGACGGGTGCCATGCTTAGTTCTTCTCTTTCTTTGCGATAGAAACTCACTTTTATTAGAGAATCTAAGTGATTGCACTTCGGCTCAAATAGGGTTTGATATTAAAAAAGAGTTAAGGTTCGAAACCATCAGGAAAAGAAGAAGATACGAAGTGCAATAGATACCCGGAATGTATACAGTTTCAGAATCCTCAGTTTTCAGTGATAGAATTCTCGTCGCAGCGCCATTAGTCATAGCAACAACTCACTGAGGCCTCTCTGATTGTACTGTGAGCCAAGGGATCACGTATTTCACATAGTTTCCGAATGGTCTACGAATCTCGTCTGTGGCAAAGCAGGACTACCATCAAATATAGACAAAGTTCCGCTGTGTCAGAATTACATAGAGAGACTCTTGTCCTTTGATATGTTATCCAACGTGTAGAGAGTTGATTGGGAAAATCAAAGAGACATAAATGCAATCGTTCAGGCAACTCTTGTAGCTAAGGAGAACCAGTGCTACCGTATTTGATGCCAAAAGAAAAGATGAAGAGCTCGGTTGATTAGAATCTTAATCCTGCAGTAACGCTCGGCATAAAAATACGGTTGAAATAAAGCTTCGAAATGATATTCAATTGGTTGATCACATTTTTTTAGAATTCAACTTTGTAATTTTCCTTAAGTAATTTAAAAAAAAAATAGAAAAGTCGCTTGATTCACCTTTTAATTTTGTACTGCAGAGCCTTTCCTTTATGATTTTTTTTCGTTTTATCGAGCGATGAGCACAAAAAACTAACAATATTTTCTAGAGACCCTAAATACGTACATATGTAGTGTGTAAATTACTACAAGGTGCATTGAGTAGATTAGATTTTGACTCGAACCAAGTTTATATTCTGATAAGATGCCTCCTTCGGATTATCCGTTTCGATTTTAATCCAACTTTATGATACTCTTGCAACAGTATTACCCTTTTACTAAAACTAAAGTTAGTTACCAATACTTTTTCAGTCTACCTTTGACACACACGAATGCCAGTAAATTTAACAGAGTCTTAGGATGAAAATACTGCCCGTAAACTAAAAGGACGGGTGTAAAGTTTGTTTGCCATTTGATTCCGTGTCCCAAACTCAAGCTGAACGTTTCGCACGGTCGTGACCGTAACATTCGTCTATGAGGTTGGTGTAGGAGGGCTACGAGATTCCACTTGGAAGGATCATCTCTTACGTGCTCTCATTCCCGTCAGAATGAGGACGAGACACGATATGTTCGTAAGGATAGGGTGCAAACGAAACTCGACTTCTCTCCTCTTGGCATGCGACTAGTCCCCGTGTGTCGCTCAAGTCTCGATCGAACAGAAACGAAAACACGTATACTAATACTATGAAGCCTCGAGGCGCATCTCGATGTAGAGAATCGCCGTATCAGCGATAACTTTTCACCGACCACGTAACCCAACGGGTTCCTCCTGCCTCGGGAGGTTATAACCATTTCCAGGCGATCGTCGTTTGGTCACGTCTCTCCAGCCAGTGAAGATCGGATATACGTTAGTATATCGAGAAAAAAGTTAGGGTAACGTTTCCAGAAAAAAAAAAACTCAAAATCTTTTTCCATATTACTATCCAATCTTCATCTTTTTACCTGCAACCAAAACCTGCAAAGTTGACCAAAAATTACTTTTTGCACTGTGAACGAAACACTTGTTCTGGCAATTTTAACATGAATTCTTTCGTCTTCTGTATCTTGAGAATTCAAGTGGATTACAACGGTAGACGATTCGAGGCAGTCAAGAAAAAAAGTCGACTAAGGCCTTATTATGTGTATTAGTATAGAGCTTAGTTCATTCTATATCAAGAGCCGCGGTAGCGGCTCGACACCAAGTATTAAAAAAGCGGCCAAGTGCGACTCGTACTCGCGCACGAAGGGTTCCGTACCATTATCTATAAAAACGAGCAAAAAAACGGCAAAAAATCACGTTTGTTGTATGGGAGCCCCCTTAAATATTTATTTTTTCTGTTTTTTAGTATTTGTTGTTATAGCGGCAACAGAAATACATCATCTGTGAAAATTTCAACTGTCTAACTATCACGGTTCATGAGATACAGCCTGGTGACAGACGGACAGACAGACGGACAGCGAAGTCTTAGTAATAGAGGGTTCCGTTTTACCCTTTGGGTACGGAACCCTAAAAAGAAAGCCAGCGCGAGCCCTGTCGTACTCTTATATACTCCAATATGATGATTTGTTCATTTACTTTGTCTTCGGACTCTAATTCTTGCCTTTTAATTGACGCATTGTGTCACATATAGAGATTCATGTTTTATATATACGCATCACGCTACTGGCACACTTTCTATTTCACGTCCATCGTCACATACCTTTGTGTAAACAATTGCATTGTCGCTTGTACGTATAGTGGACTCAAAATGGGTATCTACGGTTCGTCTAGTATGCCGTCTTTTTCTTTATACTCTTGGCGCTTTACCTGATTTTTCTGTTTGCATATATTTCCATACACATGTACAAAAGATGAATGAATAGATCGACGCTTCCTCGTCGCCTGAAGGAAACAACTATCGGTGGAGGGATACCTGCCTTACCGAGAGGAAAATTTTTCTCTCGCTTATGTACTAATACGTATCCAAGAGCAGATGATGCAAGCACGTTCGACCACCCGATTGGAATATCATCGTGTGCGAACTTGGATAACTTTGCGGAAAATGAACTGAGCAGCTAAATGGTTTCTACACCGCAACGCTGAAACTTTGTGTAGCCAATTTACACTTCCGAAAGATATACTGTTACGTGGGCGTCAGAGCTCGTGATAGCACGGGTAACAAGAGTTTGTGAAAAAGTTCGGACGATGTGCCGCATGAGAATAAAAGATTCCTATCGTGTTATTAGAAGTCTCTCAGTCGACTCACGCTGGATATTTGCTTTGGACGTGAATAAACATACGCGCGAGACTGTAGCAGTTTATTGTTTGCTCTTCTGGTTGTAAACAAATTAATAGGTAGGACATAGACGCACACACATATATTCTAACTCTGCATCTAGCTTTGCACAAGTTTCATCAGAGGAATAATTCAAGCTATCGTAAAATGATGAACCGAAAAATGAACTACTGATATTTTTCCGCATTATAAATATGGTCAAACGATTCAAAAATACAAACCAACGGACGCATAAACAATTTTTTTCTTTACCGACAGGAAGGAAACATATTATTTTAAACCATTACGCGTCGTTGCACTTGAAAAGCGTATTCCGTGTGACGTAAATATAGCTTCGAGACGCTCCAAAGTTCGCTTGAGTAAGGAGCTTGAAGAGTCCCTCTGTCGTATATATTTTTTTTTTTTGCTTTTTCACCTATCGTCCGTTGACCACTCGACCTAGTTTCACCAGCAATGTGATAGTTTTACCAGCGGCAAAACTCACAAAGTAGCCAGAAGTCAAGTCATAGCGGTACCCCCGTAGGATGCGGAAGTGATAGCACGGGAGCTTTAAAGCTGAAAGCATGTTCGTGTCGAGGCCAGTAGGAACGACAGTATATGATACCACACTCGTGAGATTTTATTACGTGGATTCGAGCGACTGAATTTACCAAGTGTATGTAATACGTCACGAAGGGACGAGCACTCTCGATGTGTGAAAGAAATCATACGAGAACATGAACGTTTCACCTCGAGATGAGATATTTCAATGCACTCTATGTACATTTGTGACATAACTCATGTAAATCTTTTCAAAAAGTACTTTAGTCTAGTCACTGGCGAAGGGGATTGGAAAACAAAGTGTTCTGCTCGCCATATGGCGGGCCTATCAGTGAAGGGGTTAAATGCAGTAGAGGTACACCTTCAGGAGGAGAACTGTTTACGCGCAAGTATCCTTACCGTTAATTATACGACGGTTGAACTTTACCGAACTTTGTATTTTATGACACACGTGTTGATTACATTTTTATAATTTACCTTTTATAGTTCTCCATCAATAATTTTTTATCATACGGAAACAAAAAAGTACTAAATTCGGTATACGTTTGAAAATTCAAACAAACCTGGGTCTGTTTGGATTGTCTGTTTGGAAACCTGGGTCTGATGGATATTGTGATTTTATTATTTGCTTCAAAAAAGATTTCGATTATGCATGAATAAATATAAATTATAAATGTTTTCAGTTACCTTGATCAATAAATTGTTTTTTTTTGCAAAATTATGTAAGAGAATAAAACGATGACAACGCTTCCTCTTTTCTCATTTTTCATTCCTTTGTTTCTATATACATGCATACCTATATCTCAATTCTTTTTATTGTGGAACGTGTAAGCTACGTGTGCAATAAACGTCCGGTATAACGTACACTAGGAAGGATTAGCTGGTAATAGTGACCGTGAGCTATTTAATCGATTTTCGTAATGTTACATATCCGAAAACTTTTTCCTGTTCCTACCATCCCGGTGTAATAGTCTGAAAAATTAGAATAACGAGATGAATTTTAGAGCGTTTCCATGTTGCGGTTTCATTTTCTGCTACTCCGTAAATTGGTCGGCATTCTCGAGTGTTGTGGAGACAGAGACAGAGACAGAGACAGAGGCAGAGAGAGAGGGAGAGAGAGAGAGAGAGAGAGAGAGAGAGAGAGAGAGAGAGAGAGAGAGAGAGAGAGAGAGAGAGAGAGAACAAATCACGCAAACAAAATCCTCTCCGAATCATCGTTGTTCTCATGACTTAAAAAACGATGATAACACGGATGACGGGATGGGTAAATGTACCCATTACATAAATTATTACTCCATCATACATATATGCATATAAACCTCGAGAAGTTAGAATCCGAGACAATTTCTGAAACGATGCTGTATACCAGAAGCTGAGAGTTTCACATTATTCAAGTAGGTGACAGTTCATAATAGTAGGATCAACGGTAGAACTTGGTGTGGCAGGAACCAGACCGTCCGTATACGTATAGAGGTGAGAAGGTTTATTGGACGACAATGGGTTCACTACTGCCGGTAGAACTGTCGCGCATCCCCCCCCCCCCCCCCCCCCGATGGACTTGGCGGATTATTGCCTCTGAACGGAATGCGTTCTCTGCTTGGACGCTTTCATTCGGTATGTAACGTGTCCAAGGTATATATGTATATGCGTGTATTATACAATCGCCGAACCTGTACGTTACTGTTCATTGGTCCTCCAATCGAGTTGAACCGATACCATTCTTCGGGCTGATATAGTTCGCTCATGGCTTTAAGGTTTCCACTCTGTCCAACTGACTCTGTACCTCTTCCTCTGCCCCTCTCCTCCGGTCCCACTTAGAATAACGACGAACTATATCGCAAACGCGAAAGGAAATTCCGAGTCGAGCAGAAATGATATCGCTGTGTAATCGTGCTGTGATGTGCTAGACAATGCAGTTTCGACCAAAGATGAAAACTTTCATCGCATAGTTTATAGTAACCATACGTTTCACTGAGACCATTCAACTACAAAGTATCGGTATGAGATATTGATAGCAGTATACATCAATAGATTGCTTAGAGGCCTTAATTAGAGTAGCAACGGCCAGCCATACCATCCAATAGGGTCAATTGTGAATCAGCTGAGTCTTGATATAAGACAAGAATATTAGATACGGTACAGCTCTATCTTTTCTACCATTGTATTCGAACTTTAATGTGGCTTTGGAGTTTCGAAATGAAAGGAATTGAGATAATTGGAATTTTTTAGATATTGAGTCGGAAATAAATTATTCAGAAACGTATGAAATCATTCATGCTTGATTTACGGTATCCATATCTTTGATTTTTTGGCGCATACCACCGCTTCGATCGACACAGCGCTGTTAAACAATATTTTTACGAAACTCAATTGACCGGACTCTCGTTTTATCGAACGAGTTGATGTATAAGAAGAAGAAAGTAAACTGTAGTAGTGTAAAGAAAGGCAGAATATATAGGTTGGTTAGTTGATCGGACGTTAAATGATCGGGGATTCGTTCCAATCCATTTGAGCTCGTTCCTCTTAACCACCATATGAAGAGATGTGGAGGATGAAGCGAAAGAAGTAAAGGAAGAAAATCCACGAGCCTATCCGTCGACTGCACCCGGTGCTCGCACGTCTACGCTCAATCGAGCTTCTACGATGGCAAAGAAAAAGAGTGCAACTCATCCTCCTTCCGTTATCTCGCGCAGTTCATTTTCTCAAAATGTGTTCCAACATTGAATGTCCTGATGGATATTCACGTTTTTTCTATCTCCATCGACAACTCTTTTTCTTGGTTCGATTGCTTCGTGAGAATTATTGAAATTCGTAACGAAATTACATCAAAATGACAGTTCTTTATATCGTTTCCGCGAGGCGGAGTGAGTTCGCAGTTATTATCATTAATTATAAAATTCAATTGATCCCTGTATTCAATTTCCATTTCACAATTAACTCTTCGTTTTTTTTAGAACAGCTTGGGTAAAAAAAATTAATGTATCACGGTGAATAATGACAGTATACGGGGATTTGCGCGTTGATGATATAGTTCACGACTTCCGTTGTAAGTTGATATGCCAGTAAATACCTCGTAGAGTCTGTCTGTGTGTATATAACTGTACGTGGTCGACAGTAAGACAGAGAGGGTAAAAGATAATAAATATGAAAAGACGTGATAAATGGTTTGTCCCGTGGTGCACCCGGTCTCCCTCTCTCCCATTCCGCATGTGAAGAGACCCGTAATATACGTAACGGGTTCATCAATTTATCTCGCTAGCTCTAGTACACTCGAGGTCGAGAGTATATCCATAAATACATATACAATAGTGGTGTATGTGTTTGCACGTATTTTCACTGCTTTTTCGATTGACAACTCCTCATACGCGATGAGGTCGCCTCGGGGGGACGGAAATCCCGATATTAACGAAGAGAGGCTCATGGTAAATTATGTGTCCTTAGGATTACGTAAAATGATATCCGGGAAAAGGAACATATAATGCCGCCTCGGATGCATGAAGCAAACGAGGTGTCTTTTCTCCGACGGAGTTATGCACACGTTCGAGGTTTCGATTTCACTTTGACACAGGCATGTGCCCGCCTTGTTGAAGCTCAATGCGAATGCGTCCCGATAGAGTTGGAAACAACGAGATGGATGGAGAGGAAAGGTTGAAAAATAAAATAACAATGAGGTTCATATGTAGGTCACAGCAAACACCGCCACGTTTTACGTTCGCTCCTCTTGTCAACTCGAAAACAGACGTACCTAACCCGTATTGCCTTCGAATGAGACAAGCCGACAACATTCTTGCTGGTTGGAGTAATTTCAGTCAGAGCTTGAATTTATATGTGCATCATGCGTGTGAGCGTATTTACCTCGCTGTAGAATCAATTTATAAAATACAGCGGCTCATTTTTTTTTTAACTTTCCGACCACCAAACGTAAATTTAATTAAATCGAATTAAATCGAACGTTGTAACATCCTTCTCTCGAAGTCAAATATGGATAACGAATGACTATACTTATGGAGAATGGTTACGTTAATCAAATACGTAGTCCTCCTATTCCAAAATTATTTCAGCTCGTGTTTCATGAATTTTTGTAGCATATTTGAAATTCGCTAAAGCCGCTCAAAGACTGTTCAGCAATGTTTTTCCATCAGTCAGCTTTTTGTAAGACCTCTTTTTCTCCACTGGGTAAAAAATAAAAGACGCAAGCGACTTTGAGCTTTTGCGAAAAAAAAGAAAGAAATAGAAAAAAAGAGTTTAAATCCCCTCATAGCGACCTTCAGTAAATATGTAGGGTAGTAAACGTATTTCGACTGCAGACTCGAGGCCAAAACCTACACTACTTTACATGTTAAATCGTTTAGGTTGAGCTTCTTTATTTGCTTGCAGTTAATACATACACGGAGGTGCTCGCAAACGCAGCTTTTTTTTACCATGATCCAATACGTGTCCACGCCGAATACCTCTGTACTCGACGTGGACACGTAACTCTTTCCATCTCTCTTATGTCTTTCCCTCCTTCTGTACTTTTCTGTATATGCCTCTCGAATCCACGATATTCAAGAGGTTGGATAGGTTACCCCTTTCTCGTAAAAACAGATTAAGTCGTAAAGCTAATGATCGCCCTGCCTCAATCCAACTCTGTGAGCAAGTCACGCGCTCTTATATGTACGAATAAAAAAGCGCTTTACACTGGGTTCAGCATCCTGTTTTTTTACATTCCTAGAGAATTCTGTTTTATGCATATATTTATATACGTATGCATGCAATATATATACGGATATACTTTTAATGTTCCGATAACAATAAACTTGGCACTACATATCATACATGTTTCATCACGCACGTTTCATCACGTGAGGACTTGCGCATTAGTACTCTGAACTACAACCGACAGCTCTCATTCACGGATATCAAAAAAAAATGCTCTTGTATATTTTTCAACTCTGCATTTTTTAACAGTGCTAGGTGTTTTTATATTTTTTTTAATTTCCTGTCGCAATCCCATTCCCTTACGAACTCCATTCGTTATATTCTACTTCGATATTGTGATAAATATCACGCTTCTTGCTCGAGATTGTGTTAATCCCAATTTTTTCTCTCTGTTTATCTTTATCTCTTTCTGCGTCGTTAAACAACTTTGCTAAATTGTCTTTACGTGTACTACGTAGGTTTTATTTCATAGTAAATAATTTTGTTTTTCACTTCAAAAGTACCATGCCCTATCGCTGTAACACTTCGGTCACCATCATAATTGTCTCGCGGAGAGGACACTCACAAGATCTATAATGTAAGCGGCGTGGCGCGTTTCGAAGCAGAATAAACACGGCTGAACGTGGAATAATAATTAATGGGGTCGTGTTTAAGCCCTTGCACGTATACTACTTAATACAAGGATGCAACCACGTAATAGATATTTGAATACGTGATGTAAACAATCATTGTTTCTCTTATAATTTATGTATTTTTCGTGAAACAAATGTTTCCAAAATTTGATGAGTATAATAATGTTAAATTCTTCGGGCATACTTTTTAAATACAATAAAAGCTTAAAGCTTCTATTAAACTATTAATACTTTGATTCCTGCCGTCACTTTACAAAGCTTTCAATTTTTTTTCGTCCAAATTGATGAAGATGACCTTTTAACAAAAATGTGCCGAGTCTCCATGCGAAAGGTAATAACACAGGAACAACGTTATACGGACCAAATCACTGTTCATACAACGTCGTAATCAAGCGCTCGCTCGCAAACACACAGTGAAAGCAATGATTTTGCACTGAATTAGCGATCGATATGGTATGTGCTGTGCACTGTTTGTTTAACGAGTCGGATTGAATTAATCAACGTTTGAATAGTTGAGGAATATGTTAAATGCCGTTTTCACACGGTGAGAAATTTTGTTGTTCAGCTTCGTTTCTGAAGCGTACGTTTTGCGTTACATATATTCAACCAATACCAACGGAATAAATGTTTACTTTGATTTTTGAATTTCAATTAATATAGTGATGTCATCGAGCGAATATTAATTTGAGTCTCAATGTACAAGCCCGTTCATTAGAATGAAATCGCCGTAGCAATTAGGCTGACCGAACCTCGTGCCACTTGTTAAGGGGACCGTATGGTCTAGAAATTTGAAAAAATCGATTTTTTTTTTTCGATATGTCGAAAGTATAGTATCTCAAGAATATACTGTGAAATTTTCATGCGGAAATTCTCAATATTACAGCTTCTACAGCCCATAACGCAGGTAGAGAGCGGTCCGCGACACGAAAACGTTCAAAGCCTTATTGGACACAAAGCCTTACGGGGATGATTTTTTAGTTTGCAAAAAAGAATGTGTTTTGCATGTTAAAAAACGTTTGTACAAACGTGCTGTTGATGCGAAAAAAAAACATGCACAAATAAAGAAAGCAACAAAGAAATTGACAGAAAAAGAAGAGGGAAAAAAGACACAGCGGAAATCGATAAATAAAACACCGAAGCGTCAACAATTGACGAATAAATTATTGCAAGAGCTGTCAACTTATTACGGTCTAGCAATTAGACGTAATTCAGATTCGACTGAAGGGATGAGAAGTGAAATATGGGCAGCATATTATCACAAAATTTCAACAGATGAAAATCCGCAACACTCGTACTGTCCTCCAGGTTCCGAATCGTGGTGCAAGTGGCGTCAAAGTGAGGCTGCAGGTACTTTAGACACCTACGAGCACCCACCTGCTCTGTGCGATAAAGCACAAGAGATATTAAAACCAATTTATGAAGAATTGACAGCAGAGACTTTATTGGAAAGGTGTATTGGCAGTAATACGCAGAACAATAACGAAAGTTTCAATGCTTGCGTGTGGCACCTTGCGCCGAAACATCTGTTTGCCGGAAAAAAAATCATTGATATTGCCACTCACATTTCCGCTTGCATATTCAATGAAGGATTTGCATCCCTATTGAAAATAATGGAGACCATGGGCATAACAATCGGGCCACAAGCGGAGCAACTAGCGCAAAACCGAGACGAGCTGCGAGTATCGAGCGCCAACCGTAGGAGCACGGACAACTCCAAAGAGGCTCGGACAGCTCGAAGAAATGAAAGGAGTGAGGAAATCTTGAATTATGAACGTTCCGAAGGAATCCTATATGGTGCCGGAATCGCGGATTAACTGTAAGTATTCAAAATTTGCTCAATTTTTGAAAATATCTGTACCTCAAACTTTAAACTCATTTATCTCGAAACGACTTTTTTCGGCACTGCGCAGGTGAAAACAAAAAAACTATTCAACCGAATCACTTGAAATTTGGATATGTTGTTCACAACATGTATGGCTATCGTCGGAACTACAATCATAATTTTATTTAAATAATTTCTTATTGTTTATACTAAAAAACTAGTGAAAAAAAAACCCGATTTTACGAATTTTTTTTCAAAAGCGCGCCATTTTGTCAATTTTTAATTTTTTCGATTTGTTCTAGTCCCGACCATAACTGCACTCTTTCTGATTAAGAATCTTCTTGAATTTTGTGTTTCAGATGAGTAGAAGTCTCGGATCGATCTTCACCGTCCGGGTCGGATTTTTCGAGAGGGTCGTCTTCAATGCCAATTATATGATAATAAACACTGTTTTTAAAATTAAAAAAAAAATTTTTTGTATACTTAATAAAGGTAGTAATAAACCCGAAAAGTTAAAACATCGATTTTTAAATTTTTTAAGGCAAAAAAAAAATCGTGAAAATAGGTGAAATTTTCGTGCTCTAGACCATACGGTCCCCTTAATAACGCGTAGATATACTAAACGAAAGTGGTTTCAAGAGAGAAGCAATAATCGATAGCGTTGATTATGGCTGCTGTTCGACTAATAAGACTTGGGTCTATAATTACTATTGTGAAACAATTGTTCTGTCAAAATATTCTTACTCAAATTATAAATAATTTGACCATATTTCAAAAGACTCTATACGCCAATTATTTTCTAATAATGGATTTTAATTTGAACAATATTAAAACTTGGGATATTTTTTTATTTGAAACGATGACACATGTACGAATAGCCGGACCCGAGGACATAGCGGAAATCTTGCTTGAAGACAGAATATTGTAATGGCTAAATACATAAGGGTTTGCTTAGCATATCTTTGAAATAGGTTAAGCATGTGTACACCTCGTGTGGTCCAGCCAGTGCTCTTCTGTTTACGGTTATTATATGCACGTTACACAACAAGGCTCTTAACATCCTTGTCATTCTGGTTCCTTGTTACACATGCTATCATTCTGAGCGACATTTCGAGCTTGGATACATGGCATATAACTAAATATGAAGCCACGAATTAGTTGAAAAAAAATCGTAATATTACGTATTGCTAGGCAAAGGAACGACCCTCGATGAGTAATATTTCTATGATATTCCGAGAATTAATGAAATATACAATGTCAATAAACGTCAAATTCCATTCCATTTCAACGTTGATCAAATTTAAGAGGAATTCATTTGAAAAAAAATAACCCTTTCGCATTAGCATATTTTTATTCTTCAAATGAATTGTTACGAAATAGACAATAAGTTAACAAATGTAAGTCATTTTATTTAAATGAATTACAACTGAGCTCAAGTATTTTCACTGTAAAATATTTGGTGTTAAAAATAACACAAATTCAACACCACAAGTGGTATCCCTCCGTTTTGTGTTAACGAATGGTGTTAATGAGAGGGGTAAATTATTTGGTGTAGAATCGGATTTATAAGTTAACACTACGTCACTCAACACATTTTGGTACTTTTTTCGATTGACATCTTGCCTCGGTGTAAATAGAAGAAAAAATTATCAAAACGGTGTAGTCGGATTGATGTTGAATAAATAATGAAACTGGCATTAGAGTGTAAATGAATGTTACAGAATTGTGTAAAAAATAAACTTGAGATTATTTTTGTTTTTAACAAAAAATTTTTTGTTCTTTTAATTGTAAATTAGTTTTTCATCATTGACGATCACGAGTCGCGGTAGCGACTTGAGACAGGTACATTTAAATAAGCTATCCGCACTTGTCAAGGTCAAAGTCAAAGACGAACGGTCGCTACAAAACTCTTTTACTCCGAGCACCGCGTATCCAATTGTTTTCGAATTATTTAGAAAATTGTTTTTTTAATATTTATTTAATCACACAATTTTGAAAGATATTTCGAATTCACGTATTTTTTTCTTCTTTTGATCGTGACTAATTGGAGCTCTGTATCTTGAAGCATTTTAATGATAGTAATTTTTTATTTTTTCGTTGCATCAAAAAAATGATGATTGTTTTTACAATTTTTTCGCATACCTTTTGATGTTCACATGTTTTTTTTTCGCAGTCGCTGTCTAGTGATACTAGTAATATTGGTAAAAAAAATTTGGTGATATTTGAAACTGTCGTTTGTGAATATGACAGCTGACCCATAATATTTCTGAACAGCTTTGACTTTTCGTTTATAGAGTGACAGTAATGATGTTACCCCGCAAAAAAAAGCATATATGCTGTAGAAAAGTTGAGACAATTACATTTACTCCCCCCAAATAATTGTTCCGGTAAAAAATCTCCTTTTGAACGCGAACCCTACCTAAAAGTTATAAAAGAGATTTCCTCCCAAAAAAACCAACCTTGCAAAAATTCTCTGTCACATCAAATCTCTCAAAAATTATAGGAGAACCCCACAAAAATGTTCTCAATAAATTAGAAACTCACAAAAAGTTATAAGAGAGCCTCACAATAATTTACCAATCAAATCATATTCTCACAATGATGCCAATTCAATTAAGACCAAAAATTAAGTCTAAACTTTACAAAAATAAATTAAAACTATAAATCATTAATAGTAAAGTATATTAAAGCCTATTAACCTCTAATAAAAAATCTTCCAATTAATTAAAAATATGGATGTGCTACAGTACAGTTTTTCTACACAAAATGAACAAGAATAAAAAATAAGAATGAAAAAAAATTTGTATACAAAAAAAATTTCAAAAGAAAAAAATTAGATTGAAAAAAAAATTTTGGCCGAAGTACTTTTGGCCGAAAACAGGATCCAGTTGACACGGTGGCCACTTTTCCGGTGTGTATCTGAGACAGGCGCTAAAAAGTGGGGGTACGCGAGCGTCGGGGAAATGTCGAGCTGCTACGTATGAGAGTTGGCGCGCCGGGGCCAGATAACACAGTTGAGCACTTGGGCACAGGGTTGAGTTGCTACAGTTGGAGAGTTTCAACGATGGCATGTCGGGTGGTCCGGTGGACACGGTGGGGACTTGCCCGGCGTGTATCTAAGAAAGGCGGTGAAAGTGGGGATGCGCGAGCGTCGGGGAAATATCAAAATACTACGGGTTAGAGCTCGCGCTAGATCCAGTTTACACGGTTGGGGACTTTCCACACAGGGTAGACTTGCTACGGTTGGAGAGTTACACAATGGCGAGTTGCGCGATCCAGTTGGTACAGTAGACAGTAGGCCCGTGACGACTTGACACCCTGCCTATGAGGGTTGGCGCGCCTGGGCCAGATAACACGGTTGAGCACTTGACACAGGGTAGTGTAGCTACAGTTGGAGAGTTTCAACGATGGCATGCCGCGCGGTCCGGTGGACATGGTGGGGACTTGCCCGGTGTGTATCTAAAAAAGGCGGTGAAAGTGAGAATACGCGAGCGTCGGGGAAATATTGAAATACTACGGGTTAGAGTTAGCGCTAGGTCCAGTTTACACGGTTGGGGACTTTCCACAAGGCAGACTTGCTACGGTTGGAGAGCTACACAATAGCGAGTTGCGCGGTTCAGTCGACATAGTAGACAGTAGCTCCATGACGACTTGACACCCTGCCCATTCTCGTAATCGCAAAAACCCACAAGACAGATTTTTAAGTGTTTCACTTCGGGGCACCCCGTACGTCGCTTTTGGCTCGCTTCTAACAAGGCGACGGCGTTAATACAAAACAAATAAGAATAAAATAAACATCAGGAAAACCCTAGGGAACAAGTAGGGAGCGAAAGAGGGTTGATTCAATGGGAAAAAGCGAGAGAGAGGGGGGGGAGGGGAGAGAGAGAGAGAGAGAGAGAGAGAACAAGCAAAACCATAAAAGAGAGGCATATTTTCAGTTTTCGCACGGCCAGAAATACCGTGGCTTTTCCGAGAGGGAATTCTGGCCGCGAGAGACTCGCGAGAAGGCAACAAAGTGAAAAGAAAAAAGAAGATGACTGCGAACCGTACGTATACGAACTGAAGCATTTCATGTGGCTTTGTCCTTCACCATTCAAACGTTCCCAATTAAATATTATACGTTTCACAGAAACGTTTTTTCGGTCAAAACGTTTGTCGTACCCGGTGTTATAACTCCTGAGTCCGCGGCTGCAGCTATGAGAACGTTCTCATCGTTACAGGTTGTAAAGTTAATATAGCACATATAAGTGAAAATATTGACAAGTTACAGGAACATTTTTGCCGTAATTACACCCGAAAATGTGTTTGGGTTTTTTTCCGCTTATGAATAAGTTGAATTTTCATTTTTAGTATTATCATTCAAAATGGAGCCATTGTCCATTGCATAGATCGGTAGAATAATGAGTGGATTATATGGACAAGATACATATATACTTTTTTTAATCAGGAAAGTTATCTCTCGTTTCAGTGAAAATTTGATTAAACAGGTTTCCCTCTACTCCCTGGGGCAAACCCCAATTCACGCTATGTAATAACTTATATTAAGTATATCGTTATGAGGCCCTCTTCTCTCGCAAAGTTTCAAAAGTTCCTTGCGTAGGAGTGAGCTTGCGGCATTAGCTGGCAAATCAATGAACTTCTCTGAAAATAGCTCCGGCCATCGGCTCGTCCTAATAAAGACTAACCTTTGTTACTAAATACATGCGCATATGTATATACCAGGGTGTAACAACAACCTTCGTAGGGTATCATCGCTATAACTTTATGACTCGGATTATCCCACACTTTACAATTACGTAATGGGCGAAGCACGCGAAGTTAGGCAGTACAGAATAACTCAATTCAGAACAGCTCATCTTCTAACTTACTCTACAAGTACAAGTTATTAAGACTTCGATATTAATAACATAATATATTTAATTAAACTCGTTAATATATGTTGTAGAAAATATGAGTTTCCAAAACGTAATTTCGTATCTTGTAAATATAGTTCTTGCAAAATAATTTTGTTGGTTATTTTTTCCTTTGTTTTTTCTTCGCAATAAGTGTACACATCGGATTATTTGAACAATTACTACCTGGACAATAGGTTGATCCTTAATTAGGATGTTCTTGAATTTGAACTTACGTACCCCTCAAAACGACTCTAAATAAATGATTAAAAATGTGTGCCGAAGGATTTTTCTCAATATCAACAATTACTCTTGCCCCAAGGTGTGACTTTTTCTCCATGTAAATAACACGTGTTTTTGAGGTGTTTGCACTGTTTTTTTCTTTCCTTGCACACTTATTATTCTAAAAAAATTTCATGCTTACAAATATGTTATATACGGATACAACAACGCATACGAATGATTAAAAGTCATTAACTAATTAGCATTACGTTTAATTCGTATTAATAAAAAATATGATATATATTCGAAAATAATAAAAAAAATTTTTTGCTAAAATCGCGCCTGAAGTAATTTATCATTTATAATTGCTATTTAATCAATTCCTTCATTAAATTTATTCGTTGGTGAATGAATTTCAAGATGGTTCGATAGACAGAAAGTTTTATTTCAAGAATACAACATCCTATATACCTATGGTCATTGGAAACGCAGCGATTGATTTTTTTGTTGAACTCGGGTCCAAATTGACCGACTCGAAAAACAGCAAAGTCGTCAATTACAGTAAATTTTATCAGCTTTTGAATAAGCCTAGTTTTGTTTCGATCGAATGCGAACTGACCGATTGGCAGTCGGGTTGATGAAAAAGTGCGAAACGCAACGTCGCCAGATTGTCGAAAACCTGATGTTTTGATACAATAGACACGATCAGCGATACGCCGTTATACCTATGCCATGAAAAATCCATCCCTGTTATTTTTTGTGTAACAATTCATGGCCGAGTTATGCCCTCTTAAAACAGAAATCGTTTTTCAATGATATCTCAGGAACTATTCCGTCGATTTTGGCCGGATTTTGCAAGACATCATTTTTCATAATCTTTTACAACCTAGTGAGCCTATCTTTCCCGGGATATGCTCCTGAAGTAGAGATCTTAAACCTCCCATAGTGTACCAAAACGTTCCGATCGATTTTTGGAAATGAACCAAGCCGAATTAAGCATTGCAACTTATCCCAACTTGTATGATTTTACCCTTTTCAAAGCACGAGCTGAACGCGGAAATTCGAATTGTTTTTTCGAAGCGCGAAATCAACCCATTCCCGTAGACTCTCTGGGACTATCAGGAGTGCTTTTTTCGCGTTTCGAAAAAAGATTCGCTTCTACCCATTTCGATGCACGGGCTGGATGGGAAAAATCGAACCTTCTTTTCGAAACGCGAAATCAATCTCTTCTCGTAGGCTCTTGGGAACTATCGGGGGTGCTTGTTTCCGTTAGAATGTCAGCTGCGCTTGAAATAAGTTGCAATACTGAATTCGGTTTGGTTCATTTTCAAAAATCGATCGGAACGTTTTGATGCACTGCGGGTGATTCAAGATCTATACCTCAGGAGTATATCCTGAAAGAGGCAAGCTCACCAGGTTGTAACGGGATTATGAAAAATGATGTCGCGCGAAATCCAGCCAACATCGACTGATTAAATCCTTATAGCTATCATCGAAAAATGATTCTTGTTTAAAGGGGTTTATCTTGACCTAGAATTGTCGTACAAAAAATAACAGAGGTGGATTTTTCATAGCATAGGATACTCTTTGCAATGACGTATCGCCGATCGTGCCTATTTGTTCGAAACTTCAAGTTTTCGACAACCTGGCAACGTTGCTGTTTTGCATTTTTTCACCAACCCGGTCCGCCAATCGGTCAGTGGGCATCCAATCAAAATGGGACTAAGCTTATTCGAAAACTGATGAAATTTGCTATGAAGGCTACATGAAGAAAACGGATCTGTTTTGTCAAGTAACATTTAAAATGTTCTTTAAAAATATCCTCTATACTTTGTACAGAATATGAGAATTTAGGTAACAGTCACAATAAGACATTGTAATTTTTGTAACTCGTACTTCCTTTCCTTTGAGTACGATGTAAATAGTTCTGTATAAACAAGAAATGATATTGTGCGCAACATAATATCTCGGTGTGCTTTCATTAAATATTTACAATGCTCTTTAGGAACTATAACTAATGAGTAAACATTAGAAATTTTCAAATTTTCAAAAACAGCATAGTAAAAATCCACCTTCAATAAGAGAATAAATACTAAATGCGTATCATTTTTCAGTTCAGGCATTGTATAGTGTTTCATAATAGCAGAATTTATTGTCTAACATAGGAATTTTTCGTTTCCGCATTTTTTATGTTACTTGATCGCTAACGTAACTGTTACTCTTATGAGATATATTGGCTGCTCGATTATCGTTTTCGCTGCTGCGTGACACAAAACGCCGAGACTTTTCTCGCATTATTTAGAGTCGCGGTAGCGATTCGACACAAGTACATTTAATATACTATAATGTCGAAGATGATGAGTCGCTACTAGAGTCTTTACAGTAAGCAGAGTGGTTTCGAACAGTTTTTGAAAATTGTTTCGGCGATATTTAAAGAATTACAGCGTTTTGAAAAATGTCGCGGGTTCGCGTATTTTTTATTTCATTTTTTCTTTCGATTGTGACTATTTAGAACTCTGTAGCCTAACGCATATTGAAAATATTAATATTTCATCCTTCCGAATCATCAAAAAAATAGTGCGTTTTTCGCACACATTTTTTCACGTTTTGCGGTCGCTGTCTAGTGACACTAGTTGTAACTAGAAATCTGGTGATATGTGAGACTGTGTTCGTCGATGTGACAGCCGATTGACTTTTCTTCATGTAATAACTGTGAACAGGTGTGAGTTCAAAAAGGTTATAAAGATCGCGGATGTGAAATTCTATATTAATAGTGACAGTTGTGAGGTTAAAAAAATAAGGTTATAAAGATCGCGGATGTGACAGCTGACGGATATTATTTTATAACTAATAAGTGTTTTTCATATCATGTAATAACCGTGACAGCTGTGAGTTGAAAAAGGTTATAAAGATCGCGGATCTTTATAACCTTTTGCGTGATTTTTATTTCTTTTTTTCTTTCACGTATTTTTTATTTCTTTTTTTCTTTCGATTGTGACTATTTAGAACTCTGTAGCCTAACGCATATTGGAAATATTAATATTTCATCCTTCCAAATCATCAAAAAAATGGTGCGTTTTTCGCACACAGTTTTTGACGTTTAGCGGTTACTGTCTAGTGACACTAGTTATAACTAGAAATTTTCTGGTGATATGCGAGACTGTGTTCGTTGATGTGACAGCCGATGACTTTTCTTCAGGATGTATAAGTAAGAATGACAGTTGTGAGTTTAGAAAAAAGATCGCGGTTATACTAGTGACAGTTGTGGGGTTAAAAAGTAAGGTTATAAAAAACGCGGGTGTGAAAGCAGATAATTTGATTTTTGGTTAGACATAGTCGAGATCAGGACTTTAAACTTGTATTCAGTGAATATTTGATATCTTTGAACAGTCGTGAGGTTATAAAGATTGCAGTCAGTTTCAGTTTTGGTTAAAGTAACTTTTATATATATAGATAGAAGAGTGATAGTGAAAAAATAAAGTGTAATTTAAGGGGTTTCGATACAATTCTATTGTTTTCGAGCAAAGCGCCAACTTCACATAGCAATATTTCGTCGAAAACAAATAAAAAAAGCCTGTTCGTTCGGTCGATGGGGGGAAAACTCACCGTTTTTGTTGATGAATAATTGAACAATTAATAAACCATGTAGGCGAAGTATTTAATTTTTGGATACCGGAATTGCAATAGTATACTTAGTGGTTTAGCAGTTTTTCAATTAGTTTTTAACATTTTTTCTCAGTATTCCATTCGTAAAACTGTCGTTCACCAATGACCGTAGGCATCTCACCATGTTAAAAAGTGTTTTTTTAACATTTAATTTCACAAAAACGGTGTAGATGATCGATTTAAAATTTGGACAACACATCCAGTATATGTCAAAGAATATACTGTGTAAATTTGAAGTAAATGGTTACATTTTACCACTTGTACCGAAACTCCTTAATAAATAAACTTTTGAACAGTACCTTAATAAATAATTTTTTTTATTAACTCTAGCCCCAACAATTCATTTTTCCGAACGTAAACTCTAGAACGGAGTCGAAAACAGTGCCTCTTCTCTTTTACCATAAAATGTCTCTTGCATGCAATAATAAAGTTTATTTGGAAACCATTCTCTTAATTTTTTATATAACTGAGAGAATGGTGTATGATACAACCCCAGGTTTGAATTATATATGGTTTTAAACTACCCTAGAGTGGTAGAGACCTTAAATACATGAAAATTCTATTTGCCCTTGCAACCCAAAACAAAATCAGACGATGCGAAATAATTTTGAGCGAAATGATATTTAATTTGAGAAAAAAAAAATCATAAGTACTTCATCAATTTTTTTTTATCTATTGCTCATGAGAAATAATTCGTAATCAATAAATATTATAAAAGAAAAACTCGCGTAGTACTTCGGCCAAAATTATTTTTTCCAATTAAACTTTAGCTCTCGAAGTTTTGTACGTATATTTTTTGTTTCAAAATCTCATTTCGTTATGATTACTTATATTTAAAAACTTTCGGTGCATTCTGATGCTATTGGAGTATTTCTTCGGCATCATTTTTTATGGAATATTTTCCGATCCGTTGATCTGTTGGCATGGATGTTTCGGTGCAATATTTTTGAAATTTTTTTTTACAAAATTAAAAGAAAATTCAAGTTTTTACTTGTTCGTTGTTCTTTTATGCGTCGTATCTTCTCAGAACTACTGTACGTTTTAAGTAATCTAATAATTTTATAAGTATTGACGGTTAATTACGAAGATTGAATTTATTTGAACACTTCTTAGATCAATATTTCACATTGCATTTTTAGTCCGAATATACACCAGCTCGAAATTCGATCATGTGTCCATTTTTAGCCGAAATCATTAAAAAATCGCTTGAGCGACTTCTAAAATTTTTATTCAGTATTCAATTCTTGAGAGAATCACTTTTTGATAAAATGCTACCATATTTTGCTGCAATGCCGAAAAAAATGTCAATTCTTTTGCATCACTCAGATACATACACAATATAGACATGTTTAATTGGCAAGCTATGAATTTCTTACCCGAGTACGTACACAATATTGACATGTTTAATTAACAAACTATGAATTTCATTCAAAAAGTCGACAAATCCTAGCCAAAAACAGCATAAATGCTGTGAAAAAAGCTGAGACAAGTACATTTATGCCTCCCAAATAGTCGTTCCAGATAATCCCCCCCCCCCCCCCCATCACCCAGCGCCAAAATACCGAAACCCCAAAAAAATTTACAAAAACCCGTCTAAGTCGTCCATGCAAAGATCTCCGCACAAAAATCCTTTCTAAAAACCAACTCATCATACAAAATTTTATGGGTAACCGCTCTCATTATCCTATCAAATTAAGTTAAATTATACAGAGGTGATAATTTCATTCTCGTAAATGTTGTGAGTTCACAAAAAGTTGATAAATAAATAAAGATCTACTAATGTGGCCAGGTACGTGGGATTTTATTATGTTTATAAAATCTCCAATTATGATCATATGCCATTTCTCTAATTAATGCTTTATTACAACGAATTATTATCCTATGACTTGGAACTACAAGGGCTTAAAAAAAAATACAGAATTGCATTAGCCTGCGTGAGCTTGAACGCTGCCACACTCTCATTTGTAATATTTGTAGTATAGTTTTATTGGTAACAAATTGATAAAAATTTACTATCGTACGTAAAGCAGATACGCACAGAGTACTTGTCCGGCCTGAAAATTTTTCGACTAGTCAGCTAAAAATATGCTTTTTTGTTCACGGCAAATTTTTCAACCACTCCGAACATTCGGATCTCCTGACGCAGATTTGAATCTTACCCGCCTTGGAATGCAATCAATTGATGACCGCTCTTACATGGCAGGCTATTCCGTTTTGTAAAACCTGTTGTAGTAAAAACCGGTGTAAAAGTGCGTGTAAATGGTACCGGATTACTTATTTCGAGTGAACAGTACCGTTTAGACGCTCTGTAACTCCAGTTTTCCCCCGGATGTTACAAAACCGGAATAAACGTGCCGTGTAATAAAGTGAGATATGCTCCACCCGAGCATCAATTCATCGATAACAATTGGTTAAAAGAATGGAGGATAATTTGGGATACAAAACAATCCGCATATTGTGATTCCAAATTAGCTGTGCTTACTTTACTAGTTAAGGCCAAAGTGTATGGTAGATTAATGTTGACTTATGTGACAAATTTTATGAAAAATTTTCGGGCCGGACAAATACTCTGTGCGTATCCGCTCTACGTACGATAGTAAACTTTTATTAATTTGTTACCAATAAAACTATTCTACAAATATTACAAATGAGAGTGTGGCAGCGTTCAAGCTCATGCAGGCTAATGCAATTCTGTATTTTTTTTTAAAGCCCTTGTAGTTCCAAGTCATGGGATAATAATTCGTTGTAATAAAGCATTAATTAGAGAAATGGCATAATTGGAGATTTTATAAACATAATAAAATCCTACATACTTGGCCACATATACTTTAGTAGATCTTTATTTATTTATCAACTTTTTGTGAACTCACAACATTTACGAGAATGAAATTATCACCTCTGTACAATTTGACTTAATTTGATAAGATAATGAGAGCGGTTACCCATAAAACTTTGTATGATGAGTTGGTTTTTAGAAAGGATTTTTGTGCGGAGATCTTTGCATGAACGACTTAGACGGGTTTTTGTAAATTTTTGTGGGCATCGGTATTTTGGCGCTGGGTGGTGGAGGGGGGAGGGGGGGGGGGATTAAATGGAACGACTATTTGGAGAGCATAAATGTACTTGTCTCAGCTTTTTTCGCAACATTGATGCTGTTTTTGGCTAGGTTATTTTTACGTATTACTCTGTAGCGAGCATAAATTCCGTGAGGCAAACGAGTTTAATTATTTGAACCGATTCTATCCAAGAATTTGGTAAGGAATATTTATTTTTACCTAAAACATAATGTTTCCTCTAAACACACAGGATAAATATATGTAAATATCGCACGGACTATACCAAGCAAAAGAAATTATTCGTTTCAACTGCATATTGAATTATCTAACGCATGTACTCCCCCAATGAATTTTTTGCTATGCGCATTGTAGGTTACCAATGCAGATATTTAACAATATTATGAAGTTCGGGATTTTTCCTGCGTCACAGTATACATTCTAATGCTACAATAATAAAATTTACTATATCACTGTATACATTCTAACGTTATAATGATAAAATTTGCCTCGAGTATGTCGAATTTTTACTATGCCCATTGTGAGAAATGCATGTGTAGAATCTAAAAACAAGTATGCCAAATACCAAATGAGTCGATATGAACTATAGCATTTTTACTATACCGGGTAGAACTTCTTTTTATTCCAACGATTGAATAAGTACTAAAATTCGGTACTGTCCTCAAAATACTATGGTATTTTAGCATTAATCATCTGGATTTCTAGCACTATTTGTTTGAATTTCTGTCCTCGTTTTCTCCGTGTATGAAATTTGAAGGAAGAATTGACAAAATAGAGTATTTATAAGATGATAAATTACTCTAAGCGCAATGTTAGCAAAACAAAATTTGTATTATGTTCATTTACGTATCGATTAAATGTAATGATAATTAATAAATGACTTTTGAAGGTTCGTATGCGTTGTTGCATTTATATACAACATATTTGTAAGCATGAAATATTTTACGAAGAATAAGTATGGAGGGAAAGAAAAAAGTGCAAACACCTCAAAAACACATGTCATTTAAATGGGTAAAAAGCCACACCTTGGGCCACGGGAAATTGTTGACATTGAGAAAAATCCTTCGGCACACATTTTTATTTATTTGTTTCGAATCATTCTTAGAGGTACGTGAGTCGAAATTCAAGAACACCCTAATTAAGGACCACTCTACTGTACAAGATTCAAATCAACATATTGGGAAAACATTTGTTCCCTCCAGTTTCATAGTTCCTGAAAATATTTATTAAATAGCAGTCATGATCGTTGAAAGGGGTCCTTTCAAATTTCCATTTACAGATTTCATCGAAATGGTTTTCTCTCTTGATTTCTGAAAAGCATCACCCGGTGTTCTCAAAATTTTTCCTTTATGGGAGAATTGTACTACTTCGAGAGGGTGGCTTTGCTAGAGGGTGTATTTCCCTCGATCTTTGTATTGTCACGAACTGCTGTATCCGCAGAACGATTTCACGGGGAGCAAGAGAGTAAGGGGGGGGGGGGAGGGAGAGGGAGAGGGGGCGGGGGAGGGAGGAACGGGGAGAGGGGGAGGGAGAGGGGGAGGGAGGGGGAAGAGGAAGAAACCATGGGCTAAGGATTTACGGGCTACCATGACCCTCAATCGACCTGTGGCAGACATTTGGGTCGCTGTGCTATGATATATATTTGTCTCTTCGCAGTTTGGAATGGGGAATTTGCTCATTCCTCCTCGTCGCTCACGTTCATACGAGCAAATGGGTCATTATATGTTTCAACTATTGCTAAGAAATAAAATGGCGTAACTTTACGAGATTTGAGTAGACGTAAATGATGTAGAATACGCCCTTTTGTATTTTGACCGTTCATGTATCCTCTCTATGTTGAATCGTTACTCTGGTCGGCTCTACCTTCATCGGTTTATACGGATCCGCCACCACGGTTCTCTAAACTATTGAAAATTATGTTCTTCGGGCTTATCGTCAGTGTGGGTCATCGCGGATATTTACACTGACCTCTAACAATTTCGTAGCTCCCCCTCATTCTTAGGCTCATGACTCCGTAGTTTTAGATGCACTTTACGGGTCACTTGAATGTGAAACTCTAAAAGCTCCCATCGAGTACGTAAACTCGAGTGAAAAGCATGTTTTCCTTTCCAATGTTAAGCTATACGAATTTCCACGTATTTCGGAGATTGCAAATGGTTTTTAGAGAGCTTCACGAACATTTAAATCGAAAATGTTGCTTTTGTACATCAGATTATTCACGGAGCATATACGAAATCATTGCAAGATGAAATTGCGTGCGATGGGATTTTCACTTACTACTTCAGTTAGCATCATACCTAATAGCTACATCAATAAAAAAAGTTTTTATGTTATCTGTAAGAATAAGAACATTATACAACCAACATTTACAAACAATAATATCATTTGTATCTGGATTATTGGTTTTCTAATTAGCATATTCCTAAAGAAATATAACACGTTATGTGTTCCATTGCGTTACAGACATTCAGGAGTTCTACGAGCTAACCTTGCTGGATGAGTCGAAATCAGTCCAACAGAAAACCGCGGAGACGATTCGCATAGCAGATAAGTGGGAAGCGAGCGATGGACCGATCACGCCAACCTTTGCTCAAAATGACGTGAGTAAAAAATTATTCAAAGATGACTACACTTACGACAAATTTCAATCGAACTATTTTCTGTTTAAAAAAAATTAGTATCAACCATTGATTTCATACAAAAATAATATCACCAATAAATGGCATAGTGGTTCGATGCTAATTATAATAAGTTCGGTAAAGAACACGTAATTGAATAATTGGAAATTGCCATTTCATCATCGTATACAAATCCGTCGATAAAGACTCGAAACGATGCTGCAGAGAGATTAATGATTTGAGGTAATATGTGACAGCAGGATACTGGTTATGGCGATCAGTCGATGTCCTCTCACCACAGACCACAATTTTAATTGCTAATTGTGTCTTCATTAGTGCTGTCAGCATGTATAATATGAGTGAACACTAATTTATTAATGTCGATATGTACGATAGGAGGGTGGGTTGGTGGATAAAATTTCGAGCGCATAATTAGCCGATGAACGTTATTATTGCTTTTATGTACTCTTTGCACTAAATTTGTTCCCATGCCACAGAATTACTCGATGTTTTATAAATCAGTTATGTCATTCATATCCGATAAATCCAATAATTCGAGAACTATTGTATGCATTTCAATCATTCTTTCACCAACAAAAAGCTTATAATCCACAATACGATTTGTAAAAAAAACGTACGCATGATGGAAGATTTGTAAAAAACAATCATTCTCTCAAAACTCAGACTAAAAATTCTACAATAGAATATAGAACACGGATAAAACCGAAAGCACAGCCAGAGTACATATGTATGACGAAGGAAGAGATAAAATTATACATAAAAGTGATGAAAAAAAAAAATTATAATCAAATTGAATGATTTATAAAAATATAGAATAGATTCCGAAATTGGTTCTCCATGAAGCGTATGCATCAATTATTCGAAAATTTGCGCTTCATACATCGTAGCGTCCTTAAAATATTGAAAACTTCGATAAAACGTCATCGAAAACCGACATTTTCGATGAGATTTTAAAACGAACGTGGTTGCGTAGAAAAAAACGGTTTTCTTACTGAAAAATCGTTTGTGTCGGTATATGGGCTGAAATATGCGGTGTAAACGTACAGCATCAATTTACCATCCAGCCGCAAGGAGATAAGACGAGGGGGATGAAAAATAACTGGTACTTGCAAGAAGCGGTATGGACGACGGGCCACGGGACAGTGCCACGAATTTTTCACCTCTTCGTGCGGCGAGAGAGTAAAATCGCCCATCAGCCCGAGGCACCAAAAGATTATGTAATGGTATCTTTGCCGTATAACCTTTCTTCGGATATATCAAATATTTTTAACCTCGATGGAATCAACGCAAAGAAAAAGCCCTCATTGTCGTAAAGCTAAATAGGTGCCGCAACGCGGGTTATGGATATAAATATACAGATAATACATATGCATTTCATTTAGTTGAACACATAATATTCGAAATCCGGGAAAATGAGATGATACCCAAGTTCGCAACGTCGTATAAAGTAAAACACCCGCAAGGAATGACAAGATAGTCCAGACGAACGCTTTGACTCCCTGCCTCAAGAAGATAACCAGAAATATCGTCATAACGCCAACGCTTGAAATTTCAATACAAAGAGACTATGAAATACGCAGGTATTTCGAACGCATCTCCATTATTCAGGACTCTCGGAAAAAATTTTGGAAAACAGTGAGCGATTTTATGAATATGGATTACGTTTACTTGTGCAAGAAAATCTTTTACAATTAATTCCAATCAAGTATTACAAAGTAGATTTTTGAATTAAGATTATAAAAACCTCTTCGTTTTTTTCGCATGGTAAACCTCCAAACGGTTTACCATGGCCTCGGCCGTCGTATCCTCATTCACTTTCGCAATATTACAACGAAATGTTCCTGTCACACATCCTCCATCCTCTTGTTCTCTGATCCAGCTCTATTCGTCTCTTTGACGACGTCCACAATGTTATATGTCACACGTATGTCAAACGCCACAAATCACAACCCCTTCGTGTACGACGACACTATGACCAAGCATCATGCATACAAAGTGTTTACCTCACGAATGTACCTGTCAAGCATGGTGCAATATATAATATAAATCAAAGATAGCCGTAATAAGCCAGGCAAAAAATGATTTAGTCGCCTTTCTTAAAATTTTCTAGCAACGAAATGTTTTTGTATGTATATGCACTAAGAGAAGAAATTTGTTCATCGAACAGAATCCCATTTTGTTGGACGAGAAAATAGTGCATCAAACTATTTTTTTTCTTTTTTGAAAGGCAAATGATTTAACGCCTTACATACGTCCAGCAGCGCCTAAAACGCGCTAAAAGAAAAACTGTTTTTAGAAGAGATAGCAATAGAAATTAATAAAAATAATTTTTACACATTGTTTATTAGTATTTAAACTTTATAAAAAAATTTATTTCATTTTTTTTTCAAAAATTACAACATAAAAAATCACGTTTCCCGAAGCACTATGAAAAAAAGTTGCTCCACGGTCTGCATCATTTCTTCTTGAAATGCTGATGGATCTGCAAAACATAAAAAAATTCTTGTAAAATAAAGTTGTAGCCGGATTTTTGAAATTCGAAAAATTTTGGCAATTTACGGCAGTTTAAAAAAAAGTGTGCATTTTGTGTCATAAATGTCACACTTTAATTATGTTTATAAAATTTTTTAATCACAACATCAAAAATCCGACTCGACAGATTATAGAGAAAACAATTTCGAATATTTAAAAAAAAAAGCATCAAAAAATATTAAAAACTGTATGAGTTATCATGCAGACCGTGCCAGAAAAAGTAGTTTTGAGAAAAATGCATTTAAAGTTTCAAGTGCGTTTCGCTCGAGACATCTACCTGCGCGCATCAGACTCTCGTTGGGCAGTCACGTTTTCTATAATAACTTTCGATCTATGGGGAATTTGTACAATCGACTTACACAGAAATACGCCTAAAACTATAGAGAATAATAATCTGTAAAAAAAAATCGATTTTTTGAAAATTCTGGACGTATGTAAGGCCTTAATTTATTCAACAGAAAATAGTTGAACCCGCCATTTTCTCGACCAACTAAATGGGATTTTGTGCGATGAACAAATTTTTTTTTCTCACTATGGAGAATAAGGATGATATTCATCTACAGATGTTAATAGTAATGTTGGGATGATGTGAAAAGTAAGGATCGTAATGAGGAGAGCGATGAGCGATTGAATAGAGAGTTTGAGTAAAGACATTTTATTGAAAATATAAGGAGGTTGACGACTGTCTTTGAGGGGCAAGGTGCAAGGGGGGACGCGCCGTGTTAAAGCATAGGATACACGGGTAACTACCAACTGTTAAACATTTAAATCTTCGGTTATAAAAATGCGTATTTGTCACTGTGAACTGCGATGAATTTTTAATTATTTTTTTTTCATTCATATTTGTTTCTTATTGTAAATAATGCTCAAAGTTGCTATTTAATGACTCTTCAAATATTTATTATAAAATATTTAACAATCGCCGAAAGCGCAGCAACAGCGCGGTATTGGTGCCCACTTTAGAGGTTAGAATAACTGTCATGTATGCTGAACTAACACCAACGTCTTAGGTATATTTAAAAGGTTTGCAGCGTTGCCACAGTTTTTCCCTCGTTGCGACTTAGTCATGGCTGCAAGTAAAAAGTTTCTTATTTTTTGGCACTCTCTAATTTATTGTTTAAAAATGGTACAGTGAAAGTTCTTGAATTTTTACGTGTTCATTCCCAAAGACTTACTATTTTTTGTGCGGGATTTTTGTCATGACAATCGGTTTCTAACGTATCATCGAGTGAATCCCCATAAGCACCAATGTATAAGAAAACAATTTTATTTATTTAGTTTGTCTCAAACGGGACAGACGAAAATTCCAAAAAAAATCCACTGATACCTCGATGCAATCGTTAATGTGCTATAAAAATGTCATAAATTTTTAACTATTCTTGTTTGAGTCACCAACCTCCTTAAGGTGATCTATCAGTCGTACAGTCGGTAAAAATCCTGCTGCCCGTTTTTTCGGAGAGGCTTGATATTTCAAGAAAGAAAAAGCTACACGTTGTTCTCCTTTTATTAGAGAACAAGGTGTAACTTTCGCTTTTCTCGAAATGTTAAGTGTCTCCGAGAAAAACGTGTATCCATTTTTTATTTATCTTGCTCGCACTCACGCAACTGATAGAGCGCCTTAAGGGAAACAAACACTCAAAATTACAGCTCATGGATATGTCCGGTCTGTTCGGCAGTCAAGTTTTCGTTCGACCCGTTCTCGTATATCCTAATCCATAAATTTACAGCTTAAACAGTCCTTCTTAACACATGTAATATTCACTCGAGCATTCAAAAGAAAAAAGGACTTTTGTCTCGATTCTACATAATATAAATTTTTATGATTCATCAGATGTTTTCATCGAAGGTTATTCCTATTTCTTCGAACAATGCCAAAATACCTTATCGAACTTAACGTATTTCAAAAATGAATGATCATCTGTAACTGGTTCATTAACCTGCTCATAACCACAATTTACTAATTTTTATTGATATTTTCCTCGTAATAATCATAAGTATGATTGCAAACTATGTATAATGATTTTTTTTCTATACCACCGTATGATCAATTATGTAAAGCAATGCAATTATGGAATAAAATTTATTCATTATTCTGTTCAGATTGACTAATGAGGTTATACTAATATTGATAGGTCGTGTTCGATTTCACCAAACATTAGTAATGCATTAACTTCATGCTATTTACGAGGTCTAATGGTAATTGGGAAAATATCATAAATTGTAATGAATCGCAGCAGTACATCAAATTAATTACACGCACAAACCCATTTACTGAGTTCCTCGGTTGTTTTAGTCGAGTACCTGTGATGGATATTATATCCAAAACTCCATTAGTCGATGTGTTTTACTAAATTTAATAACTTTTGAACAAAACAATTCACCGTTTCATACACGAATTTTTCTGCGCAACCAATTTTTCTAACATCACCTGGATAAGTGGTGTTTGGGGTCGCTGATAACAAATCTAGGATCAGTTTTTCCAAGTTCAAGATGGCGGACCTAATATGACGGACAAAAATATTAAAAATATCACTCTGGCTGTGAAATTTTATGTATAAGGCGTTTTGGGGTCGCTGATTAACGAATCCGATATTCAATTTCCAAAGTTCAAAACGGCCGATCCAACTTGGCCGACTGAGAATCCAACAAAATGCCCTTTAGTCGTGAAATTTTATATCTTGGAGTTTTTTGAGTCGCCAATTATGAATCCGATATTCAATTTTCAAAATCAAAGATGGCGGGTTCGGTATGATGGACTTGAATTTGCAAAATTACTTTTTCGCCGTAGGAATTGGCTTAATAAAGTTTCCTGAGTCGTTCTCAAAAACCAAAGATCAAATTTTCAAAATTCGATGTGATTTTTATTTCTCTGTTGTAAATAGTCGTATAAGAGGATCTGGAATCGGGATGAAATTCAAATTGTAGAGATTCTTTATGAAGAGTTTTGTGAATCAAACAATGTAATTCGTAATTAGTGCCTCATTAATGAGCCTGCTATGTAGTTATATATATATATGGGGCATTCCACGCCAAATCGACCTACGTCAGACCCTTCCATCCTTTGATTTGACCTACTGAAAGAAGCGGTCTTGATTTTTTTCAGATTTTTTCGTCCGTACCCTCGTGAGATATGATCTTTTTTTTTAATTTGATGTTTTTTTCTTCAAATGTCTAACTCTCTAAAAAATCGATCAAAACGAAATTTTTTTTAGATAAGTTGGTTTTTTGCTGTACCGTTGGGAAAAAAATACGAAAAAATGATTGATATTTGTCTTCCATATTATTTCACCATTTAAAGAAATTTAAAGCAAAAAAACATTGGTTTTAAGATGTTTACCCTTTTTATTTTTTTTTCAAAAAAATCACAAAAAGCTTTGACCAATTATATCATCTTTGAGACCAGTTTTTTGTGCATTTTGTGAAAAAAATTGAAAAGAGTAAACATCTTAAAACCAATGTTTGTTTGCTTTAAATTGCTTTAAATTAAGAAAAAATATGGAAAACAAATATTAATCATGCTTTCGTATTTTTTCCCCAACGGTACGGTAAAAAACCGACCGTTCTAAAAAAAAACTTCGATTTAGTCTATTTTTCAGAGAGTCACATTCATTTGAAGAAAAAAACATCGAATTTTGACAAAAAAATCATATCTCACAAGTGGATGGACGAAAAAATCTGAAAAAAATCAAGACAGCTTCTTTCAATGGGTCATACGACATATAAAATTTTCAGCCAAGTCAAAGAATGGAAGGGTCTGACGTAGGTCGATTTGACGTGGAATGCCCCATATGCAGGTTGTAAGAAAATTTCTTCCATGCAGCCGGCTGTTTTACGTATCCTTCAAACAGCATTTTATGACGAAAAATATACTTTCAAGGTTTTGATATTCTATCTTGGACCCACCATATTTGAATGTGAGAATTGAATTTATTATTTGTGATCAGCGGCTATACAAAAATCTCAATCGATTTGCAAGCCAAAACGGTTCTTTTTACTTTTTTTTCAAAGTTTTAACGACAAAGGGATCATTTTCCATTTTGCTGGCGTGTTTAAGGCAAAATTTCACCAGGAATGATTTTTTTTTTTTTTTTCGAAAAAATAGCATTTTTAAAAATGCTTTATTTATTTATAACAAAAAAACGCGTATAATAAGCGATTTTCGAGTGTCACACATTGTTCGTTTCATGTCTGAGGATCATATAAAAACTTATTTTGTGCAAAAATATCCAGAGAATGAGATTTTAGAGCTGCAGAATTGTTAGGAAAAACGTGTTACTTATAAGTAATACCTTTTTGTATGAAAGGGTTAATGTTAGGCTAGAATTTTCATGAAAATAAATTCCTCCAAGTAAAAACTTATTAATTTTTCACATTTGTGCTTTATGAAATATTCAATCATATTGGCCAAAGAAAATCTTTCTTTCCTGGGCACTATTTCATTTCGTCCATATGTATTTTCGATTTCTCTTGAGAGTTGTCTACGAATCAATACATTCGCTGGAACTTCGAAAATGTAACCGGATTAAAGTTAGAGTAGGTTGTCTCAAATCCTTCTATAATACGAAAAAGCGCATACAGTTTCCAATGTGCAGGTTCCAAATGTTGTTAAAAATCGAAAGCGAAAGACAAAAAATTATAATGCTTACCTCGCTCTAAAAATTGCTTATTGAACTAATGGTCAATTACAAAAAAAAAATCGCATTTTTGATCATTCTTTACTTTGCATATTTAGTCCCGCACTAATCGATAGAAAAACAGACACGGATGAATGGAAAATGTGTTTTTTCTCGGGAAAATCGTGACTAAGTTAGTCGTTAGCTATAAAACTGAAAATTCTTTGGAGCAAATAAAAGTTATGCTCTCAATAGCGTTGGATATGTAATACTTTTTTCCTAACTTTTTTCTTTCCTTTTTCATTTTATTTCATCAGTTCGTTTCATATATACGTATACACTTAAATATCTACATGTACAACGCGCATGTATGTAGAAATATTTTTTTCATTTTCATTTTTCTCGAAGGTCACTTTAGCGGAAAACTTTTCGTGGCGCGTAACTACGATGACAAAAGTCTCTCATGATTTCAACGAGAAGGGAAAGAGAAAATGGGGAATGAAAAGTTTTTAGTTTCGCGAAAGTTTGCTCAACGGTGGCTGATCACGCCACATCGCTGCCGATGTTTTCTTGCTGAGGGCTTCGAACGGACGCAATCGACAGTACCCGACGGTCTAATAATTTTTTTCTCACTCCTCCTCAAACGTGAACTCGGTTCTTTTCGCAATCAAGGAATCAACATAGTCCTGAAGATCGCATTAATAATTTTTCCAATGGTACCATTATTAGCAGTTTTTCAATACCCACTGTTTAATAGACCGTAACATCTGGAACTTATATAAATGCGCTTTTCTTATGGTTAGTCGAAAATCCTCAATAACTTTGGTACTAGTCCGCACATACACACTTTTTACAAAGAATAAAAACATTCCGTGAGATGCTTTCATTCGAGTAACAGTCTTCCTTTTTTCTTTATTTTTTGGTTCAACCGTTTCTTTCTGGCATCCTCTCCATCGGAGCGCTGATCGATTTTATTGAATATAAAGGTAGAAAAATGAATTAATTACAAACAACTCGTTTTCACGACTGAGAATAAATAAAGGGACGCACAAGGCAAACCAACGAAAGGAGATTTATATCCTTGGATATGACCCCATCCCCAGCCTGACCTCAATCTTGATCGAGGAGTAGAATCGAGCCAACGTACATGTCCGTTTCGTTTCTTCCGGCCATTTCTTTCCAATTCGGTTTTTCCTTCAGCCGAGCGCCAGCCAAGCTCACTCGGCTTTACCAGTTTCTGTTGGCTGATTTCTGGTAAGATGCGATGGGAGTAAGCTCGACGGGGCTATAGATTTTCGCATTTGGGTAAACACGTTCGACCGTGTGGCACATGCACTCTCGGCAAAGATGGAAAGAGGTAAAATCGAGATTTTCGCACGCGCTATCGTAGCTACTGAATCAGCTGCATTTCGCCCAAGAGTGTTACAACGGGGTTTACGCCGTCCACGAATCCGTTAACTCTACCTTCCAAACTAACTTTTTCATCTGTCGACTTAGACCAAGCAACGAAGAAAAGTGTCTCCCGATTCAACCGTAGGTTGTGGTGACGTTGTAAAAATCCCGAGTGAGTATTTCCATTTCAGCGACTCCTTGCCGCCCGCGTGTACATGTTCGGAACTTGACTTCCATTTTCCTCTTTTATTAATCCGCGTAGCCGTATATACCCGCAACCAAAAACCTTTTGTTCACTCGTCGAGATCGTTCTTGGAGCCAGCAATGCATAAAATTCCCGTTGTCCTGTCGGACGCGCTTCTCAACTCACAAACCTGCTTACATAAGAGTAGGAAAGAACGTCCGTCTGTCAGTGCATATATGCGAACCGCGCTTCTACTTTTCTCCTCGGGATGCAAACATGCACTGCGTTGAGAATATATAGTTTTCTCGACAGGAGCATTACAGCCAAGAATTTTTGAATTTCTAGTATGTCTTTTCTGGACTTGAAATGGAAATAAATTTTACTTCGTGGATACACGAAAACGCTCACGTGGAATTGACGTTTTCAAGGCTCGTGTGTATGGACACTTTTTAGGGTGGTCGACGCTTCTCTCCCAGTCCTTATATATATATATATATTTATATAGCTATGTATTTATATCTCCTTTCTTCTTTCGCTCGATCGTTTTGCTTATCCTAGTTTTCAAGACATTACTTACCTACTCGATGCAACAGGTTCATGGCAAACTGTGATTCATCTTCAATCATTTTTTGCACTCTGCGAACTCGCCAAACGCTCAAAAGTTTTAACTAGAAAATAATTTTAATTATAGCTACAAGATTAATTATAAAATAATCAAACCAAAAAAAGTGAAGCTTATCGTTCAGCGGTGCACTATTCCATTTTATCTTTTTGTTCTATTTATAATTTGATGCGTAATAATCAATAATACTTGCTCTTTCGCGGTATATCTCATTAAAATGGTCTTACGGCTATTTTCTTCTGTAGATTTAATCTGAGATATACTATTGACCCGACCTGGGTGAAATATAAGCAAAAACCATGTATTGTGACCACAAATTTTACCACGTTATTGTCACAAAGTTCTTTGTCTCTCTCTATCGATCAGAATTTTTTACAACTTTTGGTCGCCGTCACCGAAGTGACTCGAACGAGAGAGGGGCGGGGGAGAGGGGGGAGGGAGGGAGAGGGAGGGAGAGAGGGAGGGAGGGGATTGAGAGGGAGAGGGGGAGAGAGAGGGGGAGGAGAAAAGAGGGAGAGAGGAGATAGAAGGAGGGAGAGAGAGGGAGCGGGAGAGGGGAGGGGGAGAGACAGAGAGGGGGGAGAGGGAGGGAGTGGGAGAGGAAGCGAGGGAGGGAGGAAGGGAGGGGGAGAGAAAGAGAGAGAGAGAGAGAGAGAGAGAGAGAATGCTGACCGGTTAATTCAGTGGGAAGGGTGGGGTGAAAGGGAAAATAATCGAGTGCACGTTCCCAGTTTAATGTTAACAAATTATGTAGAATTGTAATTACTTAAAATTTTTTACAATTTGTTTCGCGGAATTCGCAAATTCGACCAAACGGGAATGATAGCATTTGGAACGAATTTATTTCGGCAGGGAAAAACCAGAAGACCACTCACCACACAATCACGCAGCCACACACACACACACACACACACACACACACACACACACACACACACACACACACACACATTACACTTCTAACACAAGCCCATATACAGTCCACTCCGGAGCTACTCGGGAATGGAAGATCGCGATGTTTCATAAAAAGGAACAGAGAAGATGTTGCGTTTTCTTGCCGGGCCCCCGATAGTCGGTCACCCGGTGGGCACTTCTTTTCTCACGATGTTTCTCCGGCTTGCGCGCACTCTTGTCCTCTACACACGGTCTCGTGCGCACAATCAAACTCTTCGCGACTTTTCCCCTCGAGTGATCGAAAATTTAAATTAATTATTTTTACCCCCCGAAATGGAAAAAATTAAAATTTTCGCACGCGGCCGCGAACACCACTCTCATTTACTCCCGGGAGGATAACCACGTTTGTTTTTATATTTCGTTATTATTTCGTTTTTATATTTTGAAGTGAAAACTTCTTTAGGCGCGCTGAGCACTTTATTTTGTGGGCACTGAACGAGATTGAGCCGTCACGCTCGGCTGTGTAACGCTCGTTCGGGTAAAGTCGGCTCGAGTCGACTAAGGGAGCGAGAGAGATATAGTCACTGTGTCTCTGCTGGTCTCTGCTATACTCGCTCGGTGGCAGGGTGTCAAGTCGTCATGGGTCTACTGTCTACTGTGTCGACTGGATCGCGCAACTCGCCATTGTATAACTCTCCAACCATAGCAAGTCTGCCCTGTGGAAAGTCCCCAACCGTGTAAACTGGATCTAGCGCGAGCTCTAACCCGTAGTATTTTGATATTTCTCCGACGCTCGCGTATCCCCACTTTCACCGCCTTTCTTAGGTACTCGTCGGGCAAGTCCCCACCGTGTCCATCGGACCGCCTGACATGCCATCGTTGAAACTCTCCAACTGTAGCAACTCTACCCTGTGCCCAAGTGCTCAACTGTGTTATCTGGCCCCGGCGCGCCAACCCTCATACGTAGCAGCTCGATATTTCCCCGACGCTCGCGTACCCCCATTTTTTAGCGCCTGTCTCAGATACACACCGGAAAAGTGGCCACCGTGTCAACTGGATCCTGTTTTCCGGTGTGTATCTGAGACAGGCGCTAAAAAGTGGGGGTACGCGAGCGTCAGGGAAATGTCGAGCTGCTACGTATGAGGGTTGGCGCGCCGGGGCCAGATAACACAGTTGAGCACTTGGGCACAGGGTAGAGTTGCTACAGTTGGAGAGTTTCAACGATGGCATGTCAGGCGGTCCGATGGACACGGTGGGGACTTGCCCGACGAGTACCTAAGAAAGGCGGTGAAAGTGGGGATACGCGAGCGTCGGAGAAATATCAAAATACTACGGGTTAGAGCTCGCGCTAGATCCAGTTTACACGGTTGGGGACTTTCCACAGGGCAGACTTGCTACGGTTGGAGAATTACACAATGGCGAGTTGCGCGATCCAGTCGACACAGTAGACAGTAGGCCCGTGACGACTTGACACCCTGCCCGCTCGGCGACCGTTTCAAGCTCGGCTATGTATATATAACGCTCGTTCGGGTAAAGTCGGCTCGAGTCGACTAAAGGAGCGAGAGAAATATAGTCAACGCGTCACTGTTATACTCACTCGGCGACCGTTACATGAGAGAGCATGACGCATCAGTCGCATTAAATATCGACATGAACACAGTATGTGCCGTGCGAATACGTTTTATTTAATATTATACGCGTGTGTACATGTGTAAATGTAACAAAATTTGTTGTGTGTGTATGAGACATTATCTATCTTCATAAAATATAGTATGGTTAAGATCACAGGAGGACACGTGCTGCGTTTTACCAATAGTGAAAATATTTCACGCTCAGGTAAGTTCTAGCATTTTTTAAATGATATGGATGACTTAGAAACTGATCAGTATATGCCGGGTGTTAAGTAACGTTCTCACGCATTTACTATAATTTGTATACCGATGTATAACGGTATATAGAAATCAAACTATAATTTGAATTACTTGAGTCAAAAAAGTTTTTTTAATAGTGTACGCACGAAGTTGGTAGTGGCAAACGAAGGACTACACAAAACAGAGACGTAGAGAATAGAGCATTGCCTATACGCTGTCGATTTTTCTATCGCACTCGACAACGTATCGACAACACGTACGGTATGTTTTAGCATTTTATAAATACCATGTGGAGAAATCAGAGATCAATTTACATAAATAAATATAGATATTTTTTATAATTTATCGTAAAAATAATAAAAAAAATAAGAAATCAAGTATTTCTATTCGATTTTCTGATGCACTCAACAGTGTTTCAACAAATTACTCATCTCTGTATAGAAATTTTATTAAAAAAACTATTTAAAAAAAACAGTAATACTGCATATTTATCTTATAATAATTGCTCATTATATATGAATATATAAGTATTTAATTCTTTTCTGTTACACAAGATGGATGAAGAAAATCAAATCGATGACAAATTGAGACGAAAAAGGGAATTGTCTAATGCGCGTGTGAAGAAATATCGTAAAAAGAAGCGCGCTGAATCTCAGCAACAGAATTCTTCGATGCAGGATGACCCTACCGAGGAAATGCAAAATAAGCAAGTTGAAGAAAATAATGCCGAACGAAAGAGAGCAATGGCAAAGGAACGTTCGAGAAGGTATCGTGCGAAGAAACGTCTTAATGTCCTAAAATCTGATCATCATGTGGTTCATGATTCACAATTTCCTGGACCTTCGCATGAAAATTCACCACTTGTATTAAGAAATCAACGAACTACGATTCACGATTCTCAGATTGCCGGAACATCCACAAATCTGAATATTCCTTTTGTTCGAACTACGATTCACGATTCTCAGATTGCCGGAACATCCACAAATATGAGTATTCCTCTTGTTGTACGTGATGATTCGGAACATTTAAATTGCATTGGAGAAAATCTTTTGTCACCATTAAAAGAAGAAAATCAACCATTGCACGTCGATGATAATTTAGTACCATCAGAAGATCAAGTGTGCGCTACTCTCAATGTACAATTCAACAGATCACCGGCGACATGCAGTACCTATGCAAGACACAGCAGTGCCCATATAGAATTTCATAAACAGTTTATTCAGAATAAATTTGGCTATGCTTGCAAAATTTGCGATAGATTATGGTTTAAAGGTGACTTGAAGAATTTAATTCATGATTCAGATATAAATAGTGATCTTCGACTAGCTACACTGAATAAACTCAGTGCCATTGCCAAAAAAAAAGGAAAATATCATGTCTAGTGCGGATTTTTGTGCAGCTATAAGGATGGCTAATGAAAAGCAAAGAATGCTGCTAACACATGTAATCAACCGATTATTATCTAATGATAATAATCCTTTACAAATTTTCTTCAATGGACCAGCTGGATGCGGCAAAACTTTCGTAATTAAATTTATTATGGAAATATATAATCGGTTTTCTGACAGTGACGGGTACTGTAATGCCTACATCACTTGTGCATCAACAGGAAAAGCCGCTGCAGCAATAGATGGAACACCTGTACATACTGCTTTGAAAATATCATTGTCAAAATTGTTGCCATTGAGTATAGAAGTCGCACATCAATATAGATCATTATTCAAATATGTCAGAGCAATAATAATCGATGAAGTAAGCATGATTGGTGCAGAACTTCTAGAACAAATCGATTTACGTTTAAGCAAATCACTGGTAATTTTGTAAATAATTTTGGAAACTTACAAGAAGATGGCACGACCGTGGGGTCGGGGATTTGGCCGAATTGTTTTGTGGTGAAAGAGAACCCCTAGCACCTCACGTGGTTAACGTAGTAGGACGCACTACTCGGAAAATTCCGAGAAAATTCGATTCAAAGTTTCCTAGGCGCCTTATGAGTTTACAATGTCAAACACTTGTCGAGCCGACGTCTAGTCTAGACGGTTAAGGCTCGGTCTTTTGCGCCGGAGGTCTCGCGTTCGATTCCTCCTTCGGATCTTATTTCTTTTTTTTTTTGTTATCCCAACAATTATTAAAAGCGTTTCTCATCCCTACATTATTTTTTTAAATTTATTTACATTATTTTTTTAAAATTATTTTTATTTTTTTTAAATTATTTTCTTTTTTTTTCAATAAAACAATTCATAACGGTGGGTTTTTTTATTTTTCATTGTAAAGTATATCAGGAGGAACATTGGGTTTTTAATGAGAATAACAAAGTCGATTAGGAAAAATTCAATTTTTATTCATATAATAATTATATACAAAAACCGCAGTGGTAATTATCATAGAAACAAACAAGGCAATAATTTTTGCGACATCTTGCGCAAGATATAAAAGCGGATTTTTTACAATCGCAGGGAGTTTGCAATACATCCGTACAAAAACATGTCTCATTAACATTCATGAAAATGTTTCTAGTAACTGACAATTTTGAGGCAAACCAGGCGTATTGAATCATGTCTCGGAATATTGGTGACGATAATTGATGGTGAATTATTGAATGGATTTTTATACAATCTTCCCGGGAATTAATTTCACGGTTCTGCTCTAACAATTCGCTGCAATTTTGCAAGCGCTTTATGAAATTTTTAACCTGTCTGTAAAAGTAAACGTCACAAGGTTGCACCAAGGGAGTGCATTTTGGAGGAATTACTTTTACAGAGTAAGTTGTCATATTTTCGTCATCTTGAATGATTTCATCATACATCTCTGGGTTTGTCTGACCCCCCTCCAAGAGTCAATGAGAAGTAAAAATTTATTCACCCCGACGTATGTTTTTAAATATTTCTGGAGAAAATCCGTGTATAAGGCTGTTGTTAGTTTTCCAGACTTCGATGATGTTGCAATGACGTTCGTATATATATTGGCATAGCCATCTACTAATTTTTGAATACAAGGTCCGAAATGACCGGTCGCCTCTTGCAAACATACGAAGACATGTAGGAGCACTTTTCCGGATAATGTTATGGAATATTGTGCGGTGTACGAATGCGTCACTTTATTCAAATCCGACTTTTTGTCGAAAACTGTTTTACTCCTTTTTTGAGTGAGTGTCCTGTTGAAAACAGATTGATATTGACATCCTGAAAAAAAAAATAGTATTTTTAATATTAAAAAATATTCGAATATGTATGTAGAAAACTTTTTATATAATTAATTTTGAATTTATACATTTTGCATCGGCAAAAACATTTTGTACGCAGAAAACTTGTATTTACCTGTTTGGTCAGTATTTATAACAATCCTCATGATATTGAGGTATTAAGCGGCACGTCTGTCGACGAAAGGTCTCTGCAGACGCTAAGATTTCCTCCATTGATGCTGCCTCTTTTTTCGAAACCAGTTTCGTGATTTTCCGTTGAGAAATTTTGTGTTTCTGTTCGAATGCCGCGACCCATCGATCAAACGCCTTGAAATTGAAATCGATGAATTGTGCAGCAGCAGCCAACGCCCATTGTTGTAAATTTCTTGTCGTAACTTGCTGATATTGCTGTCTTGCTTCCACAAAACGGTCGTAGGTCCACGAATCTATCGCCTCAAATTTGTCCAATCTCGTTCCACCACTTTTAATATCATTCTCCCATTGTGAAAGATATTCTTTTCTCTTCAAGCGGCTGCATCCTTTTTTTTGCAATGTCGCCAAATACCACGTGGGATGCACTTTAGCAATGTTCACGACTTTGACTCTGTAGGCGATGGGAATCATTTCACTTTTATTTTTTTTCGGTTCCGGTTCGTACTCGTCTAGAGAAGAATCAAGTTGGGGCACTTCGAACTACAGTTCTTCTCAATCCTCATGAGCGTGAATTAATTCCTCTTCAATTACAAATTTTTTTCATCCAAAAGTTCTAATGTATTATTATAAAGTTCTCCGGCCAATAACATAGCATCGTGAGATATTTCTTCCGAAGGTGTCGATGCAATTAAATTATTTTCCGTCAACAGCTCTTCGTAATAAACTACTGCGTCCTTCAATCGCGATTTTGATTTATCACTGTACATGGATTCTTCAGGAATTTCCTCTCCTATTCCAGAAGAGCCAGCAACTTCTTCAGTCGACATTTTTAACTTCAAATTGTAAGAGAATTTTGAAATTTACGAAATAGGCACGTCTGTTCACGACGAAATCGAAAAATGAACTGCTGTTCAATTCTCACAGACTCGCGCACAGTCCTATGCGCAGATCTCCATTATAATCCTAAGGGGACCTCAGGTCAAAATTCTTTAGACCCTTACAAGGCCATAAAACCGAATAGAACAACGAGCACGAATATTGTTCAGTGAATGAAAAACTTTACGTTCTTGAACTAAAATAAATTTTAAAAAATAATGTAGGGATGAAAAACGCTTTTAATAATTGTTGGGATAACAAAAAAAAAGAAAAAAAAATAAGATCCGAAGGAGGAATCGAACGCGAGACCTCCGGCGCAAAAGACCGAGCCCTAACCGTCTAGATTAGACGGCGGCTCAACAAATGCTTGACATTTTTAACTCATAAGGCGCCTAGGAAACTTTGAATCGATTTTTCTCGCAATTTTCCGAGTAGTGCGCCCTACTACTTTAACCACGTGAGGTGCTAGGGGTCCTCTTTCACCACAAAAAAATTCAGCCAAATCCCCGACCCCACGGTCGTGCCGTCTCCTTGTTTGATGTAATATTAATAGATGATTTGAGACAATTACCTCCAGTCAGAGCAACACCGATATATAAGCAAATAAAACGTAGAATGACTGGACCGACGGTATGGCGCGATTTGAAATTTTATGAACTCACTGAAGTTATGAGGCAAGCAAACGGTATGTTCTCCAATGCTCTTACGAAAGTGAGAAATGGAGAAAAACTGAACACGGATGAATTGACATTAACTGAATCGAGATTCGTTAGCAAAGAAGCAGCTGATATTGCCTGTCCTCACGGGATACGACTTTTTTTTATCGAATGCAGCTGTTCAAATGTATAATAACTCCATATTAAACATAACAGAAAATAAAGTAACTTCCGTAGCGAAAGATGTTTATACGGGCTTTCATAATGCTGAGCAAGAAGCTTTCGTAAAGCAAAAGCTACATAAAATGTCGACAATTTATACAGGAGGATTGCCTTATCAAATAATATTTGAATTGGATAAATATTGTATGTTGACAACTAATGTCGATGTATCGGATGGATTGGCTAATGGTGCAGTGGGAAAACTTTGCTTCATTGATTATGATAATAATGGTGAAATCATCAGAGTTTGGCTCATTTTTCCAAATCCAGAAAAAAATGGAAGGAAAATTCGAAGCAAAGTTTCAGGGTATATTGCGGATCATAATATCTCAAGGTATGCTGTACCTATATCTAGAAGATCATGTACTATCCCACTAAACAATAACAAAACTATAAATGCTAAACGTAATCATTTTCCGGTAGTGTCTGCATGCGCTATAACGATTCACAAGTCACAAGGAGCAACATTCGATGAAATTGTTTATGAGTATGAGAAAACGCATTCTCAGCAATTGGTATATGTTGCATTATCAAGAGTAACACGCATTGAAGGACTTTATATTGTGACTGAAAAAAACAATCCTACATTCCATCACGGACAAAAAAAATCTACATCCTTCATTGATTTACAAAATGAATTCAAAAGGCTATCACTCAACAGGCTTCACACAGTGACTGATATCTTAACAAATTTCATTTCCAATAGAAACGGCATATCAATATATTCATTAAATTGTCAAAGTTTACGGGCACATGCTTTGGACGTAGATGACAGTATTACACAACGTTCAACTATATTAATTTTATCAGAAACTTGGACGTATAATGAAGAAGACGTCGATGACCCAAATTTTCATTTTGTTATTAAATTTAAAAGACCTGATTGTCGAGCTGCAGGTATAGCTATATTAAAAAATAACAGAGATATGTCAACTATCGTCACATCACAGATGGATGTTGCACTTCGTAATCCGCAATCATGTGGCTTTCATGTATCAGCAATAGGAGAAATTTGTATAGCGAAATGTACAGCAGAAAACGGACTAATAATTGTAATTGTAGCTATATATATCTCACCTAATCAAAGCATACAAAAAATTATCGAATTCATCCATGAAAATTTATTTATTTATACAAAAGCAGGATCTGCTCTTCTCAAACAAAACCTTCATGCATTACCAATGATTTTGAGTGGAGATTTCAATGTTGATTTCGCAAAAGGCACATCAAAGCCGTTAGTGGATTTTTTGAAGTCAACAATAGATTTGAATATGTCGAATGATCCAAACGAAAGCAAGACAAAATATGGAACAACGATTGACGGAGTTTTTTTATAGATATTTAGCAAATTTTCATTCCAAAGTATTTATTTCATATTTTAATTACCACAAACCTGTTGTTTCATTTTTAGAGTACGATATAAATCATGATCAGTCCGAGCGAAATTTACCAGAATAATGTATACACAGTAATAATAATTATATATATTTTAAATGTAATATAGAACGAAAATGTAAAATGGAAAATGTAAATGTAAATGAATATAAAACGAAAAAAAAATAGTTGTATTTCGTATTATTAACTTCGCCTTGATGAAGTTTTCGCTTCTGTGGTGTGGTCTTAACCACACACCCACTTTTTTATATTTTATATTTATAAAAAAGAATATCCCGAAATATTACGCGCGAGGCTTAGTCGCCGCGGCGACACAATTTTGTTGTCGTTGTTCAATAAGCCAAATATCAAGTTAGATTTTATGACAAAAGGAACCGGGGAAACAATTATACGAAAGAGCTCACCAACCAAGTCAGAAAGCAAAGAGGAAGTGAACTTACATTGTTACATCGTATAGACGGACCGTTTATACGATGTAAATTTATTTTAATGCTTTACACGATTCTGTTCGCTAAAAATGTTCTACGGGGAAATGTAAGGGTCACACCCCCTAAACAATATCGCCCGGACGTAACGATAGGAATTTTCGTTTATTTAATTCGTAGAATTAATCTCGTATAATCTCGAATTTTCAATCGCCATCTCTCTCGTTGTCGAACGACTCCGCTCAAATTGCGACGCAGATTGACCGAAGGAGAGTAGTAAGTAGCGACGATGAGACAGGATATGATCAACCATACGAGCGTCTGCTCCGAGTATACCGTAATTAAATGGAAAATTGGCGGAATGATTTCTCCTCCCATGATTCCCGGAATGACCAAAAAAATAACGCTTCCACTCCTCGTGATAATAAATTATTCTCATGTTGTCCGAGTCCTCTCGCTTTCTTGATGTGGCTCATCAATACATAAAATGAAAAAAATTAAGTATTTCGGGACGCCAATCAGTGCTCAATTACATACATTTTCGCTCAAGGCCGCCCTATAAAGTCGTGACGCGGCCGGGGTATCGAACAGGACGGACGTAAATGCCATGTTTCCTTCATTCACTGTTTTAGTGGCGGTATCAAAAAAAAAAAAAAAAAACACCGTCACCATATCTATACCTGCGTGTCCTCGCAGTATACCCAAAGGTTTATCCGTATACATTCTGTCTACAAATATGCTTGAGACGTTCTATGTTAAATGTCGCGTCACTCATAAGTCAGTTATTTGAAGTTTGGAAATACTTATTTTTAATTACTTTTGCTGGCTCATGACATTTAACAAAATCTAAATATTCAGTGATAAATGCTCTACGAATTTTTTTTCTCGAAGATGTACATACCTGCATTTGGGTTTTTATGATACACTGCAACCTCGATTTATCGAATCTTGACTCATGCAATGTTCCCCACTATGCAACCCGTATCGATCGGTCTGCGTTTGCTAGGGGAAGCGCCCGATCCAATCCGACCATTCTTCTGGTGCGCAGAAACAGAAAAACAAAGTCTGCGCGGCGTTCTATATTTCCAAGGGCGATGCGGAATCGATTCCACCACTGTTCGAAGAATTAAGGTTGTAGTGTATCTCATTGAGCATGAAATATTTGTTAAACATTTGTTTGCGCGTACAATGTTTTCAGAGTCAATGTTTGCTCGTGAAATGGTGCTGGGGAGTTACGATCGGAGGAACTTCAGTGCATACGTGTTTGCGTCGCCAAAATCTTTTCGACTATTAGCGAAAAAGCACGCGTTCCCCTCTTGAATTCCCTCTTTACTAGCTAGATGTATAAAACTGCCTGGAAAGACGGACTGCTCAATTCGACCAAATATTCAGGAGATTCATCTATGTTGATCATTGCCTATAAGTTCCTGCCAATTTAGAGAGTCCCGCTGAAAGAATTATATGTCAAATTTTTTTTCATAGTCAGCGGAAAATTTAAAAAGAATTTTTATTATAAAATTGTCTCTCGTGCGAAATATCAAACTTTTTGCTGTTTGCCACATTTGCTTTGTGCGACGACACTGTTAACGAAGAGTCCATTCCGTACAAATTAAGATCGTTTACAAAACCAGGACATGTCAAAACATATATCCCGATGCGCCACTTTATAATTAACTTATTGTTTTCTGTGTTGTACACGAATTCTGCAGGTGTACACTTTTTTCGAAACCCTCGTTATCTCATTCCGTTTTTCTGACATTCTCTGTTCATTCCTTTTTTTCCACCGTCTATTTACTGCAATCTCCTGCGAATCTTATTATTTTCCTTGCTGAGAGTCATCGCTTGAGGGCTCCTCATCTCTCGGGCATTCATCCTCACTCCGTTTTTCCGTTTTTTTTTCTCTTTCATCGTCCCATCAACACACCGCTGTGTCAGTACCCGCAATCCTTCTCGGAGGAAAAATATTCCGTATAGTTGGAAGACATCTATTCTATATTCTATTATTTCATATTATACTAAACGTGCCTTATATATAAATATATGTCCTGCTAGTTACTCCGAACAATCAATCATAATACAAATGTAGTTTACCTACATCAAGATGGCGATTGAGAGAAACGCAGCGTGGTTTGATACGATGACTCGAGAAAATTGCTCACTTTATTTTTCGACTTGATGTAATCCGATTTTTTATCTGCAAAGCGCCATCGCTCGGGGACAATTTTCTCGATCCCTTTTGGATTGCTTCATAATTCTATGCCGTTTTATAGTAGCTTGTCGTGAATAATATAAAAACAAATTAATTTGTAGCGGATAATCGTTGGACGCATTGTCAGATCATTCCTTTCCCAACTATTTTTCCCTTATCCCAAAGATGTAGAAAGCTTTAAGAGAGTCGTAGCCTCAAATAGTAGGCACAGAAACACAAATGCAACGCATGCGTTAATTTCCGTATTCCAGAAATCCATGATATTAACGGCGCAAGAACGATAAAGAGCGCAAAGGGTGGCGAGGGGGAAAGGAGTGTAAACTAGCAAACGCTAAGAGAGAACAGCATCCACGGCGGAAACAATATTGGGTTAATGTAAAACTGCTTTCGCTCTAATTGTTCGCCGTAGATCCTTCGTGTTACCGGGGGAAAGGTTCGTTAGCACGTAGTACGCATGACTGTCGTACGATCGACGGTGTAGCTTCTTGTAGTTGATGAAATTCCAATTTCATCTCCACTTTTCGACCTATATCAGTGTGCTTCCTATTTAATATATGCATACAGGAAAAGCAGAATCGCATGTTTGAAGTATTAACATTGAAATATGGATTACTATGAAGAACAGTAATGAACAAACAGAGAGAAGATTTGGTCCCTGCGTACGCACCTGAAGTTATGCATTTCAATGAGCTAACCTGTTGAGGAAAGTTATTCAATATAATCATAATGATTTTTTTCTCTTTTTCATTAAATATAATTGTCGCAAAAACAAATTTTTCTAATCCTTCAATTTATGATTACAAGTTTCAATACTCCATTTTTACGAGCTCCTCGTGCGCCGCTGGCTATAAACTATAGATTAAGGGGCTATTAGAGTTTGATACTTTTGAGAAATCGATTTTTTTTTCATTGTTCGAAAGTATATACATATAATATGGTTGTGTAAAAATTTCAAAACGATCGGAGCAGTCTAAATATATTTGGTAATTATGCAGTTTGATCACTTTTCCGAAAATCGATGGAATATTTTTTTTTTCTGCATGCATTGCTTCTATTGGTCACTACTAATAATATTCTGACGGGGGAGGCTGACATTTCCCATAAAAACCATAAGTTATGGGGTTTTGAAGTTACCAGAAATACGTGATAAAATACGGCATTTCCGAATATTTCAATGCTTACACACACACACGCACGCACGCACGCACGCACGCACGCACGCGCACGCACGCACACACGCACACGCACACACACACACACACACGCGCGCGCGCGCGCGCGCACACACAATTCTACGAATTCATTATCAGTAGAGGCGAAATTCTTTAGTCTTCAAAATTATTTGCGAGGGTGGTGAGACACAGCACACGCCGTACTATTTCACGCACCCTACTATTTCACGCACACATCCCAAGATTTTCAACACACCCTACTAATTCACGCACCCTACTATTTCACGCACACATCTCAAGATGTTCAGCACACACCCTACTATTTCACGCACCCAATTATTTCACGCACACATCCCAAGATGTTCAGCACACACCCTACTATTTCACGCACCCTATGATTTCACGCATACATCCCAAGATGTTTAGCACACACCCTACTATTTCACGCACCCTATTATTTCACGCACACATCCCAAGATGTTCAGCACGCACCCTACTATTTCACGCACACATCCCAAGATGTTCAGCACACACCCTACTATTTCACGCACCCTACTATTTCACGCACACATCCCAAGATGTTCAGCACACACCCTACTATTTCACGCATCCTATTATTTCACGCACACATCCCAAGATGTTCAGCACACACCCTACTATTTCACGCACACATCCCAAGATGTTCAGCACACACCCTACTATTTCACGCACCCTACTATTCCATCTTATCTCACCACCCTCGCAAATAATTTTGAAGACTGAAGAATTTCGCCTCTACTGATAATGAATTCGTAGAATTGTGTGTGTGTGTGTGTGTGTGTGTGTGTGTGTGTGTGTGTGTGTGTGTGTGTGTGTGTGTCCACTTGTCCTGATGTGAGCTTCTAAATATTCGAATATACCCTATTTCATCACATTTTTCCAATAACTTCAAAATCCCATAACTTATGGTTTTTATGGGAAATGTCAGCCTCCCCCGACGAAATTTCATTAATGGTGACTAATCGAAGCAGTTCATGCTAAAAAAAAAATTCTTGCATCGATTTTCGGAAAAGTGATCAAACTGCATAATTACCATATATTTTTGAGCGTCCTTTACATGAGTACCTCAGCGCGCGTACCTGAGCGCCAAAAACTTTGAACGCGTTTTTCTCGAAACACCATTTTTTAAATTGGTCTCCACGAGATCTCAAAAACTACTTGACCGATCCTTATGAAATTTAAATCACATATTCTACATATATATTCCTAAAAATTAACGCTCTACGAAGTTAAAATTTTGATTTTATATTATATTTTTAATATCTTTTTTGTAAAAAAAATAGTGAAAAAAACGTGTTTTTTATTTTTTTTCTGTTTTCATCCGCCATTTTGTTATTTATCGATAAAAATTAGTATCCAAGCGTCATTACCTACCTGACGTTATACTTAATCTAACGTACTTTGTTCTTTTGGTGTCAGACAAGCCATTTCTGAGATATGATGGAGACCGTTTGCCTCCTACTTTTCAAGGCGCTTTGTTCAAGTGCAGTTTTTGCATATAAAAATGTAGTAAAATGAATAAAAAAAAAATTTTGTATGTAAATGAAGACTAGATTTATCATCCTCAACATGTTTGATTTCAATATTTTTAACAGCATGCCCAGAAAAAATTCCCAAAAATAGCCTTTTTTTAGCGTTCAAACTCTAATAGCGCTCTAATTATACGCTCACTCTCGGACAATGTTTATACAAGAGCATGGACAATTTCTCTATTAAGTTTAACTATACATGGTAGTTCGGGGAGAGAAGTTCTGCTTGCCTTCTGACAGTTTGGATAATAGCCCGAAGCGTTCAGCGTGCATCGATAATTTATTAAGGGGTGATTAATTAGGTTTTAGTCTGGAGACCGTGCCCTCTCTTCCCCTCAGTTTCGTTTTCAGCATGTTTGTTGACTTTTCAGTGCTAAATGCTGAAGATCCCACTGCAGGTGTAATTTGTTCTGGCGAATATCTGTGCTATTTCGTATGCTATATGTATACATACGTTGAACGTACGGTATGCATATAGCAAAGTGCAGGGTGTTACGGCTGCAGAATCCGGTTGGCGAACCGTGTCACCGCTATAGCTAGTGCTCTACCCCGTTGTTCGTTGATACAAGCAAGAGTAGAACAAGTGGGAAATATACGCGCGTTTACACGTGTGTCCGGATGTAGACGGTCACAGGGAATTCCGTAGAAAATTCATTCGTTAATTACACGCTTTTGCGGCAAGTACCTCCGTCGCGCCTCATAATTATCATAAAAATGCTCACGAATCCGCTTTTTATTTGTCCACAAAGAGTAAAATTTCCGCGTCATATTGGTACCTATTTTTTTGATTATGGCCCTTTAGTGTAGGAGTGGGTACGTTAAAAAAAATAAAAACTTTGTTTGCATAATTATTTTATCTGAACTCTATGTCGTCGTTCCACATTTAAGTCACGTTGTTTATTACCCATGATAATAATCAATTTTTTATTTCGTTTGGCTTCTTATTCTTGAGAAATTCTTCAAGCGTTTTCCCGCACGATGTTTTTCTTTTTTTTCCAACGTTCTCGCAACAACTTTCTTAGTTGGAATAAAAAACTGTAAAAACAAGTGTGTCATCGAAAACAACACACTTGTGTGTTCTGTACTTAACGCCATAAGCAAACCGTAGATTTTCAACACACTTTAAAACGTGTAGAAAATGGCGACAAAGAATCTATAGTTTGCTTATGGCATTAAGTACAGAACACACTTAATGTGTGTTGGCAATAACACACTTGTTTTTACAGTGAGTAAAGCCAAAGCGGTTGAAGGTTTTAGAATATATTGGCAGGCAGCACACGTCTGACGATAGGTAATTTCTCAGGTTCCTCGTAAGTCAAGCGATATTGCATCTAGGGACAAATTGTTAGTTGCCGCCAAGCAGACCCACGATAATATATCTTCTTATTAGCACGTATATGCACCGCCGCCTATGTTCGAATAGAAATTCTCCACATATTCCAAAAATTAATCGAATCTGCTTCTAAAACCTAATAAAACTGATGAATCAAAAGTATTTGTAGACTTTCAGAAATTATTTTGAAAAATATTGACATATGTACATCAGAATATGCACAGTTAAGAAAATACACACGTGATAGCGCAGTAACAGAAGTTGTAGATACGTATACTACGCTCGGAACTACGTTAAGAACAAAATGTCCTCCGAAAACAAGTGGAGGCTACAGCTTTTTAGGATGAGGTATCTCAGCCGCCGCCACCACTGTAGGTAGACGAAAGACCTCGTCTCTCGTTCAGCTTGATGGATGTCGCAAATATAAGGGTCTGCGCGAATGCTCTTCGAACTACAAAGACTCCATTTTTCTTTTTCTCCATTGTCAATTGATTTAATACATATACCTACATACTCCGATACATTGTCCCGGCTCGAACAAAATTGCACATATGTGAGTGCAAGAGAGTGAGGGCATGAGATTAACAATGTGGAAATGAGATCGTATCATTCGAAATTTTATATTTCAAAGAATTACAGTCTTACATTTTATTAAAGAAATAATTGAATTAATTTAGAAAAAATTCCATCTCAGATTCTCTTTTAAAAAAATATTATGATTTGGACGCACTCTCTTGAATTTCTCAATGCGATTACGTTCTTCCTATTTTGTAAAAAGAAAATAGCATTTACCAAAACGTGGCTTTACTCGGAGAAGCCAAGAAATGAGAAGCTACGTGGAAGCCGTATATATTTGCGAGTGCACGCGGCTATAGCATAGAGACCAGACCAGATGATGGTGCATTTTCACCATGATCATGCCAAAAGCTTTTGCATCAAGAGTGTAACCGCAATGTGAAAGAACCTCAGAGGCAGCTTTTGCTTTCGAGGGTTTACGCCGACGTTCGAGACATTTTGCACTGACGGAATCCCAGGATGAAACCGTATATACCTACTTGAAAATGTCATATTACATTGAGATAGATCGAGTATGATTACAGACGAAATCTGAATTTAGTACGCTTCACTATTTTTCGCGATTGTTTTGTAAACTCAATAATATTCTATTTGTGAATTATTAGTGAGTAATATCATTTTATGGAAGAGGGAATGAATTATGGAGGTGATGAATGGTTTGGCAATATCTATATGAACCACACTAATTAATGTTCGATGATATGAGATTGGATTCGTAATTTGCCAAGCTTAGCTGTAATCACGTATTTTGCGGTGAATTTTTGACTAAACGATTGAAGCTAGAATGAACTCATGTTCCACCAAAGATTCAACATGCTCAATTAACAAAAACAGAGGATCACTCAGAGACAGATTTGGCGTATTGATCTTGGATATAAAATGAAAACGTGGTGGTTAACTCAATTGTACTTGAATTGAATTGGAATATAACAATTCTGAATGATTTTGAATTCAGATTATGTAAGATAATGAGGTAATGAATTAAGCGGTCACAAGAGGAGAAGAGAATGTTTCTTGCGTGTGCTTCGAAATTATATTATAAACCCCTACATCCAGCAGATTCGGACTATATACACGATGCAGTGTTCAGTCCGCTTCTATACCAATATTGAAGCGTCCATCGTAATTGCGCGTACCAGATGTGACGTCGTCGCATTTAATGCGCAACGTCCAAGCATTTACCGTGCGCCATTTCGAAGATGAATTTAATTTTGTTGTGTCGATTGTTCATTTAAATCCTCGCATAGGACTTGGAAGTATTTTTCTAGTACGCGAATATAAATGCATTTTTTTAAAAAGCATCCCGTCCTATAAATGGTTATGGTTGGTATTTCTAATATTGAATTTTGGTATTCATCCAAATCCCGATTCTAATTCGATTAACATTAGATTTGCGGCACTTTCTAGAATGTCTTAGATTTCCCATAAAAAATTCATCGAATTGACAACATCATCTACAAAATCTAGTAAATCTTGTTTTAACTTGGATAAATATACATATATTACATCCATTTATACGGAAAGTGATCATTTGTTAGCCACTATAAGAAGAGTAAATTTTTCATCCCACAATGTCTATCGAAATATCCGATAACGGTAAATTTTCTGATAATTAAAAATATCATGAAAAAAAAAGTTCGTTGGATTCTGGGAATTCAATTTTCGAAGGTAGGAAAATAGAGAAAAAACATGCGACAGTGCGGAACAGGAGAAAGTAGGCGCTCCGAAGCGCACATTCCAATACATTCGGTGTGTGCGTATTCGATTTTTTTCGATTATAATTTCTACAGCGCAAATAACTTGATAATCCCCATCACTGGCATTCATCCAAATCGAGCATCCATATTATATAACGGTTTCGTACAATTCCCGTTGTAGCGTATACGCCAGTTATTTTTTATTCAACCGGGAAAATTATGAATTTGGATGAAAAGTATGGGGGATAAACGATCCCTTAAACAATGGTTCAGGGCAAGAGGGGATGTACATTGGAATGCTAATAAAAAGTGTATATGCTCAATTTGCATTGCAACCGAGATATATGTCGATTTATTCGTATTTAGAGTTTTAATAAGCCACCGAGGATTGTAAATTCGAGAGACTTCTATATTTGTATATGGGTGTACATATTGTAATTTCAATCGTTTATATATGATTCTCGGTTGTGCGTGTAATACCGAACAATGGACGTCGCAGTAAAGTGCTAAAGCAAAAAAAAAAATGGGAAAAAACCTGGAACTCAGAGCTCTGCTTTGAGTAGGAATTAAATGGTTCATTTCATCTACTACGAAATCTCACAATTGAATGTACATGCAATATAATACTTGTACTCGCATAAATTATACATTAAAATAAGTCGTATGTACTCAGACCCAGGAACATATCCATGAGTGTATTTTTTTTCGTAAGAAGTGCACGCTATTGTGAAGTAATCGAAAAGCCAATCAAACGAGGAAAAAACATGTATCGGTATATGTATGAGATTTGATGTAAAATATAGCGAGAAAGGAAAGTTTTATCGGAAACCTAATTCACTCTTCACCGTTGATAGAATATCCCCTCTGCTATATAATAGAGAACCCATATTAATGGTGCACGAACGAAATTTACGTACACTTCTTCTTGGCACCGGAAGACTCCCGAACCTTTCTATACACAGTGAAGAGTTAATTGAGCAGAAAATCTTGACGGCTAGCATAATAATGGCGATACAGGCTGTTTCGCGAACCGACCAAGTTTAATTAAACTCGGAATATGATTCCATAGTCAAGAGGTACTTATACTTTTTGAAGCCAACTCAAATGCTCATGGATAAGAGAACTATGGTGAGTGTGCGTTTGTACGGTCAAGTCATAATTTATAATAGTATATGTATGGTGACAGCTTATCCTAAAGATCTGTCAAGTTTGTGCAAAATTATGTGAGAATCTGTCAAGAGAAAAAGGTTGAAGAAAATATACTTGTAATGTCAAAAAAACCCGAAACCCCATCGCTTCAAGGTCTTTTTAATGCGCAGCTAGAAATCGATTGTATTTCTATTTGCGATCCTGGCAATGAAGCCCAAAAATCTTTCAACAACGATTTCATTATCTAAACTATATTAACTCACTGCGTCCGACAAAATACCATAAAATCTCATTATTCTCGAAACGTAGAAAAGAAAGAAAAAAAATGCTGAATTGCAAAACTTTATTGCAAAAAAAACGTTATTCGGGAACTCACACGGTGAAGTATCTACACTATATAGAACAACCGCGGAACAGCTCGAATTACAAAAGTTTGACATTGCCAAGGACTTTTGTGGGTACGAAGGACTGTGGTAAATGGGCAGCAGTGAGAAAGATTCCACCTGGAGCTTTCATCCGCGATTTCACTCCCGAGAATCAAGGATTTTTCTCGCACTAACCACTTTCTTTTCGTTATATAGTTGGTTAAAACGTTTACCGCCAGAAATCGAATGACTGAGAGAAAAATTCGCTGAGGATGGTACAAAATTTTGATATAACGGGAATCAAAGCCATTGTAGTGGGAAAAGAATGGAGAGAGAGAGAGAGAGGACGAGCGACAAGGAGAATAAAGAAAAGAGAGAAAAAAACTTCTTGATCTGATGATTCACAACATGCCGGAGTACTAGTCGCTATGAAAGACTACTGCGAGAAATCCGCGACGAGGGAAATTCATGAGATGGGGGATGAAATCATGGCATGAAAACAATTCCTTCGGTATCGTCTGCTTCACCGGTGGGAACCGGTGAGGACTAAGATAGACTGTGTGAGACAGATTAAGAGGAAGGGAGAAACAGTGAGATAGAAAATAAAGAAAAGTGTGACGTCGGAAGATAGAAATAGGGATTGAAATTAGGAGTGTACGGGAAAGATCGTTGAGAAATGATGGCGAGATGGTGAAGAAGGCAAAAGTGGAAAATATATATAAGCAGCGCCAAGTTTTCAACACCAAGCACTTATTCGTCGCAGGATGTCGGCCTTATTCAGCAGCTCGTTTCACTCCTCGTATCTCTTTGTCTCCTCACTTCTATCTTTCCTCTTTCCATTCCTTTTATATGACCATAGCGAAAGTTCCGGATTAATTTGCAATTCGATTTATTTTGATTACAATCCCTGGTACCATAACGAAAGCGTATCTCTCGAACGGTAGACGAGATACCGATTCAACGTGATCGACGGGAAAACAATAGCGGCAAGCACCGAGTATACAAGTAAGAGAAGAGATATGCTTTGGCCTGGGTTAACGGAAGTGAAGAGACATGAGAGTGAGAGAGAGAGAGAGAGAGAGAGAGAGAGAGAGGGGGGGGGGGGGGATTAGACGCATTCGGGAAGAAGGATGAGGTCTGATCGTGAATGTTTTCTCTAAGGTTTTCCAATAAAATGTTCCAATCGTTGTTATTTTTGCACAGTGGTGAATGCAAAGCGTCAAATCCTTTTACCCTCTCTCTCTATTCCATACTTGTTTAAACCTAGTTTTACGAACAAGCATTGGCAACATAATCTCTTCACCAAAAGTACCAACAGCGGGAATCCGAATATTTCTCTTTGCGTTTACGTAAAACGAAAGAGAAATCTTCTAATCTACTTTTTGTGCTCTCGAAGCTGAACACACATTAACATCTGAATCGAGGAGTTGTAAAGTATTTTAAAACAATCATCCTTATCGATAATAATGATATCGGGATTAATAATCGCCATTAACCAAATGGAAATCCATCGATGTATTACAAACTTTTTACAATGATTGAAAAAGTATTTAATATCAGCCAGTAATGAATAATCATTTATCGCCTAAAAATGGTTGGTAGTTAGATATAAATAGCTCTGACTAATTAAATTTGTAATATCAAGAGACGCGGTAGCGGCTCGAAGCCAAGTGTTAAAAAAAAACAATTAATTGAAAGAAAAATCGTATAATTTTTTGGACATTGCCGCACTCTTACTGTAGAGTCCTCCTCTCCTTAATACCTTTTCCGTACTTTCGGTGCTGGCTCCAATCCTCAATGCGTTGCGTGTCTCGCTTCTGTTGTCACCGTTCCGCCCGACCGTCTCGCTCGCGGGCCCATCGATAACTGACTCTCTCCCCCCGCTCGCGACCCGCTTACCTGCGTATTGTTTACTCCACCTCACGCCGGAGACCACGATACGTACTTTCCTCTATACGCCACACTTACGAACGCGAATATGAGGTTTCTTTGATTATTTACTTAATTCTTGCCATCGTTAATATCTTCAATTCGAGAAAAAGTCAATTTACATAATGTTTGGTTCGATCAAATCGTCCCGGAAACATTATTCATCCAGAGGAATAGTGCCTGCGATGGCATAAAATAGAAATTCAAGCGAGAGAATAGCCGTAGATTTGGCCAATATGATGATTTGCCTGTGATCGATTCCATTCTCGTGTTATTTCTTCAATAGATAAATGTACGCAGTAGACGAATGTGCCTCCAGCTTACGCCTCTGATCTCTCATTTGATCGCTTCTCCCGGGAAAAGCTCATTTATATATATATATACTCGTGAACATATGAGAGAGGGAGAGAAAGAGAGAAGAGAAGAGAGAAGAGGAGCTTGTGTTGGTCGTGTCGGGCCGCTCGTGTTCCCCCAGGCCCCTCCTCTCCTGTTCGGCTTGTTTCGAATGAGTACTTGATGCCGGATCAAGCGCCGACGGGCACTTAGCAAGCTCGTCAAGTTTCCAAGCTTGCATAGGAACATCCCTACATACGCCCTCCTCGCCCCTCCCCCGTCGATGCAATGCACTTGCCATCTCTTCTCTGCTTGCTACTGACTCATCACGTCGGGGCTATTTCCGATAATGGAAAACGCCTGAATGTTAATGGCTCCGCGTGTAAGCGTCTTTAACAATGTAGGCTTCCCCATAATCCACGCAGTTAACTTGTTTAATTTTAATCGAAAAATACTATGCGAACTGTAACAAATTCAACGAATTAATATATCAATTTTTATCATAACGATTTACCATAATGGAAAATTCAATGAATAATTTACGTTCATATCCCGCGCAAAGAAAAATAGTCTCGGCAGGACGCCCGGCGAGAATCCTGGCAAGCTATCCCGGCAAGAGTCCCGGAAGAATCCCGCCAGGGCGCGTTTGCGGGATTTTTAGGTCAGCGTTCCAAAGTCTTGCCGAAACTCTTTCCGATACGTTCTTTTTGAAAGAGTCTTGACGATACTCCAATTTTTTTTCGAAAAATATAGAAAAGAGTTTTGCCGGAACTCTCGGAAATAGTCTCGGAAAGAGCATCGGCGAGATTTTGGAACGCTGGCCTGAGAGTCCCGGAAACGTGCCTTGGCAGGATTCTTTCGGTATTCTCGCCGGGATAGCTTGCCAAGATTCTCGCCGAGCGTCCTGCTGAGACTAATTTTTTCTCGGCGAGACTATCGATAAACATTTTTAACGGTCTTGGAAAGAGTCCCGGCGAGACTATAGAAAAAGATTTCGTACAATCTTGGAAAGAGTCTCGGCGAGACTATCGATAAAAATTTCTAAAACTCTTGGAAAAAATCTCGGCGAGATTATCGAAAAAAATTTCGAAAAGTATCGGAAAGAGTCTCGGTGAGACTTTGGAACGCTGACCTAAAAGTCCCGCAAACGCGCCCTGGCGGGATTCTCCCAGGACTCTTGCCGGGATAGCTTGCCAGGATTCTCGCCGGGCGTCCTGCCGAAACTAATTTTTTCTGCGCGGGATTCCACTGTATTTTGTGCAGTTGTTTTCGTTGGTTCATGCATGATTTTTCGTGGAATAGAAAAAAAATTACCAATGAACGCTAAAAATGTGCAAATCAGCCGAACGTTAATTAAGGGCAGTGTATTAAAGTAAGCATTAGGAATGCATGTAGTGGTAGTGCTTCATTTTTTGTACCTTCTTCATATCTTATTTGCACTTCTTATTTTGGACGGATTTTTTAGAATCTTTTAGGATGGTTTAAATTTCGTGTCGCGACTAACCAAGTTCGAGCCGAAACCATTTGCAAGTTTGAGGACTTATGGTCTAAAACATGCGCTAAATCTTATATCCGAGTCTTCAATGAGTAAACGAGTAATTTACGGCGTTTTGTATCCCCGTCGTCTGCATCGAGAGAATGAGAGGTTCGTGTTACGTCTTTTGCCATACCCCAAAGGCTATTCGGTCCGATGTAAGGCCGTCTAAGAAACTTGACTTCTTGTAAAGCAGCATCTCATCGAGAGCAGCAACTCAAAAGTTTCAGCAGAAACTCGTGCATCGTATGACAAAGTGACGACACGGGTACAAACTTTTGCTAAGGGGAACATCGTTGGGGATTTCATGCCGTTGCTTTTAGAGCCTACTATGTTCTTCCATTGTTTCAGGAATTGCAACTTATCTTGCGTGTGAAAATCTGATTAAGTTTCACTCGTTGATCGCGAATTAGAGACTCAACCCTTCTGACACTCGCAGCTTGCTTTGTGTCAACCAAAGAGGGTTGTTGGGGCTCGGGTAACGTTGGAGCCTTAACGGGGGAAGACCCTCCAGACAACAGGTTTTTCAATAATTTTTTACAAAAAAACTGAGAGTATTTATTACATTTAATGAAATTACATACTGACATTGATGTTCAAATGTATACACACAAATTTTTTTATGAGAAAAAAAAACAAAATGGCGACGCTACAGCTGCTCAAACTTGGCTCCTTTAATTTGCGCGGTGGAATGCCCAGCCCCTTGTAGTCAACTGAAATCAACCAATCAAAAGTTTTTCATTAAAATGAGTTATTTCGCTTTGTATGTACCTATTTTTAACGGAAAAAAAAAAATGAAAATTTGAATACAAAAAGAAAAAAATTACACTTTTTTTATAAACAAATTGTTAAAAACAATATTTTTAGTAATAATTAATACAAACTTTTAGGTATATCCAAAGGCCAATACGTTAAAGAATATCTGTGTAAAATTTCAAGTTGATAGCTTAATTACTTTTTAAGTCATATTCGACAGCGCGGAAAAAAACATGTTTTGAAAAAAACGCGATTAAAGTTTGCTTACCCGCTTTCGGTAATTCCGACGCTCATCACTTCACTGGTTTTCTAGGGACTTTTTAGACTTTCTATTGAGCTTAAACATTGAAAATATATTCTTTAGGTTATCAATGAATTTTTAAAGCAAACAAAAAAATTCAAAAATTGAAATTTCTGGAGGGTCTTGCCCCCTTAACTTTAACATTTATGAGTAAGAACAAAAAGAGTATAATACAGAAAAAGGTTCATTCTTTGAAATGCGAATATAGAGCTTCTTTCTAGAAAATTTTACCGACAGGATATTCTGGAGTAGAGTGCCAACTAAAAGCGTACGAATTATATAATATATGAGTTTTTTGAGAATTCATGAACTATTCTGCACGATAGAAAATGCGTGTATCAAAACTTCACTATTAACTCAAATCCCATTACATCAATTAATTTTCACGCGATAGAAATTTGCGAGTAAAATTCTACGTATCTATAGGTATATATACATATTGTACGACGTATATACGGCTTAGCCCTGTCTGGAATACCGAGAGAGCTCCCACAGGGAAACTCTGATATAAATTCCTTGATAATTTGTCGTTTACCACACAGGAAAAGCGTGCTCCGCTCTCCGCGCGACATAATAGCCCAACCACGTCCGTATGGTAATAGAAATGTGTTTGCGCCCACGTGGGGTTCCGTCGTTAAAAATGCAATTTTTATAATGCACATATAGCTCAGTCAGCTTGTTATTAAAGCGTAATGTTAACGGCTCACGAGCTTTAAACATAAGCCGACATCATGAGTACAATGACTGCCGAATGGTTTTTCCTCTGAAAAAAAGGACGATCGTAGGGTCGTTCTTTTCCTCGAAGAAATCATGACTGCGATTTGTAATATACTGCAACCACGTGAATATATTACAATTTTCAATATAGCAGAAGACTATTTGAATTTTCTAGCAATTAAAAAGATTTGAATATTAAAAAATATATATTTTGCGGAAAAATATGAAGAATATGAAGCTTTTTCACCGAAATGAAAAAAAAAAAATCGTTTACGGCTGAATGATAAAAAAAAGACGAAATTGTGTAAAGATAAATTCATAAAAATTCTTCAACTATGAAAACAGCATATATCCCCTCTGTAAACAACATATATATTCACGAGAGTCTGCCCAAATATACTTTCGTGCAATATTGTTCTCAAACGCAGTCGTGATGTTTGCGAGGTATCCCAAAAAAGATGTCTGAAATTAGAAAGGCCCGTCGCCACGCGTTACATATTTCGTATCTAATCACAGCTTACATAAAATGGGAAATAGGGCTCAGACATGTAATTGCTATATAAATTCCATACCGAGCAAATTTTCTCGGAGATTGAACAAAAGAGAAGGATAAATTATGTTGTGAAGTCGAAATGTGTGACACGAAAGTTTATGGACTACACAAACATATGTGTGGCGTGTGGTTTTATGCAACATTGTATGATATATATGTGCGTTATATGATCTGGACATAGAAAGAGAGGCAGAGAAACAAATATTCATACAGAATGTTTTTATTAAAAATTTTAATTTCTTCAAGTCTTTCCTAAGAGAAAATTGCAAAATCTAGTGTTGCATTTGCAGGCACAAAAATATTTACACCGAGCCCTCGAATACAATTATTTGGCATAACAATGTTTCAGCATCATTTATTATTCGAGTCCGTTTGACAGAACGGTATCCGTTACCAGGCGAAATCGAGGGTCAGGTCGTTAAAATTTTACCACTATTTATTCGTATTTTTTTCTTATTTTTCTTCGTTAAACCACAATAATTTATGCATAACGAGAGAAACAAGCGAAGGAATTGCGGATGAGCTTACGAGCATCGAGTTTGCCGGGGTTAATGAAAGGACGCATAAATAAAGGAGTCTTAATGCGCCGCACCACCGACTTCCTGCAGAGGTGTGAAAAGCGTCGTTTGCCAGCTGGTGGTCGTGTTAATGAGGTCGTTACTTTGCGATCTATACAACACCTATGCGGAAACTCTTCTCCTTCATCCCCTTCGAAAGGTTCCCGCATTGGTGCTCTTATGGTCGCGGTATGATTTTACTCATGGAAACAGGACTACATTGAAAGCATACAGCTTTGATATGTGCAGAATATATTCCATCTAAATAGACGATTCGCAAGAGAGAGAATATAGGTGACCATAGCGTAGTGGTTACCGCTCCCGACTTAGACTTCGAGGATTACTCACCTTTATTTTCTCTCATCGTCACTGGACCGTTCCTCACGCTCTCTGCCGTACCGACGGGTCCGACCATTATAACTAGATTGATTTTTTTTTTTACTGATTTCATTATTTATTTCATTAAAGATATTATACTTCTCCATAATTTCTCGTACTATTGAGAAACTGATGAAAATTTTTGATCAAACAATTAAATTCTCGATGCACACTCCCAAAAAACTAAATTGATATAGTTTTTTCTTATTATCCATTCGTGCATAAAGTGATATTGGTAGATTCTCACTCCGAAGTCTCCCAATTCGAGGATTCACGACTGGGATATAGCGTTGCCGTTCTACTACTATCGTTACGAGAGGTAAACTACTCGGATTTCTCTGTCCATACAATCAAAGATTTCCTTCAAGAATTTCTCGGAGCTGCTGCTATTACAAAGCAGCTAATATTTTTCTCCTTCAATTTTGTATTTTCTTTTCTCATATATACATCATGTTGGATTTCGAGTAGTTTGACCGCTCGTGAAAGTATCCGATATCTCGTTTATTATACACATGCCGATGCACACACACACAAATATATGACAGCGTTAAGTAACTGCACTACCTTTCTTTGCCTTGTGTTCCCATTGGATCCCACGGGCTGTTCACTCGCTCCATTTGTCAAACACACGTGAGTTGGAAAAAAACATCAACAATGTATGCCTAACAGATGTTTGATGTTGAGTGATTTTACGGAACAACGACTTTCTCACCTCGTCGATGATACTTGCCGCCATTTCTTTTTTTTTTAGAAGATCGACGAGTCATGACACTTACATATTCACATTGCGATTATGAGTGGTTTACTCAACTGATACACGTAACTTGTGTTCCTGGTAACAAAAAAAAGCATATGATAAAAAATGACTAAGCTAAAAGTTTTAATTTATTCATCGTGTAATGTTTATCCGCGTATTTTTATATATTCGCTGTCGCAAGTATATGTGTGACGTAATTTAATGAAATGTTAGTCCCAGTATTGGAAATGTACGTGGAAGAAATGGATTCCAGTTAGCAAAATACCTTTCCATCAAGCATGCACATATTGGTTACCAGCATTGTACTTTACCTTTCCGTATATGTATTTGTTTTACAAGTATAGAAGCTGGTGTGAATGCACCAAGTCTGCCAACGCAGGAGGAGGCAGAGGGTAGAGCGGTCGTTGGATTAACACCGCCAGCAGTTTTCGAGTTATCGATCGCCATATACGATCATAGTCCCGAGGGAATGGGCTGCGTGCTCTGGGTACCGCAAAACTCGCACACCGGAAGTCTCCCTCTCTCTTTCTCGCGATATATATATGTTGAAATATATTCTGCCGATCTCACTGAACTCAGCCTGTGGACATGCAGACACGATTCCTATATATATACCGTATATAGTCCGACGCGTGAATTCCGCCAGAATCTAGAGTCGCGGTAGCGACTCGAGACAAGTACATTTAATATACTATAATGTCGAAGATGATGAGTCGCTACTAGAGTCTTTACAGTAAGCAGAGTGGTTTCGAACAGTTTTTGAAAATTGTTTCGGCGATATTTAAAGAATTACAGCGTTTTGAAAAATATTGCGGGTTCACGTATTTTTTATTTTTTTTTTCTTTCGATTGTGACCATTTAGAACTCTGTAGCCTAATGCATATTGGAAATATTAATATTTCATTCTTCCGAATCATCAAAAAAATGGTGCGTTTTCCGCACACATTTTTTGACGTTTCGCGGTCGCTGTCTAGTGACACTAGTTGTAACTAGAAATCTGGTGATATGTGAGACTGTGTTCATCGATGTGACAGCCGATTGACTTTTCTTCATGCAATAACAGTAAACAGGTGTGAGTTCAAAAAGGTTATAAAAATCGCGGATGTGAAATTCTATATTAATAGTGACAGTAGTGAGTTTAAAAAAATAAGATTATAAAGATCGCGGATGTGAAAGCTGACGGATATTGTTTTCAGTATTGATTTTGGTTAGTAATAGATAAAGAGTAATAATGCGAGAACTAATAAGTGTTTTTCATATTATGTAATAACCGTGACAGCTGTGAGTTGAAAAAGGTTATAAAGATCGCGGAAGTGAAATTTAGAGTCGCGGTAGTGACTCGAGACAAGTACATTTACGTATACTATAAGATGGCGAAGACGAGTCGCTACTAGAGTCTTTACAGCAAGCAGAGCGGTTTCGAACGGTATTCGAAAATTGTTTCGGCGATATTTAATTAATTACAACGTTTTAAAAGATGTTACCAGTTCACGTATTTTTTATTTTTTTTTTTCTTTCGATCGTGACTATTTAGAACTCTGTAGCCTAACGCATATTGGAAATATTAATATTTCATTCTTCCAAATCATCAAAAAAAGGTGGCATTTTTCGCACACATTTTTTGACGTTTAGCGGTTGCTGTCTAGTGACACTAGTTATAACTAGAAATGTTCTGGTGATATGCGAGACTGTGTTCGTTGATGTGACAGCCGATGACTTTTCTTCAGAATGCATAAGTAAGAGTGACAACTGTGAGTTTAGAAAAAAGATCGCGGTTATACTAGTGACAGTTGTGGGGTTAAAAAGTAAGGCTATAAAAATCGCGGGTGTGAAAGCAGATAATTTGATTTTTGGTTAGACATATTCGAGATCAGGACTTTAAACGCGTATTCGGTGAACATTTAATATCTTTGTTGTAAGGCTATAAAGATCGCGGACAGTTTCAACTTTTGATTAAAGTGACTTTTATTATGTTATCAGTAGAAGAGTGATAGAACAAAACTAAAGTTTAAATCAATAAATAAACTTTTGAACAGTATCTAAATAAATAATTTTTTTTATTAACCCCAGCCCCAACAATCCATTTTTCCGAACGTAAACTCTAGAACGGAGTCGAAAACGGTGCCTCTTCTCTTTTACCATAAAATGTTCCTTGGATACTATAATAAAGTTTATTTAGAAACCATTCTCTTTTTTTTTTTGATAACTAAGAGAATGGTGTATGATAAACTCGTATTCGGTGAATATTTGATATCTTTGAATAGTCGTGAGGTTATAAAGATCACGCTCAGTTTCAGTTTTGGTTAAAGTGACTTTTATATATATGTATAGAAGAGTGATAGTGAAAAAATAAAGTGTAATTTAATAAATATACTTTTGAACAGTACTTTAATAAATAATTTTTTTTATTAACTCTAGCCCCAACAATTCATTTTTCCGAACGTAAACTCTAGAACGGAGTCGAAAACAGTGCCTCTTCTCTTTTACCATAAAATGTCTCTTGCATGCAATAATAAAGTTTATTTGGAAACCATTCTTTTCATTTTTTATATAACTGAGAGAATGGTGTATGATACAACCCTAGGTTTGAATTATATATGGTTTTAAACCATCCTAGAGTGGTAGAGACCCTAAATACATGGAAATTCTATTTGCACTTGCAACCCAAAACGAAATCAGGCGATGCGAAATAATTTTGAGCGAAATGATATTTAATTTGAGAAAAAAAAAATTCATAAGTACTTCATCAATTTTTTTAAAATCTATTGCTCATGAGAAATAATTCGTAATCAATAAATATTATAAAAGAAAAACTCGTGTAGTACTTCGGCCAAAATTATTTTTTCCAATTAAACTTTAGCTCTCGAAGTTTTGTACGTATATTTTTTTGTTTCAAAATCTTATTTCGTTATGATTACTTATATTTAAAAACTTTCAGTGCATTCTGATGCTATTGGAGTATTTCTTCGGCATTATTTTTTATGGAATATTTTCCGATCCGTTGATCTGTTGGCACGGATGTTTCGGTGCAATATTTTTTGAAATTTTTTTTTACAAAATTAAAAGAAAATTCAAGTTTTTATTTGTTCGTTGTTCTTTTATGCATCGTATCTTCTCAGAACTACTGTACGTTTTAAGTAATCTAATAATTTTATACGTATTGACGGTTAATTACGAAGATTGAATTCATTTGAACACTTCTTAGATCAATATTTCAATATTTCACATTGCATTTTTAGTCCGAATATACACCAGCTCGAAATTCGATCATGTATCCATTTTTAGCCGAAATCATTAAAAAATCGCTTGAGCGACTTCTAAAATTTTTATTCAGTATTCAATTCTTGAGAGAATCACTTTTTGATAAAATGCTACCATATTTTGCTGCAATGCCGAAAAAAATGTCAATTCTTTTGCATCACTCAGATACATACACAATATAGACATGTTTAATTGGCAAGCTATGAATTTCTTACCCGAGTACGTACACAATATTGACATGTTTAATTAACAAGTTATGAATTTCATACAAAAAGTCGACAAATCCTAACCAAAAACAGCATAAATGCTGTAAAAAAAGCTGAGACAAGTACATTTATGCCCCCCAAATAGTCGTTCCAGTTAATCCGCCACACCACCCAGCGCCAAAATACCGATCCCCACAAAAATTTACAAAAACCCGTCTAAGTCGTTCATGCAATGATCTCCGCACAAAAATCCTTTCTAAAAACCAACTCATCATACAAAGTTTTATGAGTAACCGCTCTCATTATCATATCGAATTAAGTCAAATTGTACAGAGGTGATAATTTCATTCCCGTAAATGTTGTGAGTTCACAAAAAGTTGATAAATAAATAAAGATCTACTAAAGTATATGTGGCCAAGTACGTGGGATTTTATTATGTTTATAAAATCTCCAATTATGATCATATGCCATTTCTCTAATTAATGCTTTATTACAACGAATTATTATCCTATGACTTGGAACTACAAGGGCTTTAAAAAAAAAATACAGAATTGCATTAGCCTGCGTGAGCTTGAACGCTGCCACACTCTCATTTGTAATATTTGTAGTATAGTTTTATTGGTAACAAATTGATAAAAAATTACTATCGTACTTAGAGCGGATACGCACAGAGTACTTGTCCGGCCCGAAAATTTTTCATAAAATTTGTCATATAAGTGAACATTAATCTACCATACATTTTGGCCTTAACTAGTAAAGTAAGCACAGCTAATTTGGAATCACAATATGCGGATTGTTTTGTATCCCAAATTATCCTCCTTTCCTTTAACCAATTGTTATCAATGAATTGATGCTCGGGTGGAGCATATCTCAAGTTATTACACGGCACGTTTATTCCGGTTTTGTAATATCCGGGGGGGGGGGGGGGGGGGAACTGGAGTTGCAGAGCGTCTAAACGGTACTGTACACCCGAAATAAGTAATCCGGTACCATTTACACGCACTTTTACACCGGTTTTTACTACAATAGGTTTTACAAAAGGGAATAAGCCTGCCATGTAAGAGCGGTCATCAATTGATTGCATTCCAAGGGGGGTAAGATTCAAATCTGCGTCAGGAGATCCGAATGTTCGGAGTGGTTGAAAAATTTGCCGTGAACAAAAAAGCATATTTTCAGCTGACTAGTCGAAAAATTTTCGGGCCGGACAAGTACTCTGTGCGTATCCGCTCTACGTACGATAGTAAATTTTTATCAATTTGTTACTAATAAAACTATACTACAAATATTACAAATGAGAGTGTGGCAACGTTCAAGCTCACGCAGACTAATGCAATTCTGTATTTTTTTTTAAAGCCTTTGTAGTTCCAAGTCATAGGATAATAATTCGTTGTAATAAAGCATTAATTAGAGAAATGGCATATGATCATAATTGGAGATTTTATAAACATAATAAAATCCCACGTACTTGGCCACATATACATTAGTAGATCTTTATTTATTTATCAACTTTTTGTGAACTCACTACATTTGCGAGAATGAAATTATCACCTCTGTATAATTTGACTTAATTGATAAGATAATGAGAGCTGTTACCCATAAAACTTTGTATGATGAGTTGGTTTTTAGAAAGGATTTTTGTACGGAGATCTTTGCATGAACGACTTAGACGGGTTTTTGTAAATTTTTGTGGGGATCGGTATTTTGGCGCTGGGTGGTGGGGCGGATTAACTGAAACGACTATTTGGGGGGCATAAATGTACTTGTCTCAGCTTTTTTTACAGTATAGTTGTTACCATGCTCATAAATTTACGTACGCGATATCCTACTAAAAATAAAGCAACTTTATCGAGGAAAAAAAAACAAGATCACTGGTGGGAAAATGAAGAAACTAAAAGTGTTTATACACTTTTATCACGATTCAGGTAATAATGAAAATTTGAACAGATCAATCAATTTGCACGCAAATTAATTTTATTTTGTTTGTTTGGGTTCACAAATATTCACGAATTTATTCGTAGATTTGTTATGCATGTGTTTTATTACCGTGATAAATGTGCAGAACGATATTCAGTATGATCGTAAGACAGTAATGACCGTTTGGTATATAAAAGTAAAGACAGAGAGCGAAAGAGCGGTAGCAGACAGATAGGAAGAGAAAGAAAAAAATGAAAAAACAAAATTGATTTTCACGAATCCTCGAACCGACATTCTTGAGACTGGTTCGTTGAACGAGAATATAAATCGTGAGATCAGTGGGGACTATGATTGGAGTATCGAGCGTGCTCGTTGTATACAATAGAGCATAGAAAGGAGAAAATCGCGAATGATCGCATTTTTCGATTGTCCTTTCCGATCACGCAAATGACAATCCTCTTGCTTGTTACCTCGAATAGAACTCACGTTTTTTTATTCTATTTTGACTCTACCCTTTGGCTCTCTCACTCGTTGCTAGATACGAATACGAAGATTTTTGTGGGAGACATATCGAAAAAACTTGTTGAAATCGAAAGTTCGATCGAGTGTGCTCCGCGTATGCTCTGCTGGCACTGCGTTGTACGGATATTTCCTAAACTATTTTCAGATATATAGAAAGCCAAACTACATATAAGCCTTTAGTACATATGGATGTTCAGAACCAATATCAGAACCAAATTCTCTGAAAATTGCGCCTCGGATTTCAAGTATAGCCAAATCGTGTAGAAATTTGGGTGCTGTATGTTAGCCACCACTCGCTTGAGTAATGTCATTCCAAAATGTTTAGTATTATCTTCAATATTTCTTAATGAGTTATATTAAATGATAAATTTATAAAGTTTCACTGAAAAAAAGGCATAGTACTGAGAACGGAGGCGTAGTTGGCTCAACTACGCCCTGAAGTTGGATACGGCGAAACCAATGACGTAGTTGACGCAACCTCCGCGCGTAGTTGAAGGTATTTTGTTGAGTCAACTACCCCCGCAATTTGAGGTAAAACTTTAAATATTCAATAGATCTAAAACATTTTTTGAATAAAATTGAATAAATATTTGAAATATTATCATGGCATTGCTCGCGAAATGCGGAAAATTATTTCATTCAATTGTATCAATCTTGTTTGGATTAAATGAATTGCATTGTGTAAATAAAACGTACAGTGATGATTGTACTGAACAATTATAATTTTGAAATGACTGTAAGAAATATTTGAAATTTTTTTTGATATATACATTTTTTGGAATATTTTTTATTTGATTTTTTTTATTTTATATTTTGCGACTTTCAATAGTAAATACGATTAACCGATTTTTTACTCTCTCGTAAGAGCACCTATCCTGACATAGTTAGGTGGTAAAACCTTTTTGTATCAGCGTACTTTAAATGTACGATAAGGCCTTAGACCTTTTTACCTCGTAAAACATGGGTTCGGGTTTTCTCGACGACCGTCGGTCGTAGTGATCGATATTTAACGATTCAATGTCGGAGCTTTATGGGCATACGGGCGGTGCGACGCTCACGCGAGAGCGCTCCGCCCGTGGCCCTCTAGTGGATTTCTGCCACACCACAAATCCAGCCAGGGAATAAAGCTGTCCGGTTGCAATATATATAATTCGTATTAAACAAAACTTATTGTTTGCGCAACGAAATTTTAATAGCTTTAGCAAAAAGTTTATTTGTTTGAATAGTAACAAAAGATTTCATCCAAATTACTACTAGGTAATTAGTTTAATCACAAATTATATTCTGTTGATCTATGGTGTCATTGAATTCAATTTTCGCAGAGAAGTTTATTCGATGCTATTATTTTATCGAGTCACAGACAAATCGTATATAACTCAGCCTCCGTGCGTGATTATTTCAAATTCAATCGACTCTGTGTCTCTCATGTTTTGTTTTTTTTTTTTTTTCAATGTAACCATTTATTGCGATTGTATATCACATGAAATAGACTCAACTGAAATAAATTAAAATTTAGCGACAAAATCGTGGCGTAGTCGTTCCAACGACATGACTTTCAATGGATCGACCACCGGGTGATTAACTAAACGTAATATGACTATTGGGGTAACGAAATTCGTCCAAACTTATCGTGTAATTGGCAATACTTTAATTTTTTTCTTCAGTGTACCGATGTACAAGATTGGCTTCACTGATAATTCACTAGAGTCGAATAATGATTTGTCTCTATTTACATAAGTGGAAATGTTATGCATTTTTCGCTTAAACTTATTCCACTTCTCCCCCATTTTCCCTTTCCCGCGTAATTCCTATATTCCTCTCACTTTGTATGCATATACGAATATAAAGAAAAAATAAAAAACCGGACAAGTGCGAGTTGAACTCGCGTGGAGAGGGTTCCGTACGATGAATATGTTATCTACCATGTTTTTTTTTAAATCTGATCTAATCTTTTGATTTAAATCTGATTTTTAAATCTTTATTCGTGGTAACTAAAAATTTTAAGACCATAAACTTCTTATAAGTTTTCCTGTAATCAATACACTGTAAAAAATTTCCGTATGAAAATTAATACACATGTATAGGAAGCTTTTATGCGGATACCGTATATGAAAATTCAGATACGCTGAGGAAAATTGAGAGACGCGGTATTTTAATGATACGAGCACTGTTCAGTAAAATTAATATACTTGTGTATTTGAAAAATCATATACATGTAAGAAATGTTGACCTTGTGCATATTAAAAACACGAAACATCTACTAATATTACTATACAGGTATATTAGAGTTCATGTTACCAGCATAGTAATTTTCAAATTCAAGATTACTAAATTTCAGGCACCGTATAACGTTTTTGCATTACATATGTCTACGATATTTCTAGAGATGTATCATAAAATTTGGTGATCCTTTTTGAATATTAATATACGAATGAATATTAAATAAATTCAGCTATTATGAGTTTTTACGGGGAATACATTAATTCATGTACTACTGTGTTCGATTTTTTAAAGTTGAAGGTCGAAATCATGCAGATATCTCAAGAAATTAGTTAGAGTGACTTATCCTCACTTGATGCCGTGGCAATCAAGTTGAGCAATTGTCGCCGTAAAAATATTTATTATAATCTCAACATCTTGTGTTAAGTTTGGTGTTTACCATTTTCATGTTTTACACAATTTTCTTAGATTCGAGCGACTTGTATATATCCTCGTCCGAAGCACGTGCCTCCTATGAGAAAGTCGACGCTCTGCGCCACGCGGTGGCCAGAGCGCGAAGCACGGTGCCCACAAAGCGTTACGAATTTCCTACACTTGTGTATTAATTTTAATATTGAGATTCTTATAATTAATACATAGATAAATGAATTTTAATACACGGATTTTTTTTTATACTGCAGGGTATATTAATTTTCATTCCCATTTTTGTACCGTATTTTTAAGAGATAGAGTTATGATGGGAAATAACATGTATCGTATTATTAACATTCATGTGTATCTTATTTTTCAGTCAACTGTCAAGAAAAGTGAAGATCATACTGTAATTTTAATACATTATTGATAGTAGATGAATTCATATACATTTGTATTAATTATTTATCAATCAAATATATGATTTATTTCAATGCATGTCCACAAAATTTTCAGATTGCATATGAATATTCAATATTATGTATCTTAAATTCCATATCAGTAACCAAAATTTATGTTCATATTTCAATTTTGGCATACGAGTGTAATAATTTTCATTTCATACACCCGGTTTGTAAATTTCATTTACCGTTGTATTGTAAAAGTATTGTAAATTTCATATATTTTTTAACAGTGTAAGTAAAGAATTATTTTCTATATTTTTTTCAATATTTTAGGCTCATTGTCAGTAGTTTCGGGGATAAGGGGGGGGGGGGGGGATGGTAAATTGACATCTATTTTCTTAAATAATGTTAAAACTATTTATTTTAAAATTATAAAAAAAAATATACATTTGAGACCCTCACAACAAGCCCTTTCATTTGGTATATCACAGGGTATAGTTTGCAAAACGTTTTTTCTCAATTTTCCAATTTGCCCCCCAAAAGTGACCCTCATATTTACAATTCATTTATTTACGTTACACGTCCGTGTTTGGGTCACAAAAATTCATATGTGTACCAAATTTCAACTTAATCGGTCCAGTAGATTCGGAGCAAATTGACTGTGACAGACGGACAGACAGGCAGACAGACACACGGGTGATCCTATAAGGGTTCCGTTTTTTTTTCTTGTAGAGGTACGGAACCCTAAAAAGATCTTAGAACATTTTAGAACGATAGTTTGATCGAAATAAGAATTCCATAACCGCGATCGTTGAATATACGCTAGGATCCTCTGTTCCATTGCGTTCCCACCTCCCTGTATACGCGTATGTGCGCAAGTGCGACAGAGAAAAGTGGACGATAAATACAACATTGATAAGAGACGATACAAGTGCGACGAAGCGATCCTTGAAAAAATGGAATAGAAAGAGCATTATCCGTCGATCAGTGAATAGAAAAAGAAAAAAAATCAAGCAAGCCATCTGTCGTGAGAGCAACGGAGATATACCGAAGAGAATAGAAAAAAAGGCGGTATACACCCGAAAATGAACGTTACCATGAAAAGAACTTCCATGCATTGCGATCGCGCATCTCAATTTTGTGTCGGTTAAATTTACCGCCCTTTTGTCTTTTCTTTCACGGCTATTCTATTCGTACTAACAGCACTTGAAAGAGGAATTTTCACTTTAAAGAGTACAGCTCTCGATAGTGAAACGGATTACAATGCAACGAATAGCGCAGCTGGCGAGAAAGAGAGAAGAATATGCAGAGTGAGTAAAACGATTGATTGTTCGACACTTTTGTTCCGGGGAAATGCAGTCAGCAAAAACGTGACTATTTTATTTTTTCTCTGACATCGACGTCGCATTAGAAGAGTTTTACATTTGATAACTCTTATACGTACATAATTGAGAGAAGGAAATAAAGCACCGACTGAAATGATGTGAGATATCGACGAATTGGCGTTATTATTTAAAATTGCGAGGCGCATTTTAATGGAGATAAATTACATTATTCCGCCAATATTTTATCATGGAATACAAATATTTGTGGATATCAATCCCTCTTTCGAAAACTCGAAGCCTCGTAGCTCAAACCCCATTTACTTTATATTCATTCCATTTCCTGCCGATAAATACAGAGAAAATAATTTCATCCGCAATATTTTTTTTTTTGCACATCTCAAAGGAACTGTGATGAAAAAGAAGGACTTTAGAAAGAAAAATAAGAAAAAACCCGGGTTAATTCGACTAATCAAATTCAAGCTTCACCGTATAAAGCGTCCGTTGGAAGAATAATATTTTCCGAAGTTTTCTACATCGGTACAGTATGTATTATTGAAAAATAAAAAAAAACCAAAAACCATCATACTCGAGTATATAAGAGTGCGGCAGGGCTCGCGCAAGCTTTCTTTTAATACTTGGCGTCGAGCCGCTACCGCGTTTCTTGATATACGATAATTTACATTTTTCTTCTTTTTTTAACCTCTGCTCTCAAGGGAGGTTAAGTTCTCGGAGTCAGAAATGAAAAATTCTTCAAGTAAAGAGGAGCTGAAACGGTTCCCGAGACCCCCATAGTTTGGTCTTTTCTTTCTTCCCCCCCCCCCCCCTCCCTCTTTCCTTCCTCTTTCTTTTTTCGATGACTACCGCAAGCTCACGAAAAAGCTCACGTACGTTATACCGGCCACCGCTTTTTACGTATACTCGGCAGCTCGCCTCTCGGCGACTTTCTCATCGTAGAACACTTCCTCCCATATAATTCTCCAAACTCTGCATCATTGGTCTACGCAAAAGTACATATAGGACATCCATTATAGGTGTATACCTATATATATATATATATATATATATATATACACATATAGTACAGGTTGGAAGGGATTTGTACCCGAGCGAATAAAAAGGGAAGGAGACGATGGACGGAATTGGCATTGGCGAGAACGTGCAGAGTTTATCGAACGAACGTGTGCACCACGTCGGATTTCATTTCATTCACTCTCCAGGGCGATAGTTATACGAAATCTCACTAGGAACAACGCCAAGACGAACCACCCTCTTTCTCGCGGGTTTCCTTCGTCATCCGTCTCGTGTCACGATGTCTCTTGTCATTTCACGTAATCCCTCCTGCGCGGTAGATTCCCTCGTCGAGAGATGAAGACATAAATTGCTGTAGCACATTGAACGAATGAACAGTCGGGGGAGCGCGGCGAGAAGGGCGCGGGCGGGAGCGGCGGCGGCGGGGGTCGTGCTTGTAAGAGATGATGCAAAAAGAAGTTGGTGGGAAAGCTTGCAAACACTTTTTTCCCTCCTTTCCATGAAAGCATAGCGTTGTCTTGCTCCATTTTTTTCACCCTTCTTCGAACTTTCTCTTATTGCATTTCATTTTGAGTATATATAAGAGCGGTGATAAGATTCTGGCTGTACGAATGAACCCGCGTGCCGGTGTAAGATATTGCGTCGGTAATGAAGAACGAGTCCTCGTCGTTTATATAATATATATATAATATCGTGTACTAATATTCTCGGTAGACATAGCGCGATGATGTAGACTGATCCCGAGGCGTAAAATAAAATTTTAAGAGGCTCTCGTAAAAGTGATAGAGCGAGAGTGAGTGAGACGGGGGAAACGACGGCGGGACGACGGAAACTCGTCGGGGTATAATCGTTAGAAAAGTAAATTAGAACATCCCTTCTACCCAGCTGGTATATACCATATAGCTGCGATCATTACTACTGGCTCACACTTCGCTGTCTGTGTTGTGGGACGGACACAGATACAGAGACTTGTGTACCTCGTCGGATTCCATTTAGGTCCTTCTCCAGTTGGTTACTGATTTCTCTCTCTCTCTCTCTCTCTCCCCCCCTCTCTCCCTCCCTCTCTCGCCCACTCTCTGCCCGTTTATCTCTTTCTTTCTTCACTCCTGTGCCTTCCCTCAGAGATAGCCGCAATTTCTCCAAGGGCTTATACCCGATCCACTCGAATACCCTTCAATTACAATGCTCACCGACGGACTGTACATCAGCCAAATATTTTTGTTGCATTTTTATACTTTTCTAACAAAAAGTTAATATTCCCTCGCAATTGGATATGTCATAGTTAAAAAAAGAAAATGCTGCGTCATACTGATACAATATTCACAGTTATATGCGAACGCCTGTGCATTCTCGTTTTTTTTTTTTTATTTTGAATTTTCTTTCATAAAAAGTAACAACTATAATGCGTCATAGTTAGCGATGTAAAAAAACTACCGAGCCATACTGACGCAATATTCACATATACGAATACGAAATCAGTGTATGTGTACCTGAGAGAAAACGGGATGAATCATCTCACCGTGTTTTCCATAATAAATCATCTCGAGCGTGTCTCCCAGCGATATATATATATATTTTTTTTTGCCTACTGTCAACGCTCGTATATGTACCGCATGACACTGTGCCAAATGAAATACGATAATCCCCGGGTCTCCACATTTATGACGATAAACATTTGTATTTTTTATTTCTTTTTACCTCTCATCGAGTCATACGGGGGATTATATTTCATTTGATACTCTCGGTGATAGTCTGTATATTTATCAACGTTATTTATATATTTATATAGATGCTGCGATTAAGTAAATTTAGCGGGACAGATGATGTTTTATCGCCAGGCCCAAATGATACTCAAGTCCACACTGATGTCACAATGACGCGGGAATAAACGTTATTTCTTTTTATCCGTGATAGCGTTATAAATGGCAAGATAAACGTTGCACTGTCAAAAAATGCTGAATGCACCAAATTTCTGTAGATAAAAAAAAAAAGAAAAAAAAACACAGATTAATAGTTAAAAACAGAATTTTGGACGGCGTTCGAATAACGAGTAGTATCAGCGTAACTCTCCTTTTTACTTGCCGGATATATGATTCACTGTATATCACTATTAAATTTTTTCTCATTTTCTTCGATCCTCATTTCCAGGGAGGTCCAGATTCCGCCTTTCCGTTGACCCAGACTCTGTTGAACATTTACGGTCGCAGATCGGCCAGTCCTGATGACCCCATACACAATGACCACAATCAGGTTTGTAATTTAAATGCTAATTCATGCTGATAATATTCGACGGATGAATTCGTAATGTGGACGAGAGGGTATATATGCACATCAAATATTTAATATCGCTCGTAACACGTATGACTCGCTGATTGAATCGTGGTTCTTGAATGGTCATAGTGTCATTTTTACGTGCAAAATCGTATTATATTACCCGATAACCAAACTCTAGATATCTCTCATGAATTATACTCAGCAGCAGCCTCTTAAAAAATTTTGCACATCTTAGCTCGATATCGAATCGTTTTTTGTGCAATGCATAAAAATTTTATACAACCATTAATAACTTCAAGTCCGAGTTAAACGCATTTTCACTTAACATAAGGGGGTAAAAGAAAGAAAGTAATAAGATCGTTCATTCTCTCCATTTCAATTGTATGATATTCTTCAGCAAAGTTTTTTCTTCTCGATTTCGCAAGTTTTATTGTATCAATAGCAATAATTGATTGTACGGGTGATCCTAATGTTAGCCAATCTTATGACGAATAAACGCTCGCGCGTACACTGAATATAAAAGGGCGAATGATGGATTGTATGCCTCACCAATAATTGATCGAACACACTCGGGCGTCGTTTATTATTCTTTTATATCATGCATTAACAGCAAGCCGATGCATTGTTGTAACGGGGCACAACACGGAAACACAATCGATCATAAAGACGCGCAATTACGAGGCTCATCCATTACTAAATTTACATTGACATTCGGTTCGAAATTTCATCAGGCATCAGGTATGGCACGTCGTTTTGCTATTTATTATTAGAAATTTTCTACCTCAAATGAAAATACAATATTTCATTAAAACTGAAACTAATAATCTCCGAAACCATTTTAATTTGGTCAAGAGCAAAAATACTAAATTAATTTTATGTCTAGACATAAAATTAATTCGAAAAGCACAGGGAAGAATACAGAAAACGTTGAATTAATTTTTTGTCTAGACATAATTTTAATTCATTTTTATTATGTTATAAGAAAAAATTTATGCATTTTTATTCAGCTCAACAGTCATAAAAATTGTGAGACTAAAATTTAATGAGTCGCAAAATAATTCAGTAAATTAATATTGTGATACGACGTCACACGAATTGACGATTCAAGAATTTATTAAGGCCGAATAAAAATTCGGTGAATTAAAATTATACTTCGACAGAATGAATCTTCAAAGTCAAATTGAAATACCACAGTCATAATAATTCAATGAATTAAACTAAATTTTAAATCGCATAAAGTTTTCGTTATGTCTAGACAAAATATTTATTGACAATTTTCATTATGTACACAATTAAAATGTTTAAATTAAAATTAAGTACATAATTTTAATTCCGTAAAATTTTATTCGGAAATTAAAATTCTGTACAAAATTTTAATTCATTCAAATTTAAATTCGAGTCTCAAAATTGTGTACATAATTTCAATTCTCGAATTAAATTTTGGAGCCTAATTTAATTTTTCGATATTATTAAGATTGTATACATAATTTTTATTCTTCAATTAAAATTTAGATTAGTTACAATAGTCTACATAATATTAATTCGCTCAAATTTTAATTCATACAAATTTTATTGCGTTCAAATTTTAATTTATTCAAATATTATTTCCTGAACAAAAATTTGAATGAATTAATATTTGCAAATTCAATTTCATTTATTTTTGAATTCTGGAATTAAAATTTGGATGAATTAAAATTTTAATACGAGAATTAAAATTATGCACGTAATTTTAATTACTCGAAATTTTAATTTGAGAATTAAAATTATGTACATAATTTTAATTACGTACTTTTAATTATAAAATTATGTATACATAATTTTAATTACTCGAAATTTTAATTCAAGAATTAAAATTATGTACATAATTTTAATTACTCTAAATTTTAATTCTTGAATTAAAATTATGTACATAATTATAATTGACCAAAATTTTAATTCTTGAATTCAAATTATGTACATAATATTAATTGACCAAAATTTTAATTCTTGAATTAAAATTATGTACATAATTTTAATTGACCAAAATTTTAATCCTCGAATTAAAATTTGGGATAATTAAAATTGTGTACATGATTAAATTTATGTACATAATTTTAATTCAAGAATTAAAATTTGGCGTAATTAAAATTTTGAGTAATTAAAATTATGTACATAATTTTAATTGCCCCAAATTTTAATTCGAGAATTAAAATTATGTACATAATTTTAATTACCTGAAATTTTAATTACCCCAAATTTTAATTCAAACGAATTTTAAAATAAAATTTCGTACATTATTTGTGTTTAGGAATTAAAATTATGTACATAATTTTAATTCTCAAAAATTATTTCACCTCAGCATAAAATTTAATTCCGAATTAAAATTATGTCCAGGCTTAATATTAAATGGTATATCTAATTCAGTGGTAATTGGATATAAATTCGATGAATTAATATTATGTCGAGATATAATATTAAATCCTTTAAGGAATATTCATTTAGTATATTTTTTATTTGACTTCGTTTTTATGAAGCTAATAAACAGCAAAACGGCGTGCCATAGGTATTGCATTCGTTCGTCGCATCAGTTTAAGGGGATGAGTCAGTAGGTATCTCGTGACCGTGAGTGCGAGAGAGGTAGTTGCAAAATTTCGAAAGTGAAATTCTTCGACACGGTTTGACCGATTAAAAAAAGGCCCTGTCAGCCCATTTTTGCCATCGTCCTGCAGGGGCTTACAGAGCTTTTTTGTAATAGGTCAAACCATATCGATGAATTTCAATTTCGAAAATTCGAGCTGAGGTTAGGTGACTAATCCATCCTCTTAAATTATATTTGAAAAATATTGAAATCGAGACCCTCGATTTTTCAGTATATAATAAATCCTAAAATAGAGAATAACACCCATCGCGTTAAGGCGTCTTCTCACTTTGGAAATTTAAAAAAATCGATTTTTTTTTTTTTTTTAATTTTGAAAGTACATATCTTCAAAAATGTCATCTCGAAATTTCATAAAGATCGGACGAGTCTAACTACATTTTTTGGCGACCGTTAGGTGACTACCTGAGAGTACCCGGCGATCCCTTTCACGCCGCTCGGACGGTCCCTGTATATCTGACTCTATACAATTGAATAGCCGTGTTCTTTTGTTAATGTAGTACCCCTTGCTTAGGTATATTCTGTTTTCGGGTCTATACTCATGTAATAAGACCTTAACACGTGCATTTTTCAAAAGAAAATCACTCGGCAACGATGCTAAACTGTTATTTCATCAGTCTAATTTGAAACTTCGTAACGGCAACATCTCTGCGCTCAGGATTGTTATAATGGATAAAAAGACTTCGCAACAAAGTGCCACGTGGCGACGTCCAAGTTCGAAATCTAAAAAAAGAAAATTTCGTGGAGTGCTTCCACACCAGTCTGAAGCAGATACGAGTCATGCTAGTGCGAGTGCAGCAAAATTAAAAAAATCGGACGATACAAGTTTCGATGTACACATCGATCCAACGGCTGGATATAGTATTATTCAGTTTTTTCTTGTTTTTTCTACATTACAACAATATGTGAAGTGTAAAGTTTGTAACAAAGATGTTTCAAGAAACATCATCAAGAAAAACCGTGGAAATTGCTTGCCAAACAGCGGCATGCATTTATAACGAAGGGCTACAACCTGTTTTAAAAATTTTGGAGGTGATGGGTGTCAAACTAGGCCCTATCGCCGTTCAATACGCCGAGAAACGCGACAGTGATCGCGTACGCGTAGGGAACCGCCGCAGCTCTAACGCTTCAAAAGAGACTAGGTCGAGACGAAGGGAAGCTACTTTGGACGAACACACCTTCTACGAAGAATCGGAAGGTCCATTGTATGGAGCAGGCATCGCTGATTAACCCGAGGTAAGGTTTTTTCATGATTTTTCTGCAACCAAAACTTTAAACGCAGTTATCTCAAAACAAGGTTTTTCGGTGCTTTGTTGATGAAATTTCGGAAACTATCCGGCCGATTGTCATGAAATTTGAATGACATATGCTTCATAGTTATGGCTATAGCGCATATCATCAGATTTTTTAAATTTTGATTTTAAGAATTTTTTTTTTACAAAAAACTGCAAAAAAATCGTGGTTTTTTTTTACTTTTTCGAAAAACGTGCGCCATTTTGTTATTTTCGCGAATATCAAAAATCTGATGATATGCGCTATAGCCACTGACATACTGAATCTAAAACAGTTTTATTTTTTTGTTTCAGACGACCCGTCTCGGAGATACCATCAACAAGCCACGACCATAACATTTTTACACGGGTTTTTCAATGCTACTGATGTATTATAATAATTGTTTAAAAAAATAAAATAAAAATTTTTTCATGTACTTGAAAGATGTGTTTATTACATAGGATCCGTTTTATCCCATAATTTTAAGCAAAAATCCTCGAAAAAAAATCGCAAAAACAGCCTATTTTTGAGGCGTTTAAAGTGAGAAGATGCCTTAATTGAAGCATCGCGCAAAGTCACTGTACCAGCTGATTTGACCGAAATTTCTCATTTACCGACACGATTCCCGACATGGTTATATATAATACATTGTAAGATTTTTGGGAAAGTGAGGCTTCTTTGCCGCGTCACGTTTCTGCAGAATGCGGTATTGAAAATGCAGACTCGTCGGTAACTTATCCATTGCGAGAAAAAGAACGATCGGTCAGGGAGCGAGAGAGAGGGAGCGAGTTTGGGGGTAGAAAATTCTGACTGCAGGTGAGTAAAGACGAAACTTACCAGTTTGGCAAAGGAGTCAATGGAGTAAATGCGAAACCAAGCAAACGAGTTGTCAGAGAACAAAATAAACTTTCAAACTTTAACGAATCCTTTCTTATTTGTTTATAAAATTGTACATATATTCAGCAGATTTAAGAAATATTACCACACAACATTATCGACATTGTCGATGCTGTCATGCTTATATTTTCGAAAAACAAACGCAAATGGATATAAAAATAATTAATTTTATTCATTTTTTTCTCTCAAGATGTATGCAAAAAAAAATGGTAATGCCGAAACCGCTTTATTCGGTTCGATATTGGTATTATGAAAGCAATTTATCGAAAGCGAGGAGCCAGTGGAATTATTCGTATCACAAATTGTGACACGTTATCATGACGAACAAGCGAATAATATAGGTATATAAACGCGTGATCTGTTCCTCAGGGAGGACCAAGCTGCTTGCCATGCTCGAGAGATCGTTACCCCCGCGACCAGGATACTCACAGAAGGCAATTCTGGTCGCGTCAAAACCAGAAATGGGGGCCGCTTTTCATCGCACTACTACCTCCTTCTCTCTTCTTTTCTCACGTTCCTCTTTCATTGGCACTCTCGTGCATTTTTTTCTACTCCGCATTTCCTCCTTTTGTGATTACAGAACGATGAAGAAAAGAACCAAGTAAAAAGTGGCAGTAAAAAAATAAGGGAATAAAAATAGCTGGCTATAAAAAATAGTGCAGAAGAATAAGACGAAAGGGCACGAGTCGTGCACAATATTCCCTTGTGCTCTTACGGCATGCTCGGAATGCTCAAAGATCTCGTCACTTCTTCGCGTCTTTCTCATTTTTTATGTCTCTCGAGGGTTCCCCTCACTCTTCACTTCTTGTTCTCTTTTCCAACGTTTTACATTCTTTTCCAGTCGCGTATATATTATCAGTGACTGCGACCGTATAAAATTACTCAAAAGATACATATATTAAAATTAAATCGAGAATTCGAGAATAAATTTATAATTTGCCTATTACATCGTTACATTATTTTTTATGAATACCGTAATCATATATTCTCCTGTTTCTCAAATGCTCCTTTATAACCGTGAAAAAATCTCTCAGTATTTAATTTCTTATCAAACTAAAATATATATGTTTCGGAATTTTCGTATTGAATAATTTGTGGACGCGTAAATTGAAACGACAATTGGTTATACTATTCAGGTAATGTGCATTATATGAGAACACTACCTGGTTACGTGGATACATATTGCACAGTATTTCGATATGATATTGAACTGTGGATCCCTTGGGACATTCGATTTTTATGAATAGGTCTAATTTAGTTCCAAGCTTGATCAAGTACGCACTTTCTATGTGACATACAAAATGGACATATAATATCTCTCAGCAGATGAGTTTAATGAGTAACATCGCTAACGCGCAATCACATTCGCGCACATATGGGAAAATATTTCAAGCATGATAACGCCATATGCGATTTAACTATTGGAATTTCATAACAAAATATATCGCGTTAATACGTTGTGACGCTTTTTTCCGACAATTCAGGCGACTCAAATTATTCTCCGTTTTACAAATATTTTTGGGCGCCAATCGACAAACTTTCATCGACAAAAATTTATTTAAATAACTGTAAAATGAGAAATAAAAGATTTTCCGGCTAGACTAACCTTTCAAGATGATAGAGGGGCGTGCATGACTCATGATAGAAAGTAAATAAAAGATGAGGGGCACTTGGAACATTTCGGGATCACAAAATTATTTATTCAAGAATATAAACACGATCTCGTAGAAGACGAGAACGAGCAACAAAATTTCTAAGTACAAAATTTACGAAAAAAAAAAGAAAAAACATTTACATTTTTCTCTCACATTTGTCGATATCGTTATAAAACGGTAACGATGCGAATTTAATTTAACAAAATTCATAACGATAACAATTTATCATAGTGATAGCCAAATTAAATATCGGTAATAAAAACAGTTTATAACAAGATCTTGGCTGTAATGTCACAAGACTAAATGTGAAATTTCAAGAACGTGACACGCCCAACATGGCGACTCGAACAAAAGATTTACCAAATTACTTATTACAACCGAGATTAATATTAGGACAAAACACTTAAACTATGAACCTCGATTTTGACGTTTAAACGAAAAAAGGAATCCCTTTCGGCGATCCAAGCTATAAGAAATACGAGAACAACGCGAAAGAACTTAGTCGCGTAAAAGACGTTACAATATTTTCCCGCACGAGAACGCCCCACCGAAAGACGATAATCGATAATAGAATCGATAGTTCGGACCGACGCTTTGACGAGAACGAAATTGGCCATGTTGACTCTCGGTAATAATTGGAATTCGCAGGCTGTTGGATGATTCTTGCAAGTTCCGAGGACGATGATAAAATCCTGTGATGGCAAACGATACCGTGAGCTCGAAAGCTCAGGACGAGAACTTTGAGCTAGTGACCTGACGCTCGGCCTTTTGGAATTACGCGCTCTCGTTACGAGAACGCCAAGAGCGACGACGACGATGAGGTTCGTGAGCCTTAAGGCCTGCTCACACAACTACGGCATGGATATCGGTGTGACGACGATGACGAGTCCGCTCGAAATTCGCACTACCCTCCCTTTCTCGATCCTTCTCGATATCGACTCAGAGAGCCCGTCGTTCGCTCGCGCGCAATTACGGAAATAAAAATACAACAAATTAGAAATTACAATGATTTGCTTATTTTTGGCCCTGTCAGATTGCTCGAGAGAGAGAGAGAGAGAGAGAGAGAGAGAGAGAGAGAGAGAGAGAGAGAGAGAGAGAGAGAGAGAGAGAGAGAGAGAGAGAGAGAGAGAGAGAGAGAGAGATTCCAGAACAGCGAGAGACGCCTTCATCGCGTGGTGCTACCGTATAAAGCTTTTTTGTGACGTGAGCAAAAATACCACGTCACAACGTATAAACATAATTCATATGTAATCCATAATTATTTCATTTTACCATACACTTGCATTGGAAATACAAATGCTTCTTGATTAATTAAGTTCTAAACTTATCACAGTTTGAAAATTGATGAATAATAAATTAATGTTGTAACCATTCGTAAGTTACATGCGTTAAAGAATCAATCGAAATACATTTTGTAATGATAAATTATCCACAGGCGTTTCAAATAGACTAAAAGTAAATAATTCCCACTGGAGCGAGTTGGGATGACCAAAATCGGCTCAATCTGACTCACTAGTCTGCGTTTTAACCTGGATATCTTGGACGAAGTATAAAATAATTCAAAAGAAAAGTAGTGTTTTGAAAACAAGATAGTCAGAGTGTTAATTTGCAAACAAAATGTTTACTGGTCCGATAATTACGAACTCCATTATTGTCCTTATTTATTTGGATCAGTGTATATATCAAGGGTTATTAATATACAATAACGAGCTAAGTAAATTTGTATCTATGGATCGGCCATTAATACTTTTGTATTCGATATAACGAGGCGGCGAGAATTGATTCTCGATTTCGAAGAAACTAGCGTACATAGCGACTATCGCAAACAACTGTGTAGCTATCGAAAGGAGCATAGAAATGTGAACGAGAAAAATAGACAGAGAAAGAGTGAAGGGGGGGGGGGGGGGGGGGGAGGAGAGAAGGAGGAACTAGTGATGCCAGGGAGGGCTTCGCATTCGAGTTTGTTGTATTCGAATTGGTTATATATAGCTCATTTGGATTCAAGCTTTACCCTGGAGCTGACGATTCGTTTTCTAGAAGAGAGAGAGAGAAAGAGAGAGAGAGAGAGACCTTGAGTCTCGTTCGTCTGAGATCATCAGACGTTTGGAGGAGCGAGAAAGCGACAACAGTCTCCAGAGCGCCGTCAATCTTCGCGAAATACGTTAACACTGCTTCACTATTCATCCATTGCGGAAACACCGATATATACGCGTGTACGAATATACTCTCGTGATTAATTACGACTAAGTAATGTCTTCAAATACCTTGGCAATCAGTTTTTTGATCCGTAGGACATTCAATTTCCCCACACTTCCGCCAATAACTCCAGCATCGATTTAGAGTATTTGCTCAACCTATACTAGGTTTATTAATCTTTGCCCTAGGTTCAAGACCCCCCCCCCCCCCCGCCCCTCCCAAAAAAGTTTTTCGGTCGAAGAAAACGAATAAAACACAGTAATATAGTTGTGTGTTCGCCTGACAGCATCGAAAGTAACGAATCTGTGTGTGTACAAGTTATCATCCACTCGACTCCTCGTTTTTTCTCTCTTGGGTTCTTTCCTGTCGCCATACCGTATCGCATATCTGGTGCTAACCCACATTCGTCTCCTATATTCAGCAACTCAGCAACAATAGACAGCACTTCCGCAAGCCGTTTGAAGAGGCACACCGGATAGCCGCCAGAGAAGAGACACACAAGAAGGAAAACGGTAGGCTCGATCGTCGTGGAGCATTTTAGTGAGACAGAAAGAACTGAAAAGCTTACGGGCTAAGGTCTCGTATGATGGCAAGTTGTTACATATGAGTGATTGAGCAAATATTCATAAAAAAAATTCATTCGTATGGTGAAACACGAATCAAGAGTCAAAAAAATGTTGGTGATTGAAGAAAATATTGAAAAACGATGTTTATAAGCTTTCGGGCATATTTCTTATCAGTGCAGTCGGAACAGCTTCCAACTATTCGGATATTACTTTCGTAAACGAAAAGTTATACCGAAAATTCTACTGTCTCCACTTTGGCAGGCATTCCTCCTACTTTCGATTTTCAAGTTACACGCAAGTTACATCCATCAAAAATTCAGTGAATATCAAGTTTTGGCCAACCTAGTACTTTGATGTTACGTTTCCAGTCCTCTGTGTTATATATATAGTGTACGAATTTTAAATAACAACGACAACCGGATATTACCACACACGTTGCACCGAGTGTATATACAAACGTACGTCGGAAGTTAATCATTGTCTCGCCGCGCGATGATCGATTGGGTGTCTATAGTTCGTCACTCCCGTCGTCGATTCAGCGACTACGTGAACGCTGTACCGATGAAAATTCGCCAACGGAGAAGATCCAAACGTTCTGCCAATGCTGTCAGTGATTTTACCTCAATTATTACCGGACGAAGAACGTCCACCCGGAAAAATAATCGTGACATTTTTTTTAATGATGATCATTGTCACGATCATGATAATGATCAGGAGCAACAGCATTTTTTTCACTACTGTTGCTGGAATACCGTGAGTTCTCACAACAGATACGTTTGATTACAATATTTTTTTGTTATTTTCTGGATTTCGTGAATTGTCCGGATGACTGTTAAAAAGAAGCTAATACTATACCAATTTAATAATTATAGACAACGTAAATACTTCAGTTATGAAATTTTTCACTCCAATATTAAAAATGTTTATAAGAGTAATTCACTGTTGAAACAGGTACGCGGTTTCATGCTGTTTTCATGAATCTTACGTTTCCCGTTCTTCCTTTTTTATTTTTAGATAAAGTAAACATATAGAAAGGGTGTGTGTGTGTGTATGTGTGCGTGTGCGCGCGCGCGTGTGTGTTTCTATTTGAAAGGCATTCATGACTATTTAAAATAAACTTTAGCAATCGGGCGGTATACTTCTGGATTATACCACCCATGTACGTATCAACACGTGTATAATATACGTATGTGCATTTTCGAGTTCGCACGTCCATAGACTTGGACGCACATTAATTCAAGCCTTCGGTTTTCTGGTGGTTCCCCGGTCAGCCGATCAAACGCGTTCGGTCGAAGCTACAAAGCCCTAAGCATGAGCTTATTTTGGCAGAATTATAACTAGGAGAGCAAGCGGCTACAACTTCTGGATGTAATTATAACTCTAAGCTCTCAGTGTTTTTGCCTGTTTTCAATATGTTGATACTATAGAATACCAACATGTGCATCGGCCAGAATTGCTGGTTATCTTCACCACGATTTTGCATTAACATTGTTGATGATTACCCATGAACACATGCAAAGCTTCGTCGTTGTTCCGACGTTTAGGATAAGGACACGAGCTAACGGAGTTGAAAATTAGCGTTTTCGTTAATGGCAAGCTATTAAGAAACTTTTCACTAATTTCCTGCAGCCCTCGGTAACCTTGTAAGCTTGTTCGGCATGTATTTTAGATGGCTTTATACGTAAAGCTCAGTTTAATTGCTCCAAGCGTATCGAAGTTGTATTAACGTAGGCACGTGATCTCCGTAGAGGAGGAAATAATCACCGGAGCACCTGTTTAAACCTATGAATGCTATTAGACTCTCAGGCTTAAGGTGTACCACTAGTGTGACTGCCCCAAAAAAAAGATGATTTTCGGGAATTTATCGAAAGAAGAGTATTGCATCGAATATTTTGAAATTTCGAGGATATATTTGTGTATAAATTATGCATATACATCAGTAATCTTTTTGCATGAAAATATTCAATTTTCAACAACTTATGCGCCGTCTCCCGAGTCTCGAAAAAAAAAGTTCTTCCACTGCTGCAGTGATTGCGGCCTTCAAAGTGCTTGAAATCAAAAAATAAAAAAAGTTCGTTAAACTAGAAGGTATTGCCTGTACAATGACGCAGGATTGTTGAAAAAAAAATTAAAATCCAACAAAATCGCGGAGTTTTGAAAAAAAATTCCAAATTACGCTAAAAAATCTGATAGTTTTTTGCATGGCAAATTGACATTTTTTATCCAATCGAAAAACTGGAGGGTCATTGTATGAAGAAACAAATACTAAATACGCTAAAACAAGATTCAAGTCCATCGGATGATTTGTATTCGAGTTAGAACTGCAGCAAATTTGAAAATTGTCGTTTTGAGAAAAACGCGTTGAAAAATAAAAATATTGATTTCATTGTTAGAGCAGCTGCTCTTTAGAAGGCTGTAGTTCAAAAACTATTTGAGATCCGCACTTGAAATTTTAGTATGTTATTCTTGAAGGTATAGACTGTTGAAAAATAAATAAAAAAAATCGATTTTTTGAAAGTGTCACACTAGTGGTGCCCCTTAAATCTAGACGTATATCTTGGGGTGTGGTGTAATCAACCTATTCGTCACGTTTTGGGCGCAATTGTCGAGAAACCTTTGGAAATTAATTCGGGAACGAAGTGACCCTGTAATCGTCATTAACAATTTTCTTCCAAGTATGTTTGTGTGCGTGTGTGTGTGTGTGTGTGTGTGTGTGTGTGTGTGTGGTTAGTCGATATAGTACGTGGAAAGCTCTTAGAGGCGATCGGACGGTTGATCCCTGGACAGCTATATACCGGTTGACCGCATTGTCAACTGAGTTTCAGAATCAAGGGGAAGCCTCTCAAGGGTCTGAGAAATCCAGGATTTTATGCGATTAACTCCTACACTCCGGAATACGTTCTCGCCCATTCCAAATACCACTCTGCATGATCTTCAAAGCTCCCCTTCTGCCCCCCACCTCTCTCTCTCTCTCTCTCTCTCTCTCTCTCTCTCTCTCTCTCTCTCTTACTCACTCTCGCACTCCGTCGATGTACACATAGCACATAACACATAACACATAATTCTGTTTACGATACGATATCAACAATCCCCGTTAATGCCAGTGGCCACCTGTTAATACGGTTGTCATGCAGTCTGTGCTTTGCCTCCATCGGACGTCAGTCACTCGTATGATGAACAAAGGGCAAGACGCTTTGCAGCCCGTATCGCATTAGCTTCGGGTTCCATATTCGAATGGACCGATATGATTTTCCTGAATTTACAATCGAGATTTTCTATCAGTGTTGGACATCAATCAAAGGTTTATGCAGACGTTATTATGTCTTTACGAGCAAAGATCTTATTTCAAACAATTACATATTGATTTTAATATGCGCGTAATTTAGTTGCTACAACAAAAAAAAATTAAATCAATAGTGCGTATGTGCTTTGGATTTCAGAAGACGAGATATAGCAACGCAGGTGTGGAAGAACAAGTACCACCCCCACCGTCACCTCCGCTAGTCAAAGAAACTGTCCTTCTCGATGGTGTATCAAGACCAAATTCAGTCGAGAGAATTCTTCATCCCGAAGGAGTGCAGCATATTCTCGCGAATCATGAGACGTTGAACAAGGTAAGCTTATAGAAAAGAAATATTTGAATCGATAGAATATTTTCTTCGATTTGTTGCGTCCTTTTATTGAGGTCACTGTATGCGGAAACAGCGAATGTTCAGCTATTTGCGCTTTGCCTCATAAAATATTGGCTCAATGTGGAAAAAAATTTGTTGGCGCAAGCGCCCTAAACTCTTTTTCGAATCGCCATCTGTTGCACAAATTTACGAACCCTCGAAACTCCGAATTAACGAACACGTTGATAAAAAGCTCTGGAAAAATGTATTCTCCGCGAGATAACTCTTCGTCGATATTACAAATTCCTATGAAAACTTCAGATCCAGGAAAACCACCTGCATTACCGGCGACTGGCTTTAGCTCCCGTTGGTTAGCGAAACCACCGTGCAAGCAGGGATCAAGTACCACTTTACACTTGCCAGTCATAGCTAAAATTTCATGAACCGTTTTCATAATGAAAATCCAGTCGATCCTCAATATCTGCTACCGATATCCTACAATCCGAAACGTTTTTTTTTTTTTTTTTTTACAAAGATTTCGATCCGTCCTCGAATGCCGTAAACTTATTTTCTAAGAGAAATGCATGAATATCAAATGTTATGAGCAAATCCTTGAAAATCGATACTTGATTTTTTTCAATTATGATCCGAAAAACTTGAACGTTGCTCCTCCAGCAAAAAGCGACTAATGATAATTCTAAATTTAATTGATTATTTATCAGCCATCATTAATATAAGCAACCTTGAAAAATATCGTACTTTCGCGATGAAATAATGGAAGCATGAAAAATAAAACGAATTGATAATCACTCCGGTATGGTTATCGAACCAGCGTTAAAGACGGGGATAAAACTCTGTCCCTTGATGTAATTTGTTAATAACGGCGAGAAGGGGGTGGTCGATTTTTGCCTTCCGATATATCCCATTAAGTGGCAGCACGGTCGCGAGTCATGAGGGTAAGCGCGAAAACTCAAGCATCGGTCGAGGCTTGAGAGTAACACGTGTACAAACAGTTCGCTCGCAGCATCGCAACTGGTCGTCAGCGTTATAAAAGTTCGTGGCAAAAAAAAACTTTACAAGGTTGCATTGAGCAAACAACAGCGGTTAATCAAGTGCTTCGATGATCGATTTGTGTTTGTGCGTGTGTTTTGTTCACGTAAAATTCATTAAAAGTATAAAGTAACACAATGATCAATAAAGAAGTTGAACGATAAAAAAAAAAAAGAAATCGTGTAATACAGTAATATTGAAAGTTCCCGACTTTTATAACAAGTCCAGCTTTACCGTAATGAACGAGGACCGAAACTTCGCTGATCCTCTCGTTTCCTTAATATCCTCCGAACTCTCAGCCCTGTTATCGCAATATTTCATTGTAGTTGCATTGACCAGAACTGGGTCAAAGTGATTGTTTCAGTGACGTATACACTCCTCCGCCGCATTATATCATAAAACTAAAAAAAAGCAATTATTGTCCAATAGGGCGGTGAAAAGTTCGTTCGAGAGATGGTAAGACTTTCGACGTACTATTTCCTGAAAATGAAAATAGCCCTCCGTTATTCGCTGTTGATATTCAAATTTTCATAATTCATTTCGTCGTTTTGTTACAATCCTTGATGCCACTCGAAAAAATTACCAATAAATGTTACATCGCAGCAAAATTACGTCCGCTTTGCGATACACGGTTATAAATATCAAATTATCCAAATCCCGAATGAACATTTCATACCTACTCAACCGGCTTAAACTTTTTTTATCTACGCGTTTATAAACTTCCACGAAATGTACATATTTGTTGAATCATCGACATAGAGTATTAGAAATAAATTTTCAAAAGTCAACCACATGTTTAACAACAAACGTAATCGAATCAACAAAAACAGTAATAATCAACATTATCAATAATAATTGAATTTTATACCTAGAAATTATTGTTTAAATATTTTCACTTTCGAATTCGGAGTATCGTATTTCGAAACACGGCAATTGCCCAAATAAATGCCCAAATTAATAGAATAAAAGCGATATGTCTGTTTGTTATTCAATTATTCTTATTCATAATGAAAAAAATATTGTCAGTTGCATGTGACTCTATGAGAATTAACTAGAGGAAAAGAAAGCCTTTTTGATAGCGGAATGGCCGGTTTGGGTGCGTCTGACCGCACACCGACTTCATCTACTTGCAGAATTCAAAAGTTTGTCCGATCGGGTTCCATCATTTCGTGCGAGCACTCCGCACTATTTTGCGAAACTAAAAAAGTCGTTCATGCAGTTTCCCATCTCAACTCATAAACCTCTTTTATAGTATTGCAAAACATTTGGTTTGTAATAGCCTGCGATATAAACTGCATATGAATGTCGCCGTAGGAGATTTTTACGATTCGCGATACGAAAGCCGAGAGTGTTAGAAACGTGTACAATCACTGGTAGATGCACGAATGTTGCTTTTAAGCACGAGCATGACTCTCCGTGGAATTAACGATTTGAAACGTATGAAATAAGTTGCGCACGTGTGGTGCGTTCAACAAATTATAGTGTTGGAAAACCTTGAAACTTCTTCTTAGATTTATTAATGCTCGGCCTTTAAATTTGCAATTTTTATGTTCTTCAAAAAATTCACAAAATTCTTCACAGAGTTCTTCAAAAAATTAACATATATTCAGTGTTAATAATTGAATAATTAATTAAAATTATTTACTAAATTTTGTTTCTTTGCTATACATTTCCAAAAATGTATCGTGATACAGTGTTTCGCGTTACTTGGCAAAAATCAGATGAATGGTTTATTCCAAAATCTCTTGCTTCATTCCTCTTGGCGCAACTTGCATCAAGTCATTTTTTACGCCTTACGCCAATTCGGACCGGAACACGAATATCTCGATAAATTTATTACTACGGGAGTTTTTATTATTTATTGCGTCGAATCATTTGCTTCGAATTCGAGCTACGGAAGTTTGTGTCGTCCTCTTGCAAGGCTTTGCATCGTCGAACCGTTTTTTTTTTTTTATTTTCCATTTGTAGTTTGTCAAAAAGAATTTTAGTAAAATCGAAGGTTTTTTTTGTTTGTTCTTTACGTACAGGGTACAGGTTCCAATAGCAACGTGTGAAAACTAATAAATTTGTATTTTGCAATAAACGAAGGAATCGGATCAATGGAATTTTTTTTTTTTTTAATAGAAGACAGCTATCATTTTTATTTTACGTCCATTTATTACAAAAAACGATGTATACATAAAACAAATTATATTATGTTAAAGCAAATACAAAAAAAATGTCAATACATCAATGATATATATTTTCAAATTGTGAGCGATTTGAATTACCACAGTACTCTAATCGCTTTATAAAACTATTAAAAACATGATCTTTAGTTTCATTTGAAATGCCACTGACGGTCTTTTTGTTATTTCTTTAATCAAATTATCTACAGTCTTTGGGTTGTTTTCATAACAGAGATCTTTAATATAACCCTACAAAAAATAATTATAAGGATGAAGACCAGGTGAATAAGGGGGCCATTTCATCTCTGTTCCCTTAATAAATCGAGGTCGATAAATCGCGATCACCATGAACTTTATTGATGGCTCCGAAGACTTCTTGAGTTCGATGAGGTGCTGCTCCATCTTGCATGAAATAATAATTCTTAACGAGGTATTTTTTCTTTGCATATAGGGAAAGTATTGTGTCTTTATAGCTCTGTTCGGTGACAGATTGTACGTTCAAAGAAATGCACGTAGATCCCTTTTATTGAGACAGCTGCCCATACGGTTACTTTTGGAGGATGAAGCGACGTTGCCCCTACGGTCTTCGAATTTTATGAATCCCAAAGCGATAATTTTGTTCATTGACATTTAGCCATTCATCGAAAAATGCGCTTCATCGATTCTTCATTTTCCAACATTTGCCTCAACCCATTGCAGAGCTCTTTTCTTGTTTTCATGGCGTATTCCGTTAATAATTGATGCGCGCTGTTATTTTGTAAGGATGCATATTCAAAAAAATAACGCAGAATGTTGCGCAACGACGATTTTTTTCAAAATAGTCTTTAACTTAATCAATCGTTTCCCCTGTAATTACCGAAGGGGAAGGGCCTGGCAAATCTTTTCTATGGTCCTGTAGTGTTCTGTACTCTTTAAAATGATCAATAACTCGGTAAAAAAAAAACGTTGCAATGTCAGAAATTTTGTAAAACAATATAGATCTGATTCCTCATAAACATTGAGATAAAAAAATATTCGAGTCTTAACTCCTAAGAGTAGTTTCGCTTCTGACTCTTGTACTTCTCTATACTTCGTGCGAAAGCCTCTAAACGCTTTGGTATAAATTTTCCCTCTTGAATAATAAAATTCAATGAGAAAAACTTTTTCTTTAATAGCTGCGACTCACTCATTTTCAAGAAGGTTGTCCGCTTTCTACCGCAGCTAGAATAAAACTGGCACGTCTCAAGTGCACGCTTCTGAAACGTAGGGTTCCTTAAAATGTCAGTCAGTGAACGAGGGGGGATTCGTTTAGTTTTTACACGTTCCTATTGAACACCCTGTGTACGTCATTAGCCCCGCAAGCTTGCCACATCTTATCGAAATATTGAAAGGAAAACAAAAAGGATTCGGGGTCAAGTCGCGTGTTATACAAGATGAGACTTAGGGTACTGCTGTGGATGAGGGAAACTGAACCAAAGAAAAGCAGAAAGAGAGAGAGAGAGAGATGAAAGCACGACGAGGCTTGAGGACAATCGAACGTGACCAACCATATCAGAATGTCGTTTTTAACGTCGTTTTATCCACGACTCGACCTAGTTAAGAATCTTCGTACGTCAAACTGTATTTTATCTCATCTGTGCTGCCAGGATGAAATTGAGCCTCAGCACTTCCATTCGTTTGAGCTTAGACTGAGAAAAGACTATTCGCGTTGAAGGTGAAACGTTTTTGGAATGCATTTTATGGCTATCTCATAATTGAATTAACATTCAAATTTTCTCTCATAGAAATACTAAACGAATAATTTGATAACAAAAAAAAAAGAGAAAATCTGCAAAAAAATGTTTAGTACTTTTTGCATTGACAAATAGAGCCTGAATAAAATTATAATCCCCATGACGAGAAAAACTCCGAAGAGTACATGATAAAGCCCTTGTTAACATACGTCCGTCCAGATTCGAAGAGAACTCAATCGGAAACCTTATAAATTATCAACAAACACGAGTACAAATGCCGAGCACATTAGCTCCGAGACGTTACGCAACAACGAAAATCCAATTTAATGCTCTTGTTTCAAATATAATACGCTTGCATTTCCAAGGTACAAGGGAAATGCAATCTAGTTGTCAGACGACTTTTGTGGTTCCAGTGACAATCAGAAAGTGACGAGCAGTATATCGGCCTTCGTCGAATGGGCTATGCGTAATCGCATACGTTTTATTGCGGTTTGACACGCAGATCTGCTATCCGTAAAACCGTAAAACAAACACAAAACCGTATGGTGGTTTCGACCATTCGAACCAATTGATAAACAAAAAATCCTCACACCCATATAAATGTGCTCTAAATGATTAAATTTCTAATCGCCAATGTCAACGGCTTAGTTTGCAAAATTAAAAATATTGTATTTGCAAAATAATTTTTTTTGCGCTTCATTTATTATTCAAATAATTTTAATATTAACAAAATGAAGATTTATTGATGATGAATAAAATATTAATTGATATTTCTAAATAATAATTATTTTTTTATGGTATGGATAATGATATACGCATAACATTATACGTATCACCGACGACAGCGGTTAGCACGCGGTCGGTGTGTGGTTTTGGCGATCTCCCAAGCTGCTTCGGTCGAAGCCAGTAGTACTGGCTCGCGCATCGATCGGTGAGCACGAGGCAGTTTTTCTGAATTTCTGACGATGCCAACCAACTGAAACTCAGTTAAAATATATAGTCTCCTGTATCGGCCGGTTTTTCCACAATTTCGGTATGCTCTTGTGCAAATGCGAGACAGTAGTGAATTAAAAAAGAGCGGTTGCGAGCAACACTCTTGCTCGAGTGTCTTTCAGGAACATGGAAGCTATGATGGGCACGTGAAAAAAAAAAAAAAAAAAAAAACATCTAAATATATTAATTTATATTATTATTTATCAGTATTATTATTACTCTTTTCATTTTATTTACAATGAAAACTTTCATATCCCATTATTCAAAATGCGTACACTTTAGACTCCACATTCAGCCGTCGAGACACAAAGGATCGTACACATAAAAAAATAATAAATAAAACGCTTCAACGGTATATTCCGTTGAACATCAATCACGGATTTTCTTCTTTCAACGAATACTCCATTAGTATTGAACAGCCAGGTTTTGTTCCCTAAAAGTCGACATGCTCGAGAGAAAAAAAAATCGTATCAGGAGAGCTTTACTCGTGTAGGTACAGAGTGTGCAAGAAAGAATAAAATCATACGTTTTTGTGTGAAACGTTCTGTTGGACTTTGTGCCGCAATTTGCAAGTGATGTAAACGTTGCACGGGCCACATTACTGTGGTGGTGGGGTACCCTTTGCTCGTGTTTCAACGTAGAAACATTTACGGTGTCCAATATCAGCGGTGAAACTGTCAACTGTGACGAGATAGAACACGCTACATTGTTTCTGTTGCTTGGAGCTGCGGGGCTTTTAATTAAAGTCCCGTGACGCTCGAAGCTTTTTTCTTTCCCCTTTTTCCTTTTTTTCGGTTTTCCATGCACGCCTGCGGTCACACAACGTGACCGAGGAAAAAAAAGTCTCTCATCAGGATTTTAGCGAGACACTCTTCAACTCTTCCGATTGAAGTCTCTCAAAATAGTATTCTTAGTATAAATTGATCAACGATCTTGAAAAAATGTTGTAATTCATCAATTTGTCATAATTGTTGTTCTGGAAATAATTGGACGAGGACAATATTTACTTTAGTATCAAAATATTTAATTGCACAAAATAAAATGATTTTTCATTAGTTCTTTCGGTCTGTTTTATAAATGGATTTTTCACTTTATTCCAAACGGTTCTGCTTCAACGTGTTCATATTTTAATTAAATCAATTAAATTCACTTTACCGATGAGTAGGCGATGCAAATTAATATGAACGACATTGCAACGAATTGCTTGATATCCATAGGATTCGCTAAAATCACTTTGTTACATCTATTTTTGCTGAATTTTTATATTCCCTCGTTGCTTTGATCCCCCTCTCGTTCGACTTGACTCTCTACCTCCGAGTTCATGTTCTCGTTTTTTTTACCCTGTGTCACGATTTACTCTCGCATGGAGAAAAAACCCTGATGTTTTTTCGACACGAAGCTCCATCAGAGTCGCTCGAGAGTGAAACACAGATGTAATGACAAATAGAAAGGATTATGTAGTTGTGTAAAAACAGTAAAACAATCGTTTGCTCGTCAGAGATTCATGCACCGCGGAACAATGCTCCGCCGCCATCGTTCTTCGATCATTTCCTCCAATTTATTTCTGCTCGTCAGTATTTTGAAGGTTTTTATCGCTCAAACGGAAAAACGTTTTTATTTAAAACTCAAAGCGTAAAATGTTCGTTTCAATCGTTCTATATGTTTTTTCGTCTCCTCTCTGAAAAGTGCATTTTTTTTCATATACGTAAATTTATAATGAACAATAATATTCTGTGAGAGATTGAAAAGTCCTCATTTTAAATTAATTAACAGCGCAATATAATGATTTTGTTATACACACTTTTATACAGTAGATGCTGTTCGATAGAAAGAAAAAAAAAACACAATGAATAAAACGGAAAGAGTTTTGTATGAATTTTGCGTACATTGGACTTTTACGCAAACGACATATTTCATAACTTACTCGATCGAACAAAAAAGGTATGCGCCACTGACAATTCAAAAACTTGCATCGTTGCGTGACTCGCTGTCAGATTAGATAGAGGAGAGAGAACACGCGAAGCCCCCAAAAATAGATGTTGAACGGAATTTTTGTTTCGAAAATTCCAACGAATATATTTGTTTGGAAGGAAAAGAGAGCAACACGTATCAAAATATTTATAATATGCCGAGAGACACCGGTCTGAGTACATAATGCGTACATAATATAGCTTAGCGAATCCCTTGGGGGCTTTTCGTTCGATTGATGAAAGGGGTTGAAGCAGTGAGAGACTCTCTCTCTCTCTCTCTCCCTTTTCTCTTTCCACTTTCCACTTTCCACCCCTATAGGTTCCCACCCCTATATTTCATCGAGACCCGGCGTCTGAGGCTCCGGTAACCGGCGAGTTGTGTGTAGTTTGCACGAGATGGCAGGGCAGTGCGCCTCGCTTTCGCTACTACTCTTCATTTTCCGGCCGAGACCTTAAACTATCTTCATCCATTCCCTTCTCCTTTAATCAGGCTATTCCATCATTTCTTCGTCTTAAAAAGATGGGCATAAAAGTAACTTTCCAGTCGTCTTTCTGTATTTTCCCTCTTTCTCTCTTTCTCTCTTTCGCCCTTCACAACACACACGCGCAAACACAAACCATCAGACATTTTTTATCTCATTCGAACGCGAACAGAAATGGATATATACATAAACATTTTGTACTTTGTATCGAGCAAAAAAATCGCTTCCACTCGCTCTTCGCAACAGTCCGCGCTTCAACCCCTTTTTTACTCCACTCTAATTCACCGCTCTACATACATACGTATATGCACTTGCTTTGTTCTCTATCTATCGTTGCCCATGTTGCGGGACTGTAGTACGACCTGGCGTCAGTGCGGCGCTCAGCGGCGTAGGTCAGTATACGCGGATACCATATTTTTCATAATACCCTTCTCACCCTCGGACATTAAAGTCTAATTGTCAATGACGGAATATCAAACCTTTTTACGACGTTTATCTTCAACGATTTACTATCGGGATTACCCCTACAAATTTCATCGTCCATCCCATCGGCATTTAATAGTCGCGATTTTGTCCTTGTAACTTGCTATTTTGTGACGTGCAACCGATTAATATCTATGTAATTTCTCGCAATGCTTACGCGAAAAACTTGGAGGTGAAATTTCGCGACGAGACTTGAGCTTTCATTAAAAATTCTGAGAAGCACGAGTAACGCACGGTTGTGTTTGCCTACTTTCTTTTCTCTTTCCGTAGCGTTCATTTGTTTTTCATTTTCTCGCCCGTGTAAGCCTTACGGAAAAGTCCACTAACACCTGAGAGTGAATATGCGTGTCCACATAAACGTACAAAAATAAGAAAAATGGGCAAAAAAAAGTTAATGCCATTAACTCGAGCACTATTCGTCGTTCACAGTCAGGGGGTGTCTCTCGTGTTTCTTGTTTACACAGTTAATAAAACATTGACAACGCTATTGCGATCGACCACTTTCCGCGATCTTGACTCCTCGAGTTTCGCGTGGTAGTACGTGTGTGCTCGCTCGACAGCGTCATACAACGGATAAAGGTGACGCAAGTGAAAGCATGATTATCAATTTTTTAATGGGAATAAAAAAGAGGAAAATAAATCGTACAGTGCAAATAATTTCAACATATTCTCGACATATCTTGAACGTTCACGTATCTCGTGCGATGTGCATCTCGAATCTTGTGAATTTACATCGAGGAATTTGTCCGCTAAAAAAATACCAACATTTTCTATTCTTTCGTCAAAACTCAATAATTATTATTGAAACTCAAAAATCCGTGTATACTGGGACAATAATTTTACTAAAATTGAACGACTCTCGGTTGTTCCTTCACCCCCGTTTCTTCGGTGCCCGTTTACGGTCATTAATTGAACGCTCGTGCGAGGACAACGTGTAATCGGTTTCGTGAAGCGAAAAAAGGATATAAACCGAATTTTAATGGAGTAAAGTTGGTAAGAGCGAGTGACGTTGTCGGCCATCTCACAGCGTACGTTCAAGAGCACTGACGTGCTATTATTTGTGACCGTCTAGAATCGGGTCGGGTCGTTCAAACTCGTCTCGCGCGAACGGGATATCGACCGGCGCGGTTGTCCGGGCGGCAGCAAAAGCTCGTAGATATATAGAACGGGTGGAGGAAAAGCGGGCGTACTACGAGAGAAGGATAAAATTTATCCCAGAAACGTGCCAACTTGTGGACGCCACCGCTATCGCCCTACCACCGCCACCCTGCACTCAAATATACCTGCTCGATTCAAACATTTTTTTTGGCACATCCAAGACCACATCAGCGCCCAAACACTCGTCGGGATTTACCACGTGCGCCAAAACAACTCCGCGTTATCATGGACAACGCGATCTGTTTTCTCCCGAGTTTAATATCACACGTGACCCGGATGAAACTTTGCCAAAAAATCTTGGCGTATACCGCGCGCGTCCGCACGTGCGTCAAGTCTTGCGCCCGATCCTTTCCGATCCTCGTAATCAAATAAGTGGCGAAAAAAGTTTTTTTCGAGAGATCTCTTTGCTCATTCTACTTTCGCTCAATGCAGACGCTCCAGTGAAAGATTAGTTTTTTTTTTTTTTTTTTTCATTGAAAGTATGACGAATCGATTCGTATCAAGGAATTTATTATACATCATTGTAGCCATCCAGGACTTATCGGAGATTCAAACATTTCGATTTTTTGCTTTTAAAAACAAAATTTATCAAAATTCTACTAAACAATTTGTCTTACAAGACAATTTTATTTTCACTATGTGCCCCTGCGATAGATATTGAAAATGTTGAAGAGCAGAGTTGTTATCGAATAAAATTCTGAAGAGTATGTCGAACTGCCGCGGGTGCAATTTTCTTACTCGTATAGACTCGATGCTAATATTTCACGATTCCCTTGGGTTCGTAACCTTTCGCAACGTAATTAACGACCCGACGCAACGAGCTCGATACAAACGGGATCGAGGGTGTTGTGTCGGGTCATAGAATTTAGCGACAATCGTCATAGCGCTCGGTGAATTGCTAATAAGGCTAATTAAAAGGGAGGCAGCCGGAGTACGGCCGCCGAGATAGCATCGATACAGCTCCGAAGTAGGCTAATAGGTAATATGAACGCTATTAAAACGTGCGTGTGCTTATTACGACGACAATTTACTATTTGTTGGGAGCAGAAGAATAGCGTGAAAGCAGGTCGTTTATATTGCATTGTACGAATAAGCATAATACAGAGTTCTGTGCAAACCGGTCCGGGCGACCCGATATAATGCTAATTAATTAGAAGCCGCGGCGCAAGTTGGTACACTTGTATATGTGATTGTATACATGCATCGCAGCAGCTGGAGAAATGAATCGAAAATTGTATATACGCCCCGTCAACAATGACACGAGGGTTACGCCGTTGAATAATCCGGCATTTCGGTAACCATCTGTCGCGTAGGCCCATTTGTCAAAATTTCACGGCGGTCGCGTTCTCGGCCTCGTTTCGATTATTTTTTTCTCCACAAATTCAGCCGCGAATATCGCTATTTAATCGAGGTTCGATGATCGAAGGATTCGTCGAACTTTTGAATCGTTCGCATCATCCGCCGGACAGACTCGAACCTAATAATTCCTCGGACGAGAGCAAATAAGTATTAAAAAAAAAATACTTTTTTCTTACCGTCATTGTCTCCGTTGCAAAAATCCATTTTTTTCTATCAAAATTGCGATATACGCAAAAGACGGCGAAATTTACTCGCTTATCAATCGTAACCGGATTCCCGAAATTTATCTTCTTACCAAAGAGTCTCTACAAATGAGGCGGAAATCTTCACAGCCGACCGCTGGGTCGATTATCACGTTTCCGCAATTGTTCGATAGTCGGTAACAAGAGACACCGTTTTACCGACGCAAGAGACAACAACCCCGCCCCGACAGTAAAAATCTCGTGAATGAGATGTCGTGTTGGACTCTTTCGTTGTATTGGAGATAGTTCTTCGATACAGAAGCATTTTTTAACACCAAAGGAAAAGAAAAAAACTTGAATATGATTCAACGGTAAAAGAAAAAAAGACAAAGCTGTATGGAACATTGTAACGCGACAATAAAATAGCCTTACGTGCGATCTGGTACTACACAAATAACTAAACTCAATTGATTCATTACAAAAAGATTAGAAAAAAAAAGAAATATATATATGTGTGTGTGTGTGTCTACAAGTTTTTCATTAACCGGCGAGGAATAAAAATTTTAATGAATAGTAATTATATGTCGTCGTGCGAGTATTATTAGTCGCGAAGTAAAAAAGTGTATCGTGAATTTTCGGTGATAAGAGTTCCGATATGCCCCCTATTATATCAGCGAATCCAGCCATGTGCTCGATTTGTGCACGAAGCAAGAAGCCCCATCATACGAAGAAACTCGTGCGCTTCGACTCGATCGTCGACACCTTTTCCATATCGGATTTCAATTTGAATGGCAATCAAAGGGTAAGCGTTTTTGCCGACACTCGAAAATTCTATCCTTACCTCCCATTCTCATATATTAACCTGAAATTACATTTGTCCGTATCCACGTACGAGAATAATAAATTTTAGGATATACGACAAGAGAGTACACAACAACGTGAAAAAGATCGATTCGAAATCCTGGAACACGAATAAATCCTTGTACGCAAGCAACGAGACATAGTATCGTAAATTTCCACTAAAGTTGAAGCAAAAAATCTCATGGAAATTTATACATGTATGTATATATATATATATATATATATACTGAATTCAGACTTTGACCCAGGTGTTTAACAGGTGAAAGCGAGAATCAAGATGAATTTATTATAAATGCAACGTCTTTCGTTTTCTTGACGATTTATACACAGTTCTTGTAAATCCTGCCTCGAGCCCATTTTTATTTGTACACATAACATCAATGTACTTGCAAGGAAGAAAAAACACGTTGAAAACCGTTTCGTTAAACAAAATTTGAGTATAATTTAAACGAGTAGGTATAATTTTCTACCGAACTAAAGATTTAAGTTTTAATCGAATTAAAAAATCATACAACGTCAAATAAATCGAGTATTTCTTCGAATTTTATTCTTGAATCCAAACGATTTCGATCTTTTTTTCATTGTTCCAGGTAAGAGTAACGTCTACACGACATCGCACGTCGTCGAATAAATCCGTGAGTAGTTTATATCTAGCTAAGGGAAACAAAAATAAAAACACAGCTTTATTCGTCATCCTCGTGTGCACCATAATCCGAACGCCTGTATGATTTATACAAGCGCAGTCTAAGATGTTTAAAAAAAAGCGAGCTTGGAAAGAAAAAAATGTAAAAAAAAGATTCCGTCTGAGTTTTAGCAGAGCAATATGCGAATCCAAATGATCGTGTTTTCTTCCCCCCCCCCCCCCCCCCCCCCCCGTCGCTCTGTCGTTCTGTCGCTCTTTCACTCGGGATGTTTCAGCAGTCGGATATGATGAATATGGCTTATTTCTATATTTCTCCCCTCGGTAATATTTACTCAGCATACTTGAAACCTCTCGCTCGAGGCCAGCAGACAGCTTTTATTAAAACTGCTTCGATAACCGAAAAAAAAATTTTGCTATAAAGTAAATTTTTCGTCTCTCTTGATTTTAATGACCCTCGATGCATCATCTTTTTTTCGACTAAACAAATTCGAGGCAAAAAAATCAGTTGCGCTTTCTTCGTTTGCTGGAATGAAAAAAAATGAATATATACCATCGTCATGACAGAGATATCTCGAGCGAACACTTTTTTTTTCACGTTCACGATACTTCGTTTACGTTAAGGGATGAAAAAACAAAGATGCGGCGGAAGGAAAATTGATTCTCAACTTCGCCGTTTCATCCCAAAATGAAGTTTTATCGAGTTTCAGCGTAACAAAACAAAATCACCAGAACCACTTTGATTCTTCAGTAAAAAAAAAAAGTATACAGTTCAAGTCTTGCACAGATTGAAACTGATTTTCTTTGGGAAAACAAAAATGTTCTGCATCAGAGGCCCGTTATTGTTACTTTAATATATTATTTTTATCAAGCATGTTTTCGGTATCTTGATTAGGTTTTGTTTCCTTCGAGAAATTATTTTTAATTTTTGAAGAAATTTCTCTTTTGACTTAAGCTCGTCTATCCTTAAGATCCATCCAACTCTCGTTAATGTATCTACGTTTTATTTCCTTCTACCGTCTATATAGAGCTCGGAGTAAAGTATATAAGTAAAATCTTGGACGCCACGGGATAAATGAAAATACTCCAATCACGTTTCTTATCGGAGCCGACCTAAATTACGATAAAGAGGTATATTTCTTTGACTCTCTAGCACTCTGATGTTTTACTGCTTTCTTCACGTATACGCGCGAGCACGCGTTCTTTCGTGAACGTTTCTCAACTTCGACTCAACGCAAGCCTTCCTCTCGAAATACAATCCGCCCTAGCATCGTAAGAATTTCAAGACCGCGACTCACTCGAAAAATTCCGTCTCATCGTTATGCATTCGCAGATACAAGCATATGCCGTTTCCATCTTTTTCTCCTTACTTCCGAATTTATGCTTTTATTTCGTATTATCTGTATATAGATATTATAATAAATTTAACCAAAATAGCAACTTCGGAAATTTCTACAAATTGTATTTTCTAATTACATCGAAAGATGAAAAGAAAAACATAGAATTCAAGTTACATTTCTGCAACGGAACAAAAATTCTTCATCTTCGTTTTTTAATTACTTCAATTGAGACAATCATTAATATATTTTTAAAAAATCAAGGAGAAAACTTGCTAAAATATGAGCCTGGAAAAAATACTGACTCCAGATCCAGAGAGAAAAAATTAGTATTGTCTGCAACAATGCAGAATCATAAAAAAGCGGACAAGTGCGAGTTGTACTCGCGTGGAAAGGGTTCCGTACGATGAATACGTTATCTACCATGTTTTTTTTTAATCTGACCCAAATTTGTTTGTGGTAACTAAAAATTTTAGGACCATCAACTTCTTATAGGTTTTCCTGTAATCTGTAAGTAAAGAACTATTTTCTGTATTTTTTTGAAAATTTTAGGCTCAGTAGTTTTGGCGATAAGGGGGGGGGGGGGGGGGGGGGAGGAGAATGATCAATTTTCATCTATTTTCTTAAATAACTTTAAAACTATTTATTTTAAAATTATTAAAAAAAATATATTAGAGACCCTCACAATAAGCCTTTTCATTTGATATGTCACACGGTACAGTTTGCAAAACTTTTTTTTTAATTTTCTAATTTGCCCCCCAAAAATGACCCCCATATTCAAAATTCATTTATTTACGTTATACACGTCCGTGTTTGGGTCACAGAAATTCATACGTGTACCAAATTTCAACTTAATCGGTCCAGTAGATTCGGAGCAAATTGGTTGTGACGGACCGACAGACAAACAAACAGACACACGAGTGATCCTATGAGGGTTCCGTTTTTTTTTTTCATTTGGACGTAAGGAACCCTAAACGGGTACGGGTCAAGAGTCATAGAATCGAGGGTAAAACTTTGTAAATAAAGTATACGTTGGACGATCGGTGAAGCGCAAAGCATAAAGTTGTGCGTTGAACCGCAGAAAGTGATAAAAAAAAAAATTAACTAATTTCTTCGTTCGCATCGGAAGTTCCGACGTGGCTGAATTTTATCGAAATGAAATATGTGTGTATACTCTTTCTCGCTTTATTTCACTGCAAAGTTTACTTTAGTCGCGGTGTAGTACGTGTTGCCAGGAGGCTGGCTCTCTCCAGCAGACCGAGAGTAAATAGCTAAATATTTTTCTTGGAAAAATGAGAGAATCATTGGGGCTAGGTGGCGTACGTGATTCATGAAAAAATGCTGATTCATAATGCGGTAAGGTCCCAATCTTGCGATCCATTGTTTTTCCAATTTTTACTTTAAAAAACCTTAATATCGTATGTTTTGCATTTTATTCGTGAATCTTCCCTCTTGCTTTTCGTTTAACGTATTATCAGTTCTGCATTTATGGGGAGAAGAGCTTGTCGTAGAGAGTTAAATGCCCACGAGAATATACACAGCAGGAAATGGGTTTAGAGAGCAGGGAATTTCGCGAATATGAAGGAATTAAGTTGGATTAATTAACAAAAATTTGAAATCACGGTATATTACGCTCTTCTCCCTGCGGCAAATCGTATTTTTTCGGAGGATACAGAAAAGACGAAGTAAAAAAGAGACAGAGAGAAAAATGGATGAGACGGAATGAGCATTACACCGAATAATATCTTTTCTGTGAAAATTAAACGGAAAATCTTTTTCCTGGTGTATATCCGACTGCGCTTCCCGTTGGGAGCAACGAGCAATTTCGCGGGTTCAGTGAGTGAGATAGAGATGTCTAAAACGAATAGAGCGAAAAATATAGAAAGACATAGAGATAGAGAGAGAGGAGAGAGAGAGAGAGAGAGAGAGAGAGAGAGAGCTGTGATTGTATACGCGGCAACGAGTTAAATGTTAGCGGCTGCGAGGAATCGTATAATTGGCTTCACGAAAGAAAAGCTTTTACAGAAAGAAAAAAAAACATATTGCCGGCGAGCCGAATGTAGTATACTGTGAAATACACGAATTCACACGAGCAGACGCGATATAAACCAGTGAGTTTGTTGAAAAAAAGAGAGCGGACGGGTTTTTGGATTTTTGGAAATTCGGTCCGGATGAGGGAAGCCATCTTTCGTTCCTCACTTTGAAAGAGCCGCTATTTCTTCAAAGATTGAAATATTGAGATAAACATCGTGCAAAACTCTTCATTTTTCAGTCAGTTTTCCAGAAAATTTTTCAAAAAATTTGACATATCGCCATTTTTCGAAAATCATAATCGGAGGAGTCCCCCCCCCCCCCCATTTTTTGAATCCGCCTCATAGCTTTCAAGATCTCCAAAGTCATAGCCTCACCACGCATGCATTATCCTTTGACGTTATATATCGATAAGATCGCAGCTTTGCCAACCTTTTCAAGAAGGACGCTCTTGTCGATTCTTCATCTTCGTATATCAAATTTGCTGACGTAGCGATCTTTTATTCGTCTTTGCATTCAACATCAGTCGGAAAATACGTGTCAAGTTTTCGATATTGCGCGATACTACTATTTTTCGCTTGTTCGCGCGGTTCGTTGATTCCATGTGTATATATCGCCGAACCGAATATAAGAAATCACTTGTAGCCAAAAATTGTGCAACGTCATTCGTACATTGCACAAAGAAACTTTAAAAGTGAAGAGAGACGTCCTTTTATATTACTCGAAAATTAGTATGTGAACATGGTCATTTTCATTACTCTGACTTTGTTGTCGCAACAGTAAGAAAGACAATAATTGTTGATTCAATAGCAATTTGTGTTATTGGAAGAATTTCGTTGATTCAACGACAGTGTTCGCTCAGTCAAAAATATATGAGCAGTTTGATCTAAAACAAGTGTATTTGTTTAATAATTTATAATATCGTAATGATCATGCATATATATTCCATTGGGATCCCGCCGCGATGACACATATTTCGTTGATTCAACCAATTTTTTTACTCAGCGAATGAACTTGTATGAATCAGGGTTTACGGAAGCGAAGTTGAACATATAACGAAGTTTGTGATCTTGACATACACAAATTGTTAAGTACAATGGACGTCTGTTTCAATTGGCCCGATTCAATCAACAGTATCGATCACTTTTGATTCACCCAATTCCAAATTCTCCTCTTTACTTCTCTCTGTCCTTGGTTAACCATTATAATCATATGATACGACAAGGATCACATTCTGAGGGCTTCAATTTTCTACCATTCATTCTGTTTACTTGTTTCTCGCGTCGCACGCGAACCACGAATCAATATATTCAATGCCTGAAACTTAACGTATCTGTATATCCCACGAATTTCTCATCTCCGTGAATTGTCAATAAGGCCAACATTTTTTACGTCTTAGACTCGCAGGATTCTTATGAAACCATAATAGAAAACTTGTTTTTTTTTCTGCAGCCGATGGAAATAACCGAAATTTAAGTTAAAAAAAAAAAAAAAATCCATTACATCGAAGAACTGTCTTTGGAAACCGTAATCAAGTCAGTTCGTTGTCTACGGGCAACGGGGGGTTGCGGTTCGATTTAGTTGTGGCATATTGATATGCAGGTTATCGCCGCGACCGGCCACGCCGTGCGTACACAATCACGTTGGAAGTAATGTAACTTTGTTGGCATCGTGCGCGTCTTTCGCGTAAAAGTTGGATTTTTCTGTAAAATACAGAAACGGAATATGTGTTTTGATCCACGTATAAAAAGATCAATCCATTAAATTCATGGATTGACGAATTTCGATGCTTACTCGTAATAGTCCCCTTTATTTATTAATGTTTGTCTAGAAAAGAGAAAGAAATATTCCATTTCAGATAGCAAAACTACCGGTTCTCTGAGTCTCTCTCACGCACATACGAGTAAATATGGTCTCATATATTTATACGTACGCGATAGGAGTACGCGTTACGACGGAGTGGCAGGTAGGTACTATCGCGTGGCGCGGGTTGGAGGGCAGATCTTGCGCTGTTCACCCAAGCTACCGGCAGCATCCCTCTACCGGCGAGGGGGTGGCTTGCCGCGTAGCGAAACGACAGTCACTCGCGCGAATCGCGACCCGCGGGACCTCCTCCGGTTCGAGTCGCGTTTGTCATTTTTTTTTTCATATCTTTCTTTCACGCGATATCTCTCGCGACGTCCACGTTTCCCCTCGAGGATTTTCGTCATTTTCGTCACTGTCGGACGTGTACTTCTCGTACTACGAAATCGACGCTTTTCAAAATCACCATTTTTTCAGTGACAATTTGTGACATTGCGAGGAGGGTAGCAAATTATTCCAAACGGCGAATATACGATTTTTACATTTAATAAAAAAAAAAGTTTAGATTTTTTAGTATGCGAATTAATGGCCCGATCTCAGCTATTTGTAATTAATGACAAGTTTGTAATTGAATCGTGAGTTCGTGCAATTGTTAATCGGTCAATTTATTCTTTGAAAAGTCTTGGTGCGAAAGAGAAAAGAAAGAGAGACGCGGGCGATGTCGTGTTAGTGAATATACAACATCAGTGCCACGTGGGTGATAAATTGCATGAACTCGAGTATCGTTATCGCCGAAAGGCATCGGTTACAAACCTGGAGTACCAATGCGGATCACGTGTGTCACCCGTCTTCATGGGAATGGGCTTTAACGACAAAAAGCTGCGGAGATTACGAAGATTGCGGTTTTTTGGCCGCGCAAAGGTCTACCTAACGGTCCGATGGCCTCAACTGGTGCGTTTATATGGCTTTTCGAATAATATATCCATTTGTCTTGTGGACCAAAAGAATGACAGAAAAAACGTGACGTCTTATCACTCTCTCGTTTTCTCGTTATTTCGCAAATGGCTAAAGTAGCCAATATGTGTTCTATGTCCTATAGAATAATACCAGCACTGTAAAAACAAGTGTGTTATTGCCCAAACACATTAAGTGTGTTCTGTACTTAGCGCCATAAGCAAACTATAGATTCTTTGTCGCCATTTTCTACACGTTTTAAAGTGCGTTGAAAATCTACAGTTTGCTTAAGTCGTTGAAAACAACACACAAGTGTGTTGTTTTCAACGACACGCTTGTTTTTACAATGAGCATTTATCATTGCGAAAGTGAAAAAATAAAACGGAAGTAATGTGAAAAATACGAATACATTTTTTTTTTATCAATTTTTCTTTAATTTTTTATCGAATTGTTATTCCATCATTTAGTTTCGAATCCTTGACTTTCGTCATTTATTTTTTACTCTACCATGGTGTTTTCTTTCCACTTTTATCATCTTTATGGTATAGCGTTTTCGAATCGCAGAGAATTACGAGTCGAAGGGAAACATTAAGAATAGGATTCCGTACGCTTTTTCTTTTTCCGTTGGTCCGACACGAAACGAGTACTTTTGCGCCATGGGATGTTTTTTTTGCTTCTCTTACTGTCCTCACGTATAGAGCCCTGCAGCAGGGTACAAGTGTAAAAAGCCTGCAAACCTTTTAACCACTCTTGTTCAATTCTCTTTGGTTGAAAAAAAATATAACAAGTACGCCGACGTTAGCCCCGTGGAAATGAGCTAGGCTATGGCAAATGGTGCTGGGAAGTTCGAAGCAAGCCACTTTACTTGGTTTTCATCATTTTTGCAAATTGGATTTGAAAAAAAAAGATTGCATTCTTCTGCCGATCGAAAAGATGTTTCCGCAGTCGTAAGCAGGTTCTTCACGTGACTAGTTCGGAGCGTAGAATACGTGGCCGCGACCATCGCGGATTTTTTAGCGTTTTCCCATGTCTGGCGTATACCGGGCGTGAATCGTTGCTGGCGTGAGCTTTTCCTCCGCACAATTTTCGACAAAATTGGAGGAAAGTGAAGAGGAATTGTTAAAATGTTTTCCAAAATAATAAAACGTTTTTAAATGCTGATCGAAGTTATAAAAAAAATTACGCATGAATCTTTGTTTTTTGTAATATTGAATAGCAAAGATATTAACGGTAAACATAATATTAATGATGAGCGTTATATTATGATTAACCGGTGTTCATATTTTCGCTCAATCAATTTTTCCGCCTCGTTCCCTCTTATTTAAAAAAAAGCCAACTCGAACATTATAAATACAGTTTTAACCCCGATCCTGTGGAAAATTTCACCGTTAATTTTGTATCGGTCCAGTCTCGAGACTATCAATTAACCCATCAGCCTCAGCGTCAAAGTTTGACCTAGTTTTTCTTAGATTTATCATTCGCGTTGAGACATATACTCTTGTACACATATGTAGTGTACATCGCGATATATTGGTGATATTTTCCATAAGCCATGGGGGGGTCTTCAACGTCTGACATATTTTCATGATGCTCGACACATCGGGGATCGACATTCATTCATCCGGCTCCTTTACGTCTCTTCTTCATATTGCATATATCGATGAAGATCATCGACGACGGTTTCCAGCCATTTTGTATCTGTCAGCCAACGTCCTGAACAATTATACGCATGAACAATCGCGTAAAATTTTTCGACCCAATAATTACGTCCGCTAACGACCGATTATAGCATATCATAAAAATTCCGATCTGTGAAATAAGGTTTTTTTAGATGAAAAAAAATAAATAAATAAATAAGAATAAAACAAGAGTGAATGAGAATGGTCTACGTAAATTGAGAGGTAAAAAGAGAAAATTTTATCGGCTGTTTGTTTACACGGGAATAAAGCTAATACGCGCTGGTGGTGGTTAATTATGAGAGACAACCGTTTGCCGCTTCGTTACGGCGAAATTGGGCTCAACAAAGAGCGGTATATTGAGGCGCTGCATCATACTGCGCGTATATAACGTTTTATAAAATGTGATATAAATGCAAGCGGAGTAGATACGAGGATAAGCTAATCCGATTCCGAGAACTCCCCGTTGAAGAGCCAGAGTCAAAATCAACGTTTAACGACGTTTTGGATGAAGGGAGGAGGACGGATTTAACGCTTGGAGTATTTGAGGGAAAGTACTTTGGATGGAGAAGCGGCTCATTTCGTAAATCTAAAGAGACGATTAAACAAAAAGAAAGTGCCAAGCTGTCTGAACTTGGACCCTTTCCGCGACGGCACTGCGAACAAAAAAAAGCGGCTAAAATTCGCTCTATATGTATACACGTGTGGGTACTCCTTCTTGGACATTGCGCCGGAAGAAGGACAGCGAAGGACGAAAAAAAATAGTAAAAGTTTGAAAAAAAAAGACCCGACGAGCGACCCTTTTTACGAGAAAAAAAAAAGAAAAAGGAAAAGAAACGCTCGTCGCTCCATAATGGATCTCATTACTTTTATAGCCGGGAACATACATCTAGCCAAACGCGAAATTGCCGGGTTTCCGGAAAAGCTCTCGTCGTATCCCGTACCAAGTTGAGTCTCTTCGTGTCAAAATTTCAAATGGCTTGCACACAGCTCTTACTTCATCCTCCTGAATCTCTTGATTTTTCCTTTTATATCAGCTACTCCACCTCTTCCCGGTACTTTAGTCCACTCTTTCGTCATTCTAACGAACTCGGGTCCCAAGTTTACTCAACTGTCGTGCATGCACGGGACGATCAATTTTCATGGCTGCTACGTACCAAAATTATTATTCCTCGAAGAAAGAAAACCAAGCGAACGAAAACTTAAATATTCAATTGAGTTTATGTTTGAGAGTGTCGAATTCAACGCTTTCCTCGAATTAGAATTTTCGGTGAGAATATGTACAAACAAAAATTCCCTGATTGATTGTTGATCATTGGAATTGAAGGTATAAAATAAAATAAAAAATTGTCATATATTCCGCATATTGTTCCCGAATCGATGCTTTTGTATTAAGGATAAACATACCCTCTTAATGTTAGAGGAATAAATCATGAGTATTCAAGGCTATTGCATGTTTGCATACATTGTTGAAAGAATCTGGTTTTTGTCGATTTCGATGACCGTAGCAAGGTGAAAAAAAATGTTCACATCACGAGTTTCTCTTTCTCTTGTATGAAAAGTTCTTTTTTCTTGGTTATGAATTGCTTGCTACGATTGTCCGATCGATGTATCGTAAAGAGAAGCTTTAAAGAGAAGCATTGGTCATGGGAAATTCGGTGTTTTAGAGTAAACAGGGCTAACGTAAACTGCGGAACGTTAATTAAAACCTTTTTCAACAGCAACAATTCCATTACCGAGTGAACGAGATCTATAATACATCTGGACCAAGTAAAGTTTTAATGAAATTCAACTAATTTCGCATACTCGTTTGCCACGGATTACAAACGCTTAAGGTAACTTTTCTTTTGTTGTTATTACGGGAGGAACAGAGGAGGAAGAGAAAGAGTCTGGCGGGCAACTGATCCGACACGTACTTGTGCCAACTCTCTACGTTCTGCATAACAATGAGAAAATACATTTTTTTTCTCACGAAAGTTTATTGAAATAAAACGCTGTCAGTTGTTTCAGATTTTTAAAGGCTATTAAAAAAATTGCGATTAACCGACGTGAAAACAAAAATTTTTGCACTTCATTTTTCTCAACATTTATAACCTTTGCAATTCCTTTTTTTATACTAAGTCCTCTTACACATACATATGAATACGTTAATCTCATATATAGTTTGCTTGAATCGCTCTTCTCGATCGCGCTAGTGTCCCGTTAACGGCTTCTATTTTGGGTCGATAATTAATTTCGTTAATTTTTCACCGGCTTACCGTTGCCTCTTTGAAGCTTCCACGAAGGGCCCTATCGCATAGAGACAACATTTCTACCTATGAAGTATACTAATATTGTTGAAATATACTAGTATTGTTAAGGTTGTTGCGGGGTCTAGCTGTCGAGGGTAAAGAACGAGGGGAGCGCCCTATGCTTATGCATTGGGCCGATTGATTGTTACCAACTGTATGTTGTCAAATGTTCATAACATTTAACGTACGTTTTCGTACTATTTTATTATACATATTTATAAAAATATGCATTGTTTCATCAGTTATGTTGACACGAAGCATTTTTATTACTTTATATAATTATTTTCCATCTATTTTTTGTTAATTCACACGAGACGATCTGGCAACGCCTAAACTTGCGGCATATGATAATCGTCAGGTTATCAACAGTGCCTCCAATCTATTGTGACGTGGTAATTTTGCCCACGTCCCAAAATGTTTAAAAATTGGCACGGCACGAGAGGGAAGCGTTTTTCGTCGATGAAGAATTTCTCTCGAGTACATCCAGAAGGGCCAAATGCTTGCGTATTTCTCACTTACTAATTTTATTTTGAATTATTTTATTTTGTACGAGCGAACGACGGTCTCTTATACCGAAGAACATCGGATTATCGTCGTTTTCGGGAGGTTTTATCGTCGAGGAAAGGCTTATGGCGAAATTCAAGGTCATCAAGCGTGGGTCGCTAGCTCCATGCCCTCACCCTGAGCTGTCGAACTCAGGATGCGTCTTTCAGCATTCCGGAGATTGCCGTGTTCTCGTTAGAAGTCACAGTCCTCATCTTATCGGGACGAAACATCGAATTTGCCGCTCAACGAATCTTTGAAATTATCGCTCAGCGAAACAAAAACTGTCGCTCGGAAATATCGTCGAAATTCAAAATATATCGTTGAGGTCAGGTCGGCGAGAGAAGACTCTAGAATATTCGAGAACAAACAGTTGCGATTCTCGTGAGGAGGCAACGGGTGGGGGGTTAGGACCCTAATTCGCGTATTGGCTCTCGGTACAATTATCGAGGACTCGAGTTTTGGGCAGCAACGACGGAGGACGTCTTTTTCTCGAGCCGTGGCCGTTCCGATCAAGAATTCGACGCCCCGAATTATCGATGGAGAGAATATCCGTGGTCTTTTTCCGGATCTCGTCCTACTGAAACTGTAGCGGTGAGCCGTCGTTTCGCTCTAATTTTGTTGTACCGTTTTGAGTAATATTCGCGAATAATATTTTGGAATTTTGAGAGTAAAAGAGTGATATTGTTTCGGGGTACGCACGCGTTTGGAAAATTTCGGTTACGTCTTGTCTTGCGATATAATTCTTTCGCGAATTGTCGTTGTCTTTTATTAGTTTGAATTGCCGAGAGGAATTCTATTATATTCTTTTGTCCAATCTCGAGATCCATAGTTTGTAAAAATTGTTATATAATTGTCGATGTAGATCTATATTATTTTATCGTTGGAAAGTACGTTAATGAAGTAATCTTTAACGTTAAGAAATTTTGGTATGATAGATCGACTAAAAATGTTACTTTATTGTTAATTTAATTTCGACGGTTAACAGAAGAACATTGTATTTCTGAATTTATTTTATGAAACATTTTGTATCGAAATTTATTTTTCTTTTCTTTTATTCAATTGTAATTATTAAATTGTCAATTTATATTTTTCCGGAAAAACCCAAATCCAATTTATCCTTAATTTGTTTTCACTGAATAAATATCAATTGTAATTCCGGATTTGTGTGAGAATTGAGAGTGATTATTGTTGTATTTTGTATTTGACCTCGCCCCTCTACCAAATCGTTTCAAACTACGGCTACGACCGGGAAAACATCTTTATTTGTTCTCGATGGTTTCGAATAAAATTTGTTTAAGAATTTTCTTAAACTGGCGTCCAGAGATTATCGAGAATAAATATATTTTGTGCGACTCAGGGGAAAAAGTCGTTACACTATATAGACATACGCGCCCCGTTTATAACCTCAAAATCGGCTCAAGAAGCTGTCAAAAATATGAATATCGATCCACATAAAACATTGTTTTTCTGCAAAAGAATTTATGAATATTTGCATTTATTTTAATTTACTGTTGTTCATAAATATTCACCAGTTTTATTTTATTCGCGTAATTTTATGGAAAGTCAAAAATTGAATCATAGCGAGCTCTAAATGTATTCGCTACATAAGTAGCATATGTGCCGTCTGGGACGTTGCCGTATTTTCCCAACCCATAATTTTGTATGCTTGATTTTCGAGCAAAATCACGGTTAAAAACATTCACAATTGTATAATGGTGCTGTGAATGCTCGTTTTTATGATGCCGAGAGATAGTCCGATATTTATTTAGATCGTACACGTTTTTTGAGCTCCATGGTAGCATTTTTATAGTAGATATAACTGATATACCAAAAAATGATCGGAAGTTCTCCATAAGGGTAATGTTATTAGCCTATGAAACATGTTGAGTTTTCGTTTTTTTTTTTTTTTCTACAAAACGGTACTGTGGATCGAATTCAAATTGCACAGGATGATGAATAAAGGAGTTATATACTTTCAGAAAAAAATTCAGCTCGATGATACCATTTTGAGCTGGCCCCACAACAACCTTAAAGCCAGCTAAGTGATCAATCCTACGTATGTCGAATATATGCTTTCCTCATTACCTGTATTCATTGATATTCATCTTCCCTAAAATGAACTCATGTAAGTGTCTGATGCTTTGGCACAAACTAACTATTAATCTAACAAAGCAAACTGATGACGTCGATATCACACATTGACTCACGCGAAAAGTAAAAATGAGAAAAATTCTTGTATAATTTGTAACCTAAATATCTGGAAAAATTTCTGAAATTTCGATTCTTTACAATCAAATTATAAATAAAGATCGATTTGATGCGAAGAAATAAAAATTTCAGCTTCGCTTCAAATATTTCACTCTCCATCTGACAGTTATTTCTTCGTTTCAAATAGATTTCCTTTCTACTGTTATTTCCAAAGGCTTTCGATACTGCGGATTTCAAGGTTTCGATTGCTCGTTCATAAATCATCACAAGTTCAATTCATCGAATTCCTTCGCATACTGCAAGACGCGGACGGTTGTACAAATCGCCGTGGAAGGTTGTACTTTCGCCAAAAATAACGTAAACACGTTGTATATAAAATGTGAAGGTCGAGTTCACATGAGCGTGCGTTTATAGGCTGGTCTACCGATAGATCGATATGCAGTGAAATACGTTTAGAGCTTTGCTAACAATAATTATAATTGGCAGAATCAAGAGCCACGGTAGCGGCTCGACGCCAAGTAGTAAAAAGAAGCCAGCGCAAGCTCTGCTGCTGCACTCTTATATATACTCGAATATGACGGTTTTCGCGCTTTCGTTCTTTTTCAAATCGCTCTCATGGAGGAACGGGTTAAGTAAAAAATCGGACTGTAGAGGATCAATTTTTATCGATACACGAAAAGTAAAAGTATTTTCTCGTTAAATGTTTACGTACGCGTGCGTGCATCAGAAAAAAAAGCCCATGGCAAATGGAATCGATTGATCAACTAAGTTTGAACTCGGTGGTTCGAAGGATGTTCGTGACCAGGGTTGCAAAATTTTTAATGAAAAAGTAATGCATTAACCATTATCTTTTGAATTTTCAATGGAAATTATTTGCGCATTAAAAATTAAAATTAAATGGTTAATAGAATTTTTTTCCATTAAAAATTAAAATTCAATGGTTAATGGAAAGACTTTCCATTTAATTTCGATTTAATGGTAGTAGCCGAAGTTTTCTCGGTCGCTAGTAGCGATAAAAGTTTTAGCCTGGGTCTAAATGACCCAATGGTAGTAACCCAAGCTTTCTGGGTCGAAATGACCCCATGGTAGTATCCGACCTTCTCTCGGTAACAATAAGCGAAAGCGGTTTTGATCTGGGTCAAAATGACCCAATTTTTTTGCGTTTTTTCGGTTACTAGTAGCAGGACTCCTGCTAATAAATGATAACCGAAGAAACCTCGGTTACTACCACTGGGACATTTTTTCTCGGTTACCCCGGTAGTAGCCGGAGCGCTTTTTTCTGGGTCAAAATGACCTAATGGTCGAACCGAAGTAGTAAACGAGAAAATCTCAGTTACTACTAGTGGGTCATTTTGACCCAGACTATAACCGCTACTGCTACTGGTAATTGGAAAAACATCGGTTACTTCCTTTGGGTCATTTTGATCCAGACCGAAACCGCTCCTGCTACCAGTAACCGAGTAAGCTTCGGTTACTACATTGGGTCATTTTGACCTAGAACGAAACCGTTGCCGCTACTAGTAACTAAGAAAATCTCGGTTACTACACTGACAAAAAAAATTAAAGTATTGTCAAATACGCGATGAGGTTGGACGAATTTCATTGTGCCAATAGTCATATTACGTTTAGTTAATCACCCGGTAGTTGATTCATTGAAAGTCATGTCGTTGAGACAACTACGCCACGATTTTGCCGTTAAATTTTAATTTATTTGAGTTGAGTGTATTTCATGCGATACAACCGCAATAAATGGTTACATTGAAAAAATATAAAACTTGAGACACAGAAACCATTGAATTTGAAATAATCACACGGAGGTTGGGTTGTATACGGTTTGTCCGTGACTCGATAAAATAATAGCTTCGAATAAAATTCCCTGCGAGAATTGAATTCAATGACATCACAGATCAACGGAATATAATTTGTGATTAAGCTAATTATCTAGTAGTAATTTGGATAAAATCTTTTATTACTATTCAAACAAATAAACCTTTTGCTAAAGCTATTAAAATTTCGTTGCGCAAACAATAAGTTTTGTTTAACACGAATTATATATATTGTAACTGGACAGCCTTATTCCCTGGCTGGATTTCTGGTGTGGCAGAAATCCGCTAGAGGGCCACGGGCGGAGCGCTCTCGCGTAAGCGTCGCACCGTCCGTGTGCCCATAAAGCTCCGACATTGAATCGTTAAATATTGATCACTACGACCGACGGTCGTCGAGAAAACCCGAACCCATGTTTTACGAGGTAAAAAGTTCTAAGGCCTTTTATTGTAAAATTAAATTACGCTGATATAGAAAGTTTTTGCCACCTAATTATGTCAGGATAGGCGCTCTTACTAGAGTAAAAAATCGATCAATCGTATTTACTATTGAAAGTTGCAAAATACAAAATAAAAAATATTCCAAAAAATATGTATATAAAAAAATATTTCAAATATTTCTTAGTCATTTCAAAATCATAATTGTTCGGTACAATCACTATACGTTTTAATTACACAATGTAATTCGTTCAATCCAAACATAATTGATGCAATTGACTGAAATACTTTTCTGCATTTCTCGAGCAATGCAATGATACTATTTCAAATATTTATTGATTTTTATTCAAAAAATGTTTTGGTTCTATTGAATATTTAAAGTTTTACTTCAAATTGCGGGCATAGTTGGCTCAACAAAATACCTTCAACTACGCGCGGAGGTTGCGTCAACTACGCCATTGGTTTCGCCGTATCCAACCTCAGGGCGTAGTTGAGCCAACTACGCGTCCGTTCTCAACACTATGCCTTTTTTTCAGTGTACCATTGGGTTATTTTGACCCAGACTAAAATCGCTACAGCTACTGGCGACCGAGAAAACCTCGACTACCACCATTGGGTCATTTTGACCCAAGCCGAAACTTCTACCGCTATCCGAGTAACCGAGTAAACTTCGGCTACTATCATTGAATGGAAATTAAATGACAAATATTCCCATTAAAAATTTCCATTAACCATTGAATTTTTATTTTTAATGGAAAAATTTCCATTAACCTTTTAATTTCAATTTTTAATGAACATAATTTCCATTAAAAATTAAATTCAAATACAGGAAAGCAACTTTATTTTCATAAAAAAGAAAATTCTTTTTGTTGTGTCATTTCAAACATTTTTATTATTTACCTAGCGTAATAAAAACAATAAAAATGGAATTAAATGATAGCGAAGTAAATTTTTTTTTATATAAACATCGACACATTGCATAAAATGTCTTTTCGAAAAAATCCATTCCCATTTGTCCATTATTTTTCTCAACGTCGTATCGAAACTCGACTTTAAATGATGAGAATAAAGCCGAAGCTTTTGACTTTGTCCTTGACTCTGACAAGATTATTTTTGATTCCGTCAGTTTGATCGATATCTTCTCCCTTCCCGTCCTCTCTCTCTCTCTCTCTCTCTCTCTCTCTCCTC